>JAAGEH010000286.1:37598925-37637068 GCA_011751065.1 Lasiurus cinereus | reverse complement strand
TTTTCTTTTCTTTTCTTTTCTTTTCTTTTCTTTTCTTTTCTTTTCTTTTCTTTTCTTTTCTTTCAACTTTCCCTTACTTTACCCTTCATTTTCTTTCCTTTCTTAAGGTCACTGCATAAGAACTAAAGACTTTCCTCAATCTTGAAGTTAGATTTAGTTGCAGTTCCTCTCTAACATTAGAGGAAAGCATTTATTATCACTTATTTATGACAAGTGCATATTTCGAATAACTTAGAATTTATCCTAGGGTAAAAAAAAGTGAAAGTAAAATATTGCTAGCAATTTCTTAAGAGAAATATTTAAAACAGAAAAAAATTATCACTCCGTTTTTTGGTAATCAGACTAAGCTTCCTAGAAAATAAAAAAGGTTCTTACCAGTATTTAATATCAAAATCAGTTATCTTCTTTAAAAAATGATTTTAGATAAGTTGTATTTTCTCATGTTTTTTTACAAAACCAGCAAATAAGAGCCTAGTCTATTTTGATAAGTCATTACATAATTACTAAGTTATGAAATATGAAAAAAATTTTAATTAGCAATTAAAAATTAAAACATGAAGTTTTAGAGATAAATAACAAAGAGGACATTTAGAAAAATACAAAATATAATATTAATGGTACTTGCTTATTATATTTAGAACATTAATTTAATACATGCAATTGAGATTTGTAGAAGAAATAAATTCTAAATGATTAATAATAATTTTACCATAATGAGACTAAAAGACAATGTTCCAACTTTAAATTACTTCTTATATCAAACATAAAGATTCTTCCATATTTTTTGTTTTATTTGAAGAAATTATGATCCTCATTTAATCATATCAAATGAAATATAAAGTCAACTTTTTATCCCCATAACAGACATATAGATTTTGTCATTTCTTCATCCAACTTGTGTTACTTGAATAAAAATGAAGTATTTAATGACAGATACAAGAAATTCACAGAAAAAAGGAACACAGATATCCACTAAATATATATAAATCTGTTCAGCTTTATTAATAATGAATGAGACATATTCAAACAATAAGATATACACACTTGCTAATAAGCTAGCAATTATTAAGAATAATGATAACTAAATTGATGAAAATACTAAATTTTTAGAATATCTTAAGAAGGTACTTCAGCAATGAATAGCCTTATGTTGTAGATAAAAATTTTGTCTCTGGGATTTTAACATAAGATAATAAAATATATTCAATATTTAGAATGTCAATATAGTGATTATTTAATAATAATCTCTCACATTTCCTAAGAATGATGTATTGCAAGACATTGACTAAATACTTTTCATGGATCATTTTCTATAATCTTTATAACTTCCTTGGTCTCTTCTGCTTTTCAATTCAGCATGTAAGAAGCAAAGAAGTTGATATTCCATCCTAACAACAAATTTAATAGAAAGAATAAACTGCAAATTAGCAACTTTTCTTAGATCTATTAGAGAATTGAGATCATAGAGCAAACAGCTACTCTCAAAATTAGAGAGACAGACAGACACAGAAGATGACAACTTAGAACAGAAACCTCTCTTAGAACCAGTGCATTAGGAAAACTTGAACTATAATTGAAGAATTACTGGAGGTTCAGTGTGAATAAGTTTGAAGTTAAAAACTCCAGGGGGTACCTAGTCTTTGGGGAGTCCTCACATTTTTGTAAGTTTTATCTGCAAGCACCTACTAGTTTCACATAGTGAAGTTTGAAAGAACATTCCCTCATACTCCTGGCAGGAGGAAAGGAAGAGTATTCACTTTGAAATACATGTACTGATAAGTTTCACAAATTAGAAACTAACACTCAAGACCCAACTACATCAGGAGACCCCAAATAGCTCAAGTAGGGGCCTCCTCTAGATCATCAAGGGGATCTGATAGACTGTAACACTGGCTTCCAAAATTCAGCAAATACATAGCATCACTCCAAAAGAACCTGGGTAGCAAAACAGTTGGATCTAAGACATAGAAACAGTTAAAACATTACAGCAAAAAATGAGGAGACAAAAAAACAATCTCCAAAGGAAAGAAAAAGAGGAATCACCAGAAAATAAATTAAATGAAATGGAGGCAAGTAACTTGGGAGAGAAAAAAATCAGAGTAATGGTTATAAGGATGATCATACATCTGGGTAATAAATACACACAATTCAATGAGAATTATAAGGAACTGAATGAGAATGTCACCAACATGAAAAGGAATCAATGGTAAATAAAGAATGACCTAGCTGCAATAAATACAATGGAAAGCTTCTACAGTAGACTACAAGAGGCTGAGGATCACATCAATGAGTTAAAAGACAAGGTACAAAAAACACACACAAACACAGCAGCAACTGGAAAGAAAACTTAAAAAGCAGGAGGAGAGCCTAAGGGAACTTTGGGACAACACAAAATGAAACAACACCCACATAATAGGGGTGCCAGAAGGAGAGAAAGCAGAGCAAGAAATAGAAAACCTGGTTGAATAAATAATGACAGAAAATTTCCCTGATGTTGGGAAGAAAAAACTCACACAAGTTCAAGAAGCATATAGAGTACCAAACAAGATGAACCCCAAAAGACTGAAACCAAGACGCATTATAATTAAATTGGCAAAAATCAATGACAAAGTAAGAATTCTAAAGGCTGTCTGTCAGAGAGAGACAGCAAGTTACTCACAAGGGATTTCCCATTAAAATATTAACTGATTTCTCAACAGAAACACATCAGGCCAGAAGGAAGTGGAATGAGATATACAAAGTGATGCAAAGCAAGGGACTGAATCCAAAAATACTATAACCAGCAAGGCTATCAATCAAAATTGAAGGTGAAATCAGAAGCTTCACAGACAAAAAAGGGCTAAGGGAGTTTATTACCCCCAAACTTGCAATGCAAGAAATGCTAAAGGGATTGCTGTAAAAAGAAGAAATAAAAAGGGAAGAAGAAACACAAGCATAAAGAATAAAAATGGCAACTAAACAGTACCTATCAATGATAATCTTAAACATAAATGGACTAAGTGTTCCAATCAAAAGACATAGGGTACCTGAATGGATAAGAAAACATAACCCACATATCTGCTGTCTACAAGAGACTTATCTAAGAACAAAGGACTCACACAGACTGATAGTAAAGAGATAAAAAAAAGTTTCTTCAAGTGAATGGAAATGAAAAAAAAATCTAGGGTAGCAATACTTATATCTGACAAAATAGACTTCAAAGTGAAAGCCATAACAAGAGATAAGGAAGATCACTTCATAACATTAAAGGGAGCAATTCAGCAAGAGAATATAACTCTGGTAAACATATATGTACCAATTACAGGAGCACCCAAATATATAAAAAAAAAAAATTCTGGAAGATATCGAGGGAGAGATCTATACAATACAGTCACAATAGGGGATTTGAATACCCCAATTATGACCACTGGATAAATCTTCTAAACAAAAACTTAGCAAAGAGACCTCACTCCTAAATGACTCACTAGATCAGATTGAACTAATTGGCATCTTCAAAACATTCCACTCCAAACCCACAGAATATACATTCTTCTCTAGTGCACACGGGTCATTTTCATTGATAGACCACATATTGGGGCAAAGGCAGTCTCTTCCAATTCAAGAAGATAGAAATCATATCAAACATATCTTCAGGTCACAATGGCATAAAACTAGAAATAAATTACAATAAAAACAATAAAAAAATCAAACACTTGGAGGCTAGATAGCATGATATTAAACAATGATTGAGTCACCAAAGAGATCAAAGAAGAAATAAGAAGCATCCTGGAAACAAATGACAATAAAAACACAGTAATCCAAAATCTATGAGACACAGTGAAAGCAGTCCTGAAAGGGAAGTTCATAACTCTCGGGGATGACCTCAAAAACAAAATCAAAAACAAAATGGTAAGAAATTATCTATCCCTGTAACTTAAAGAATTAGAAAGAGAGCAACAAGAAAAGCTCAAAGTAAGCAAAAGGAAATATATAATAAAGATCACAGCAGAAATAAATGACATAGAGACAAAAAAATACAAAATATCAATAAAACCAAGTGTTAGTTCTTTGAAAGGATAAACAAGATTGATGAACCTCTAGCCAGGCTTAGCAAGAAGCAAAGTGAGAGGATCCAAATAAATAAAATCATGAATGAAAGAGGTGAAGTAACAACTGACCCAACAGACATACAAAAGGTTTTTAAATAATACTATGGACAACTCTACCCCAACAAACTATACAACATCAGCTAAATGGACATATTCTTAGAAATATACAAGCTTCCAAAACTCAGTCAGGAAAAATCAAAATACCTTAATAGGCTTATGAAATTGAAAGAGTAATAAAACTCCCAGTAAACAAAAGCCCTGGACCAGATTGCTTCACAGGGAAGTTTTACCAAACATTCAAAGAAGAACTTAAACTTATCCTCCTCAGGCTATTCCAAAAAAATTCAAAAGGAAGGCACTCTTTCTATAAAGCCAGCATTACCCTAATCCCAAACCAGATAAAGACACTACAAAGAAAGAAAATTACAGGCCAGTATCACTGATGAAAACAGATGGTAAAATCCTCTACAATATTCTAGCAAATTGGATCCAGCATTACATTAGAAAAATCATACACCACGACCAAGAGAAATTTCTTCCAAGTATTCATGGCTGGTACAATATCTGCAAATCAGTAAATGTGATATACAGTGGTACCTCGAGATACGAGTTTAATTCGTTCCATAACCTTGAGGTGTGGGAAACTATGAGATGCTGGAGTCGCGGTAAACTGGTGGGTCAAGTGCAGCCAGCCAATCCGCGCGATTACTCCTATCTCAAATGTTGCTCATATTTCAAAGCAAAATTGCCCGCTCAATGGCTCGTATCTCAAAAATCTCGTATGTTAGGGCACTTGTATCTCGAGGTACCAGTGTTTCACATAAACAAACTTAGAGTAAAAAAAAATCACATAATTATATCAATTGATGCAGAAGAGATATTTGAAAAAATCCAAAATCTTATCCTGATAAAAACTCTCAGAAAAGTGGAAATAGAGGAATCAGACCTTAACATAATAAAAGCTTTATATGACAAATATACAGTCATAATCATATGGGCAAAACCTAAAACAATTTCCCTAAAGAGCAGAAAAAAGACAGAGAAGCCAATTTTTATCACTCCTGTTCACCATAATACTGGAAGGGCTAGCCATGGCAATTAGAGAAGAAGAAAAAAATAAAAGGCATCCAAATTGGAAAAGAAGAAGCAAAATTGTCATTGTTCATGAATGACATGATATTGTACATAGGAAACCTTAAAGATTCCATCAAAAACTACTAGACTTAGTAAATCAATTTAGCAATGTAGCAGAATACAAAATTAACACCCAGAAATCTATGGCTTTTTTAGACACCAATTAGAAACTCACAGAAAAAGAAACTAAAATTACAATCCCATTTAACATTGCAACAACAACAATAACAACAAATTAAGATACTTGGGGATAAATTTAACAAAGGAGGTAAAGGACCTGTAGTCAGAAAATTATAGATCACTGAAAACAGAGATAGAGGAAGATATAAACAATAGGAAGAATATTCTGTGTTTATGGATTGGTTGAATTACCATCATTAAAATGTCCATATTACCCAAAGCAATCTATAGATACAATGCAATCCCCATTAAAATATCAACAGCATATTTCAAAGACCTAGAACAAACTCTCAAAAAATACATCTGGAATTAAAAGAAGACCCCAAATAACTGTAGCAATCTTGAGAAATGAGAACAATGTTGGAGGGATCACAATACCAGAAATCAAACTATATTACAAAGTCACTGTTCTGAAAACTGCATGATACTGGCACAAGAACAGACATGTAGACCAATGGATAAGAACAGAGAACCTAGGAACTGACCCAAGCAATTATGCTCAATTAATTTTTCACAAAGGAGGCAAGAACATACAATGGAGTCAATATAGTCTCTTCAATAAATTGTGTTGTAAAAATTGAACAGATACATGCAAAAAAATGAAACTAGACCACCAACTTACACCATATACAAAGTAAACTCAAAATGGATAAAGAAATTAAATGTAAGGTAGGAAACCATAAACACTTTAGAAGAAGCCATAGACAGGACAAATTGTTGTAGCAATATCTTTACTGATACAGCTCTTAGGGCAATGGAAGCTAAAGAGAAAATAAACAAATGGGACTACATAAAAAAAACCAAAAAACTTCTGCACAGCAAAAGACACCATCAACAAAACAGTAAGAAAGTCTAATTCATGGGAGAACATATTGGCCAATGTTATCTATGATAAGGGTTTAATCTCCAAAATTTATAAGGATCTCATACAACTTAACAAAAGGAAAATAAACAATCCAATAAAAAAATGGTCAAGTACCTAAATAGGACATACAGAAGGCCAAGAGGCATATGAAAATATGCTCAAAGTCACAAATCATCAGAGTGATGCAAATCAAAACAACAATGAGATGCCATCTCACACCTGTAAGAATAGCTATCATCAACAAATCAACAAAGAACAAGTGCTGGCAAGGATGCAGAGAAAAAGGAATCCTCTTGCAGTGCTAGTGGGAAAGCAGACTGATAAAACCACTGTGGAAAACAGTATGGAGTTTCCTCAAAAAATTAAAAATAGAACTTACATTTGACCCAGTAATCGCACTTGAAGGAATATATCCCAAGAAAACAGAAACACCAATCAGAAAGGACATTTGCACCTCTATGTTCATAGCAGCACAATTTACCATAGCTAAGATTTGGAAACAGCCTAATTGCCCATCAGCAGATGATTGGATTAGAAAACTGTGGTATATCTACACAATGGAATACTGCACTGCTATAAAAAAGAAGGAATTCTTACCATTTATAACAGCATGGATGGAACTGGAGAGCATTGGGCTAAGTGAAATAAGCCAGAGTAAGAGAAATATCATATGATCTCATTCATTTCTGGAATATAATGAGCAATATAAACTGATGAATAAAAACAGATCCAGAGATACAGAAGCATTGAACACACTGTCCACCCTATGAGGGAAGGCGGGAATAAAGGGGTAAGATACCAACTAAAGGACTTGTATGCATGCATATAAGCATAACTAATGAACACAGACAATAGGGGTGTAAGAGCATGTGTTGGGGTTTGGGGATGACCAGGAATAGGTCAATGGGTGTAAAAGGAGACTCATGTAATACTTTAAACAATAAAAATAAATAAATAAATAAATGAAAATAAAACAGAAATGCATGTAAGGCATTCTCTTCTTAACCTGGCCTGCTTTCAAGAGAAACTTTTTCACTAGGGCCTCATTTATTGAAGTTTTATCAGAGTTTAACCAACTGGGCAGGATGCAAACATTCATTTTCAGCCCACTCTCTCTGGCCATTCTCTCCCAATTAAGAGGGAAAACAAAACAAAAGTGAGAAACCAAGATGGCGGCATAGGTAAACACCTGATATTGTTGCCTTGCACAACCACTTCAAAACTACAACTAGAAAATCATATGGACTGAGAAAAGAAAGTGGCTGCTGACAGGAAGGCAGACTGCAAGATAGTGTGTGAGTGAGAAAACAAAGGGAGAGTGTGTGGTCGCATGGGGAGTGTTTGTTGGTGAGGTGAGGGACAGATATACTCCAGGAGACTGTGGGGGACTACTAGATAGGGCTCCCCTGATGGGGCAGCCCCCATTGCTGCCGGGTTCCATCCCAGAGTGGCTCAGACACAGAGACTACATCTTGAAGGGAAAAGTGGGTGTTGTTGGGAACCTGAAAATCCTGGGAATCTACAGCTATGGCACCCACTGAACAGCTATGAACCTGAGAACAACTGTCCCCAATTGGCGCAAGCATGCAGATTCAAAGGAGCTCTACACTCCACCACGAAAAGGTCAGATTTTACCTAGGATGAGGTGAGGTCTCTGGTCCCAGTAGTGTGAAAGAAAAGTGCACACTGTGGGAGCTGGAAGACCAGGGGAAGTCTGTGCCTAGAAAAATCCCTGGCTGTTGGGGCTGGCATGAACTGTGAATGTGGAAGGGGCTCCTCAGAGTTACTAACAGAAGGAAACTCTAAAAAGTAACCCATTTTGATCTGACTCAAAAGGACAGCCTAAAAATTTTAAAAGTCTGCTGGCTGCTTAGACCCAAGAGATAAAAAAGGAATGCACAGACTTATGTGCAGCCCTGGAGTTTACACACTTACACTGTCTCTCTCTCTCTTTTTTTTCTTTTTCCTCTTTAAATCCTTGCTTCTGATTACTAAGCACAATACATAGGATCACCCAATTGGAGACACCCTAAAAGACTGCAGGGAAAAGTTGTTTTTCTGGAACCTAGAGATCAGAGTGAGAAATAACCAACAGAGAACCAGCTCCCTGTGGCACTCCCACAAACCTGTATTGAGTGCCACAGTGAAAGGAAGATCTAAGCACTAGCTAGAGAGGATCTATAAACCCGGAGGTCTATCCAGAAACACTGCCACCTAGAGGTTGAATCAAAAATTGACTCTTGTGTAAACACAAATAAAAGAATACAAGAAATTAAGACACACTGCCTGCTTAAAAATCAGAACAGGCTGACAACACTGAGGCTCAGTGGAATGCAGGGAACTGCAATACTGTCCTGACTAGGAAATAGGTGTGCCAAACAGAACAGTAGAGGAAGTGAATGAACTTCACTATTGCAAATTTTTATTTTCATTTTTTTTATCTTTTACTTAAGAAACTATTTTTTTCACTTTATTTTACCTTTTTAATTATTACATTTTTATTTTCAATAAGTATTATTACTACTACTATTTTACCTTTTTTTAAAAAAGTGTCATTTTATTTTATTCTTCATTTTACATTGGAATTAGTGTTCTACATTCTATTTTCATCTTTCCTTTAGCATGATTTTACTCTATCTCAGCAATACCTTTATGCCATCACTCCCTTTCTAACTTTCTCCCTTTTGTTGTCCTGTTTCTCTTACCGTTTCCTGCTTTAGATTTTTCCTATTCCTTCTTTTTACCCCCTATTAAAATTTTACCCTTCTTCTATATCTACTTTCCAATCCCCTGGACCAAGTCCATAACATACCTCTCTCTTCTCTGTCTTCATTATCCAATATTTTTTTTCTCTATATCCTATTGTTGTTATTTGCTAGATTGTTGATTATATCAATTTTTTTATGCTTGCTTGTGAGATTGGTTTTGCTTATTCCTTTTTGCTTGTTTGTTTTGTTTTTGTTTACTTTTTATTTCTGTTTTCCCTCACCTCACTTTATATTAGTTGTTGTTTGTAGTTTGTATTCATCTCCAGGTATTTGTTTCTGACATTTGTTGGGATTAGTGGCTGTTTCATTGGAATTTTCTCCCCATATATATAGTATGTTCCCCTCTTCTTTCTTATTCTCTTTCTTTTCCTTCTTATTTTTTTTCCTTTTCCCAATTTCTTTTTGACACTCCTTTTTTTCTCCCTTTTTCTTTCTCTCCTATTCTCTAATTTACCTTTCTCTGGTGGTCACCATCATTTGTGGTTATTAGTATCGTAAACACATTTCTGTTCAGTGTCTTGTGTGTTGTACCTGGTTGTGTTGTATTTTGTGCCTTTAAATCAACACAAGGGAGAGAGAACTACATAACCAGATACCCAGAAAAGAGAGATCATGGGGAAACAAAGAAAAAGCCCACATATGAAAGAAAAGCAGGCATCACCAGGACAAGAAGTAAATGAAACGGAAACAAGCAACCAGTCAGAGAAGGAATTCAGGTAAATGATCATAAGGTGGCTGAAAAGAATGGAAGATAAATTTGAAAATATGTGTAAGAACCAAGAGGAAATGAAGAAGAACCAAGAAGAAATGAAAAATAATATTGCTGCCAAGACCGGTTTGGCTCAGTGGATAGAGCTTTAGCCTGTGAACTGAAAGGTCCCAGGTTCGATTCCAGTCAGGGACATGTACCTTGCTTGCAGGCACAACTCCAGTGGGGGGCGTGCAGAAGGTGGCTGATCGATGTCTCTCTCTCATCGATGTTTCTGGCTCTCTATCCCTCTCCCTTCCTCTCTGTAAAAAATCAATAAAATATATTTTAAAAAAAAGAAAAATGATATTGCTGCTATAAAGAACTGAATAGAAAGCATCAAGAATAGACTAGAAGAAGCAGAGGACTGCATCAGTGAGATAGAAGACAAGGTAGGAAAAAATACCCAAGTACAGCAGCTTCTAGAAAAATAAATTAAAAAGCAGTTGGAGAGCCTAAGAGAACTTTGGGACAACATAAAACAAAACAATATCCACATAAGAGGGGTCCCAGAAGGAGAGGAAAATGAGTAAGGAATAGAAAACCTGTTTGAAGAAATAATGACAGAAAACATCCCTGATATAGAGAAGAAAAATCCCACACAAACCCATAGAGTCCGAAACAAAATGAACGGCAAAAGATGGACACGAAGGCACATTATAATTAAATTGGCAAACACCAACAACAAAGTAAGAATCTTAAAAGTGGCCAGAGAGAGATAGAAAGTTACCTACAATTCAGACTAGTGACTGATTTCTCAACAGAAAATCATTTATAAAAATCTCTAGCTGTTGGGGCTGGCCAGGAGGAAAGGTAATGAAATATGCAAAGTCATGCAAGGAAGAGTATGAAACCAAGAATATTGTACCCAGCAATCAAAATTAAAGGTGAAATCAGGAGCTCCACAGACAAAAAAAGACTAAGAAAATTTGTTACCACAAAACAAACAATGCAAGAAATGCTAAACAGTCTGCTGTAAAAAAAAAAAAAAAGAATTAAGAAGCGAGGAAGGAACACAGAATAAAAATGGTGACAAATAAATACCTATCAATAATAACTTTAAATGTAAATGTATTAAATGCCTCAAACAAAAGACATAGGGTAATGGATTGGATAAAAAAAACAACCCATTTATCTCCTATATACAAGATAATCACCTCAGAGAAAAAGGCACACATAGACTGGGGTGAAGGGATGGAAAAAGGTTTTTCATGCAAATGGAATTTTTTTAAAAAGCTGAGGTAAGAATACTTATATCTGATAAATTAGATCTCAAAGTGAAAAACATAACAAGAGATAAGGAAGGCCACTTCATAATTCTAAAGGGAGTAATACAACAAGAAGAAATAACTTTGGAAAACATATATGCAGCCAATACAGGAGCACTCAAATACATAAAAAAAAAACTCCTGGAGGATATCAAGGGAGGGATTGACAGCAATAAAATCATAGTAGGAGACTTTAATACCCCACTATCACTATTGGACCAATCCTCTAAACCAGCAGTTCTCAACCTGTGGGTTGTGACCCTTTTGGGGGTCAAACGACCCTTTCACAGGGGTCACCTAAGACTATTGAAAAACATCTATTTCCCGTGGACTTAGGAACCAACATACCACTCCTCGGTGTAGCAAAATGTAGCAATGTAGTTTACTGTTGTTATATGAAGACTGTTGCCTATGCTACACCATGATTCAAGACAAAATTTCATTTATTTGTAATTAGAAATAATATATATATTTCACAATATATAATTACATATTGTTTTTGTGATTAATCCCTATGCTTAAATTATGTTCAATTTGTAACAATCAAAATACATCCTGAATATCAGATATTTACATTACAGTTCATAACAGTAGCAAAATTACAGTTATCAAGTAGCAACAGAAATAATTTTATGGTTGGGAGTCACCACCACATGAGGAGCTGTCTTAAAGGGTCACGGCATTAGGAAGATTGAGAACCACTGCTCTAAACAAAAATTCAGAAAATAAACCAATCATAAATGACTCATTAGACCAGATGGCATTAATTGACATCTTTAGAACATTTCACCCCAAAGCCACAGAATATACATTTTTATCAAGTTCACATGGGTCATTTTTAAAGATAGACCACATATTGTTTCATAGGCAAAGTCTCCTCAAATTAAAGAAGATAGAAATCATATAAAGTATCTTCTCAGATCACAATGGCATAAAACTGGAAAACAACTAAAATAAAAACAATCCAAAAAAAAATCAAACACATGGAGACTAAACAGCACACTATTAAACAATGACTTGTTTACCAGAGAGATCAAAGAAGAAATAAAAAAAAACATAGCAACAAATGATAATGAAAACACAACAACCCAAAATCTATGGGACACAATGAAAGTAGTATTCAGAGGAAAGTTCATAGTTCCTCAAACCTACTGCAAAAATAAGAAACAATGGTAATAAATTCCCTAACCCTACAACTCAAAGAGTTAGAAAGAAAGCAATAAGAAAAGGCAAGAATGAGCAGAAGGAAGGAAATAATAAACAACATAAAGACAATATAAAAGATCAACAAAATCAAGAGCTGGTTCTTTGAAAGGAAAAACAAGATTGATGAACCTCTAGCCAGACTCACCAAGAAGCAAAGAGAGAGGATCCAAATAAACAAAATCAGAAATGAAAGAGGTGAAATAACAACAGACACCACCAAAATTCAAAGAATTGTTAAAAAATACTATGAACAACTCTATTCCAACAAACTGGACAACCTGGAGGAAATGGACATATTCCTAGAAAAATATAACCTTCCAAAATACAATCAAGAAGAATCTAAACATCTCAGTAGGCCAGTAACTATGGAAGAAGTTGAAGCCATCATCAAAAACTTCCAGCAAACAAAAGCCTGAGGCCAGACATCTTCACAGGGGAGTTTTGCCAAACATTCAAGGAAGAACTAAAACCTATCCTCCTCAGACTATTTCAAAATATTCAAAAGGAAACAACACTTCCAAGTTCCTTATATGAAGCCTGCATCATCCTTATACCAAAATTAGATAATGATAACACAATGAAAGAGAATTACAGGCCAATATCCCTCATGAACATAGATGCTAAAATCATCAACAAAATTCTAGCAAGTCAGATCCAGCAGTACATTAGATGGATCATACACCATGACCACGTAGGATTTATCCCAGGAATTGGAGATGGTACAATATTCATAAATCAATAAATGTGATACATCACATGAATAAATTGAGTGGTAAAAATCACATAGTCATATCAATTGATGCAGAAAGAGTATTTGACAAAATTCAACACCAGTTCTTAATAAAACTCTCAACAAAGTGGGAATAGAAGGATCATACCTCAACCTAATAAATGCCATATATGATAAACCCACAGCTAACATCATACTCAATGGACAAAAACTAACACCATTTCCCCTAAGAACAGGAACAAGACAGGGATGCCCACTCTCATGACTTCTGTTCAACATAGTACTGAAAGTATTAGCCATTGCAATTATACAAGAAGAAGAAAAAAATGTATCCAAATAGGAAAAGAAGAAATAAAGCTGTCCTTACTTGCAGATGACATGATATTTGTACATAAAAATCCCGAAAGACTCATCAAGAAACTAACAGAATTAATAAATGAATTTGGCAATGTAGCAGGATATAAAATTAATGCCAAGACATCTATGGTATTTCTATACACCAATATTGAACTTATAGAAAGAGATACTAAAAAGCAATCCCATTTACTATCCAACAAAAAAATTAAGATACCTAGCGATATACTTAACTAAGGAGGTAAAAGACCTATAGGCGTAAAACTACAGGACACTGAAAAAAGACATAGAGGAACACATAAACAGATGGAAAAACATACCATTTTTCATGGATTGGTAGAATCCATACCATATTATCCAAAGCTATCGATAAATTCAATGTACTCCCCATTAAAATACCAATGGCATATTTCACAGATCTAGAAAGAATTTCAAAAATTCATCTGGAATAAAAAAAGACCCCAAATACCCACAGCAATTCT
Organism: Lasiurus cinereus; assembly: GCA_011751065.1. Taxonomy (NCBI): domain Eukaryota; kingdom Metazoa; phylum Chordata; class Mammalia; order Chiroptera; family Vespertilionidae; genus Lasiurus; species Lasiurus cinereus. Next base: position 37,623,245 of record JAAGEH010000286.1, on the reverse strand, counting down.
GAGAAAGAAGAACAAAGTAGGTGGGATCTCAATACCAGATTTCAAGCTGTATTACAAAGCAACTGTTCTCAAAACAGCCTGGTACTGGCAGAAGAAGAGACATATAGACCAATGGACTAGAATAGAGAATCCAGATATCAACTCAAACTACTAGGCTCAATTAATATTTGACAATGGAAGCATGGGCATTAACATACAATGGAGTCAAAACAGTTTTTCAATAAATAGTGTTCAGAAACCTGGACTGATTCATGCAAAAAAATGAAACTAGACCCCCAATTACACCATACACAAAAATATACTCAAAATTAATATAGAACTTAAACATATGATGGGAAACCATAAAAATACTAGAGGAATCCACAAACAGAGACATATGCTGAAACAATTTCTTCACCGATTCTGCTCCTAGGGCAATGGAAACTAAAAAGGACACAAAATGGGACTACGACAAAATTTAAAAAAAGCTTTTGTACAGCAAAAGGAACCATCAACAAAACAACAAGAATGCCCACTGTATGGGAGAACATATTTGCAAATGTTATCACTGATAATGATTTAATCTCCAACATCTACAGGCAACTTAAACAACTTAATAAAAGGAAGATAAATGATCCAATAAAAAATTGGGCAACCATCCTGAATAGAATCTTTTCAAAAGAAGACAGAAGTAGGGCCAAGGGACATATGAAAACATGCTCAAAGTCACTAATTATCTGAGAGATGCAAATTAAAATGACAATGCGGTACCATCTCACACCTGTCAGAATGGCAGTCATCAACAAATCAACAAACGACAAGTGTCTGTGAGTATGCTGAGAAAATGTAGTGGAAATGTAGCCTGATGTAGCCACTGTGGAGAACAGTATGTAGTTTCCTCAAAAAACTAAAAATGGAACTCCCATTTGACCCAGTAATCCCACTTTTAGGAATATATCCCAAGATTGTAGAAATACCAATCAGAAAAGATATATGCATCCATATGTTCATACCATCACAATTAACCATAGCTAAGATTTGGAAACAACCCAAAACCCCATCAGCAGATGCATGGATTAGAAAACTATGGTACATCTACATAATGAAATACTATCCTATATAATAATGAGGTAATATGCAAATTGACCCTCACACCCTTGCACAAGATGGCTGTCCCCATGTGGTCAAAGATGGTCAGCATGGGAGCGACTAGGCTGGCAGAGGAGGGCAGTTAGTGTGACCAGACCAGCAGGGGAGGGTAGATAGGGGCAATCAGGCCAGCAGGGGAGGGCTGTTTGGGGTGACCAGGCAAGTAGGGGAAGGCAGTTGGGAGCAATCAGGCAGGCAGGCAGGCAAGTAGTTAGGAGCTAGCAGGCCTGGGTTGTGATAAGGATGTCTGACCACAGTGATCAGGCCTAAACCGGCAGTCAGACATACCCTGATGGGTTCCTGATTTGAGAGGGTGCAGGCTGGGCTGAGGGATACCACCTCCTTCCCCCAACACAAATTTTGTGCACTGGGCCTCTAGGGCTGCTATAAAAAAGGAGTTCTTACCATTTGTAGTAGCATGGATGTACCTGAAGAGCATTATGTTAAGTGAAATAAGTCAGGCAATGAAAGAAAAATACCACAAGATCTCACTCATTGATAGAAAATAGAGAACATTATAACCTCATGAACAAAAAGATAAGTACAGAGGCAGTGAAGCACCAAACAGACTGTCAAATTACAGTGGGAAAGCAGGGGAGTGTTGGGGAAAGGTGAGAAAGAGATCAACCATAGGACTTGTATGCATGCATATATGCACAACAAATGGATACATGACACTGGAGGGGAGGTGGGATAAAGGCATACAACAGGGGGTAGAGGAGGATGGGGGAAGATAAATGGGAGAAAAAAAAGGAAATATATGTACTACTACATGTAATATTTTAAACATAAAAAAATAAAAAGAACTACAATCAAAAGACAATACAGATATCATCCATAAACACAGAAAGGCTGGCTGAATGGAAATTCTACAATTAGAAGGAAAGAGAAAAGAACTCTGAGACTCAGAAGAGGTGTAGAAGTACAGGGCAGAGGTAAGGAGGCACATGTGTGGAAAGGGCTGGCAACTGCGTACACAGTTGTCTTTTCAATTGGGAGGAAGACACAGCTCCCAACTGCTCTGAACTCCAGTTCCAGGCAAGACTCTGGGGACCCAAACTCATACATGGATCAACTGGACTGTCTAGCATTGGGCAGAAATCAAAGGCAACTTTCTCTCAGAAGTGCTTGCAGTGATTACCAAGGAACACAGAGACCTGGGGGCCTCTTAGGGCAGAGCTGAGGATCAGCCATAGCTGTTTGCTCTGCCCTGTTGATTCCCTGAGACCCTGACCAACTCAAGCTGTGTGCAGAGGATTTTGCATATGAATGACCTGGCCCTTTGCAATCTAAAATTACCTAACAAAGTACAGTTGGGTCAGAGAGCCCCAGAACTCCTAAAAAAAAAAGCCCAATGCCCCAGAGCAACTTGCATTGCTTCACAGATGGGCCTCATCTGGGCACCTCAAAACCTCAAACCAAGAAGAGGAATCTGAAGATCTCTCCATAGCTCCTGCTGGGTGGCCTCTCTCCTTGGAGATTCAAAAGCCAGTGTATCCAGTGGTCAGAGTGGGACCATCCAGATTACAGCTCCACAGATCCATAAGGGATACATTCAGGGGGCAGACTCTGTGAGCACCAAAGCCCCAATGAAGCAAGTCTTGCCCCATAAGGGTGTCTCCAGCACTGAAGTTCTCCAATTGTAGACACAGCTGATCCTCATGGCCAACTGGCCTGGAGGTCAATTCCTCCCATTGATACTAACAACAATCAGGGCTTAACTATAACAAGACTGTGCACATAGCCCATAAAGGGGTGTATTAAGAGTGTCCACTTTAGGTAATTAGGGAGGGTGAGCTACTGGGCCTTATCAGATACCTAGCACACAAAACCACTCTATCAATACAGGAAAGCAGCCAAAATGCAGATACAAAGAAATAGGTCACAAATGAGAGAAATGGAGGAAAGCAAACTACTGAATATAGAGTTCCAAACCACGGTTATAAGGTTTTTCAAGAATCTTCTAGATGTCACTGATAAATTTAGTGAGACCCTCGGGGATATGAAGAAGTATTAACTAGAAATTAAGCATACACTGGCTGAAATAAAAAACAATATACAGATATCCAGCAGCAGCAGACTAGAAGATTACAAGAATCAAGTCAAAGATTTGAAATATAAAGGAGCAAAAAGCATCCAACCAGAAAAGAAAAAAGAAAAAAAGAATACAAAAATATGATAGTTTAAGGAGTTTCTGGGACAAATTCAAGCATGCCAACATCAGAATTATGTGGGTGCCAGAAGAAGAGAGAGAGCAAGATATTGAAAACTTATTTGAAGAAATAATGACCGAAAACTTCTCCTACCTGGTAAAGGAAATATACTTACAAATCCAGGAAGCACAGAGAACCCCAAACAAAAGTAATCCAAAGAGAACACACCAAGACACATCATAATTAAAATACCAAGAGCAAAAGACAAAGAGAGAATCTTGAAAGTAGCAAGAGAAAAACAGTTAATTACCTACAAAGGAGTACCCATACAACTGTCAGCTGATTTCTCAACAAAAATTATTCAGGCCAGATAGGAGTGGTAAGAAATATTCAAAGCAATGAACAGCAAGAACCTACAACCAAGATTACTCTACACAGCACCAGCAAAGCTATCAATTCAGAATTGAAGATCAGATAAAGAGCTTCACAGATAAAAATCTAAAGGAGTTCATCACCACCAAACCAGCATTATATGAAATGTTGAAAAGTATTCTTTAAGAAGAGGAAGAAGAAAAGATAAAAAATTATGAACAACAAATACATATCTATCAACAAGTGAATCTAAAAATCAAGTGAATAACCAATCTGATGAACAGAATAAACTGGTGAATATAAGGGGCATAGAAATGGAATGGACTGACAATTCTCAGGGATGTTAACTTTGCTGTTACTGATGTGATATGCACAATTTAAGGTAAAATAATTAAGCACTAAAGCAAATAGGTCTCATAGTTAAGCTGATAATCTCCAATGTTTCCAAAGATTTCTCAAGTAAATGCCAAAATGAAAATGGAAATGTTTGTATGGTCCCCTGTGGTACAAGGAGGAAGATGAGCTCATGAGGTAGAACTGAGAAGACTGGATTGGGTAAAGTTTCATTTGCCGGGGCTGTCTCAGGCTCCACCTCTGTCCCAAATGCTAAAGAAAAGGACTAAAGTTCATCACACTTAAAACTTATTGAGCAACTCTGATTTGAAGCATGAATAAAAAAATAAGTAGCATACAGTCATGATTGTAAATTTGCTGAGAAAGTTTTTGTGAGTCTATGTATGGGTGTCTCTCAGAGAGAAAGAGAGAGAGAGAAAAAGAGAGAGAAAGAGAGAGAGAGAGAGAGAGAGAGAGAGAGAGAGAGAGAGAGAGAGAGAAAGAGAGAGAGACACTTGCAATGGAATTGGGCAAATTTGGCTTATAGAAATTCACCTTTGTGGTATGTGTTTTATTACAGTCTACATTTGGCTTCAGGAGATGATTATGTTAAGAATACCCCACCTAAACTCTAAAAACTGCAAGGTTCTTCTCTTTGGTTGAAAAACAAAATAGACAGCTCCTATTTAGTTAGTTAACATTTACAGGCATATACTCTCTAATGAAATTCATTCATTAGAAATGTTTCATTCTTTAACAAAGTTGTCTGCAGTTGGTTGTTAGATCAAAAACAATACTTAAAAGATCTAATGCAGCCTAACCAAAGCTAGGGAATTTATCAACCACTCATTTAACCAATTTTCTCCTGCATGTAAATTAATATTAAGGAGTATTTGAGCCTTTAAACGTATGTAAATTAGAAAAGCAATTGCTGTGGATCTCTTAGTATAATCCAAAATAATACTTTTCAAATTATTTTATTCTGTATAGTGTGCTTCTGAGATTCTGTACATTGTAATTCACTTTTCATTTCAGTTATTGAAAATTGTAATAAAATTAACATACATTCTCAAAAGTGCTTTCCAAATATTTAAAGTGTGGAAACTACTGACATGTTATTTTATCATGCTGACATCTCTCTGGCCAACTTTACCTGATTGAAAAGTGTTCTCTGATTCCTAGATGCTGGGCAATGGAAACAAAACCCAATTACATTGGAATGTGGAGGTGGTCATATGAGGTTGTATACTGTAACTCTTACCCATAACTTCCAATCTCAAATGTTTGTTTTCACTAAAATAACTCATGGTTCTTCTTGGTTAAATTGAAAATATGTATAAGTCTGAATTTATGGAATAAATTTATACTAATACAATAATTTAATTATTGATAGTGTGGTTTATTACAAGATTTCATTTACATAAATATTTATTTCTGCAACTAACTATACTCAGTGAGTGAAGTTTTGGGGAACACAGATCTCATTGCAATGATCTCTGAAAGTTTGTAATAATAAGTAGGTATGATAAAGTCTCTATATAATTTACTAATGCAAACATTTTATTATTTCATGTAGCAAGAAAGCACTTACCTTTGACCTGTGAAGATTGCTATTGGCTGACATCTCCCAGCTTCCTGTGGGAATCCCTGCAGCATTTGCAGCAACACCAAGCTCTCCTCAGGAGGCCCCCAGCTAATTGTTGAGACTGGAATGTCCTAAATGAGGACTCTGAGGTCCCCACTGAGATGGGTGAGATTTTGTTAGATCTGGCCAATCCTGTTTCCTCCCCTTTTACTTCTGCAGACAATCCCTATCCCCACAAACACCAAATTGCTATATTTTAATCTGCATTTGCTTCTCTTAAGACATAAACTGCTGCATTTAGATAAATGTTTATGTGTAGCTTTTAATATTTCAGTTATATCTTTGCACATTTTATCCACTAGTATAAGAAGTAACCTATTAAGGATATAAGTTTATCTTAATTCTGTAAGCTATTTATAATCACTCTACCTGGAAATATAAAAATGTTTAAATATAACTAAATCTTTTGTCATATTGTAATAAAATATACAATGAGTCAATAAATTTATGCAATGCTATTTTGAAGAGAAAATATTTAAAGTTAAGTTATGAACAAAAGACATTACAAAAATTGTATAATGGGGAATTTAACAGCGATGGTATAAATTAATGTCAGGCTTAGTTTTCTTGTTTTTTTTATTTTCATATATCTATATCTATCATCTATCTATCTGTCATTTATTTAATATATTCTGAAGTTCACATAGATTGAAATGTCTATAGATAGTTCCCATACTAGGTTGTTCTTTACATTCCAAACTTTACATTCTCCTCATTTCCCAATATTATATTTCTTAGAAAATACCTTTTCTTATATAATCTATATCTTATTATTTTAAATTAAACTAGTCAGACACCCATTAGACTAACCTAATTAGACCAGACCCATTTGGTTCTATCTGAAATCTTATCCACATCGTAATTATGTGCCTATAGTCAAATGTTTTAGAGAGCAAATTCCTCAACTACTTAATCTAACCCTATCTATATGGATGGGTAAGCCTCTTCCTCTCTAGTTCTCCAGGTTTAACTTTGGACACATTTTTCATTTATGCTATCTTCTTAGCTCCTGCCATTTTGTGGCTCCTAGTTTATGGTAATCTAAATGCATGCCTTCTTTCTACTCTTTCCTTTACTGCGAGGGTATACATTCGGTTCTCAAACTTAATTCATTTCCGAAAGCTGATTGAGAAATGATTTATTCAAAAACAAAATATTTTTCCCATTAGAAATAATATAAATTGAATCTGTTCTTTCCAGTCCCCCAAATGATTCTCTATTTTAACCTTTCTTATATACAATACATGTCTAATGTACCCTTTACGATATAGACACTTTAAAAACAAAAAGAATATGAAATGTAAATGATAATTTAATTAAAAAGGAAATGAAATGTGCAGTAATAAATAAAAATGTGCACACTAGATCTTAGTTTTAATGTTGAGAGCTATTAATGACTGACTATGGAAGAGGAGGAATGGAGGGAGGTTATTGTTTGGAAGGGGAGTCACCTTTCATAAAATCAGCATACACTGTTCTTCTGGGGTTCTTTCTCTTTTGTCTCTTTGCTCCATTGGAACTTGCTTAGTCTCACTGGGCCTATGTCTCACTAAAAACCTACCCAATGATGTTTGTTTTGTCTGAGTTTTACTACTTGCCTGAAGTAAAACACTGCATTGTCACTGAACAAGTTTATCCCACTTGTCAAGATATTTCTCAATAAAACTTTACATTTCTCCTCATTTCCCAAGTATTTCCTTGATTAGTGAAGTAGAAATACCCTCCCTTACAACCTCCTCCTCTGAAGAGACTCCTCAGCTACCTCCTGTTGCTGATCTCTCAGTAGGTGGTCAGCTTATGTTGTGGTCCTCCGCCAGTTCCTCCATATCAACACTCACCTCCAAACCGTGGACTCCCCCACAGATACAATACCCTCCACAACATGCACAGGCTCATCTCCACAGCCCTCAAAGTCTCTTTCAGCAACAGTCTCAGGTCAGTGTCTTCCAGGCAGATGACATGATTCTGGAATACAATTCCCACCATGCTTTGTTTATGAGATTCATACAAGTAAGAATATTAAATTGTTCCTTCCAGAACTCCCTGAGGGTTAAATTCATTTCAGAGGTCACATCAAAACACCTCTGAAACAATACTTCTGTGTAGAATTTATCAAAATTAGAAATGACATGCTGGTCAATGGGCTGGATGAGAAGAGTTGTGTTAGGTGGCAAGAACCTGACAGCAATGAAGCTGTAATCCTCTACCAGCTCAGTCTCCAAGCCTCTAGGTGGGCAGGAGCCTTGTCCATTACAACAAATTCCCTGGTGGCAATTGTTTTTTCCCAGAGGTATTTCTCCACACTTGGGGCAAACACTTCATGAATCCTCTCAGTAAAATAATTGCCTATTATTAGTCCTCCACATCACATTCAACATGTTTTATATGACATTATTTCTCTTGAAAACTCATGGGTTTTTAGAAGGGTAGATGATTACAGCTTTCAATTTTAAAGTCTCCACTCACACTACCATACAAAAATAACATCAGCCTGTCCTTCGTTGGCCTGTATCCTGGCAGTAACTTCTGTGTGATGTAGGTTCTCTTTGGCATTTTCTTCCAGATGAGGCCTGTCTCATCGCAATTGGCCACTTGTTGGGGAACAAGTCCCTTGGCCTCTACGTATTCTGGAAATTTTGTCATGGAATTACCAGCAGCTGCTTTGTTGGAACTGGCAGCCTCCCCATGCCTCATTACACTATGAATGCCATTTGTTTTCTTAAATTTATTGAACCATCATCTACTGTTATTAAAGGAATCACTTTCAGCACTGGTGTCTTTCAGGAGGTCCAGGTGTAGCATCTTTGCTTTGTCTCATATCATTGCCTCTGAAATGCTATCACCAGCTAACTGCTTTTTGTTTATCCACCCCAGCAATAATTTTTCTACCTCTTTATCTGTCTGTGATGGTTGTTTCAAAAGCACTTTTAAGCCTTTAGCGACATCAGCATTTTTGATGGCCATTTAATGTTTTAAAAATGTGCTAACTGTTGATTTTGTCATGCCATACTTGGTATCCACACACAAACACCTTTGTCATACTTTGTAGTCATTTCTTTATTCAGTTCTACCATTGTTCTCACAACTTGCCTTTTCACTTTGCTGCTATACTAACTTCCTTAGGATTCATGGTGACTTACTATACATATTTAATAATAACTAGAGACCTGGTGCAGGAAATTTGTGCATGGATAGAGTCTCAAGGTCTGGCTGGCAATCAGGGCCAATCTGTGAGGCAACTGGCAGGGTGATTGGCGGGCCCTTGCTGGCACTTGCCTTGGCCAGCCTGGCATAGCCCACTTGCAGGAGATAGGTTATGCAATTGGGGGATGCCGCCACCTGCTCACTGGCCATCTCCATCTTCCTGATTGTTCCATCATTACCACTGGTTGCCCAGCTAGCACCTACCTTGGCTGATCTGAGATCTGTGGGCTGGGGGTAGTTCCTGCATTGAGTGTCTGTCCTCTGGTGGTCAGTGTGCATCATAACAACCAGTTATTCCACCATTTGGTCAATTTGCATATTAGGTTTTTATTATATAGGATTATATAGGATAAGCAGCAACAAAAATAAAACAAAAAACAAACAACAACAACAACAAAACATGAAAATATCCACAACATAATTTCCTGAGATATTAACAAAATGAGGGTTAATGGTAAACTGACTCATATGCCTGCATTCTCTCCTTTGTTTTTCAGCTGAGAGACAAATGATTGATCACATCAGTGTCTGCATGAAAGGGTTGTTTGTTGGAGAATCAAAATTTTATTTGAAAGCTGATGTTTTCTGTGAACAACTGGTCTTGGTCAAGAACTGAATTGTTTGAGATGGGAGATGTTTGAGAACCAATGTTTAACTGGGACCACAATGATTACTTACATAGAGATTTGTTTCCCCAGTATCCAAATTCAAATCCATGTCTGTGGTTATAAGCATAAACTTATCTCATTTATGTTGATTTTTATTAATATCACCTTCCTATTTGGTGAAATCTTAGTACCAAATAAAAATATATCAAAGATGTGTGAATCAAGAGATAGAACTTTATGCTGTGGAGTTATTTCATCTATTTTCAAGTAGATAAACATTTTACACTACCTTATGCACAATTTAAAAACAAAATATTTAAAGGCATAAGAAACATTGGACATTTAAGAAGCAGTTATAATATGTATGTCATCAAAAATATCCTGTTAGAATTTTCTTTAATTCCTTATTCTTTATTCACTGAGGGGAAATTCCTATAAAGGTTGCAATCTTGTGCTTGCTAAATGGAGTCCCTATAAACTACATTATCCACATTGTTTGTCCCAGCATAAAAATATATTTTTCCTGTTTGCATGAGGTAGTACTTTATGTAGCTGGCAAAACACACTGCCTGTTCAGCACTTATGCAATTCCCTCTTGGTGAAACAAATGTATTCCTTGTATCTTTATTCTTAGGTTTATTAAACTGAGTTAAGAGGATTAATCTACTGCTGGAACTCTATTATTCTCTGTATTAGGACAGAAGGAAATTAGTTTTATAGAGAAAAATTACAAGGCAAAAGTCACATTTGCTTTTTTATGTTGTTGTAATTAAGCTGTATTCTAGGTTATATGAGTAAATATCTTAGTAATAAAATTATTTTAGAACTTGGAGTAAGCCATGATGTCTAGCACTAAGACTGTGATCTCAATCAAAACATTTAATCTGTGTGTTTCCCTCATTTGTATCTCTTGTGTTGTAAGCTTTCCCAAAACTTTTACTTTTACTAAACATATGTAGATACTCAAATATTTCCTATCAGAGAAATCACAGTTTTTCAAGGATACTATTTATGAGTATGTACAGTAAAAGAGATGAAGAAACTAAAATTAACAAACACATTTATAAGTTCTCATTTACTTGGTCATTTAATTAATGTCAATCACCTACATGTGTTCGGGGACTACTCATAAAATTTTAATATGCAGGGGGACTTGATGGAGTCATAAGTTAAACATTATCTCATTTTCTCAAATACATGGCATTTGCCCACATCTCTCCCAGATGCTCTTTCTTGTTGATTTTATTCTCCTTCACAGTTACCTCTATCCCCTATGTGTTAACAACTCTCATATTTACAAATATAATTCAAATCCCACATCTCAGCTCTTACTATGTAGCAATTTTTTATGAAATATTTTGTTCCTTGCTAACTCTAATTATTTTATGCTCAATAAATTATTTTCCCCCAAATCATAGCTTCCACCTGTATTCTCCATTCTGATAATGTCACAACTAACAACCCAAATGTCAATTTTTGTAATTATCTCAGTACTTTGAATAATATGAGAACATAGCACAGAATTAAGAAAGTAAAAATGATAGTCAGCCATCTCTGTTTCTAAGCCATTTAGTTTATTCTTTTAATAGACAAGTCTTATATTAGTTTCTTGCATAAGCATCTCAATTGTTTAGAAAAAATGGGTAGAAAATGTACAGATATGCATATATCAATACATACATAAACATTACATAAAATTAAAAAAAAGATTTTTATTTTTCTAACTAGGGGCCCAATATATGGATTTGTGCACTGATAGGATCTCTCAGTGTGGCCTGCACCTTCTTGCAATTAGGGACCTCTCAGAGAATGTGGGACTGCCAATTTCAGGCCTGCAGGGATCGAGCTGAAACTGGCAGTCCAACTTTCTCTGAGTCCAACATCCCAGCCCCCTGCACCTGCTGCTGCTGCCACTCGGAAGTGCTGCCACAGAGGCAGGAAAGGCTTGTGCTGTCACAGCAGCACTTGCCAACTGCAAGCCCAGTGTCTGGTGCCCATTGGTCAGCAGAGCTGTGATCCTGCTGTGGGAGCATCTCCTGTGTTGAGCATTTGCCCCCTGGTGGTCAGTGTACATCATAGCTACCATCCAATTGGTCATCCAGTCATCTGGTAGACCTGTGAATTAGGGTTTTATATATATAAGCCTGGTGCATGAAATTCATGCACGGGGGGTGACCCTCAGCTCAGCCTGCACTCTCTCCAATTTGGGACTCCTCGAGGATGGCAATCTGGGATTCCCCACCAGGATCAGGACTAAACTGGCAGTCATACATCCCTCTCACAATACAGGACTGCTGGCTCCCAACTACTCACCTGCTTGCCTTCCTGATTATTCCTAACCCCTTCTGCCTGCCAGCCTGATCACCCCCCAGATCATTCTCTTGCCAGCCTGATTGATGCCTAATTGTTCTCCTGCCAGAATATTTGTCCCAAACTGCCATCCCCTACAGGCCTGATCACCTCCAACTTGACTTCCTTCATCACTGGGGAAACCCAAGCCTCCCTCCTGCTCTCTCTGTAGCCAGAACCATCTTGGTTGGGGTTAATTTGCATACTCATTCCTGGTAGGTATGGATGGTGGGTATGGCTTGTGAGTGTAGCAGAGTGATGGTTAATTTGCATATTATTTTTTTATTAGATAGGATTGGAGGCCCAGTGCATTAAATTTGTGCATGGAGGGGGGTGTCCCTCAGCCCAGCCTGTAACCTCCAATCTGGGACCCTGCAAGGAATGTCTGACTGCCATCCCAAATGGGCAATCGGACATCCCTCTCACAATCCAGGACTGCTGGCTCCCAACTGCTTGCCAGCCTGCCTTCCTGATTGCCCCTAACAACTCCCCTGACAGCCTGATTGATGCCTAACTGCTCCCTTGCAAGATTATTACCCCCCCCCCCCGGGCAACTGTTTTCCCCTGCAGGCCTGGGTCCCACCCAATGGTCTACCCCAACTTCCCTTCTCTGCCTGCCTGGTCACCACTAATGCCCTCCCCTGTAGGCTTGATCACCCCCAACTTCCCTCCCTTACAGGCCTGGTTCCTCCCAACTGCCTGATCACCCCCAACTGCCCTCCATTGCAGGCCTGGTCCCTCCCAACTGCCATCCCCTGATGGCCATCTTGTGGTGGCCATCTTGTGTCCACATGGGGGCAGGATCTTTGACCACATAGGGTAGCCATCTTATGTGTTGGAGTGATGGTCAATCTGCATATTACTCTTTAATTAGATTTAATAAAGGCCTGGTGCATGAGTGAGGGCCAGCTGGTTTGCCCTGAAGGGTGTCTCAAATCAGGGTGGGGTTTCCCTTGGGCATGGGGCAGCCTAGACAAGGGGCCTGTGATGGTTTGCAGGCCAGCCACACCCCCCAATGACCCAAGCAGAGGCTGTGATATCGGGTATTTATTTCTCTTCTACAATTGAAATTTTGTAGCCTGGAGCAGTGCCAAGCCTCCTGCTCACTCCCAGGCCAAAGCCATTTCTTTTGAAATTTATTTATCTTCTATAATTGAAACTTTGTAGCTTTGAGTGGAGGCAAGGGCCTGCCAGGGTGTATGGAAAGCTTGACTTCCTCCATCGCCATGGAAACCCAAGCCTCCCTCCTGCTCTCTCTGTGGCAGCAGCCATCTGGCTTGGAGTTAATTTACATACTCAATCTTGATTGGCTGGAAGGTGTGGCTTTTGGGCATGGCTTGTGAGTATAGTAGAGTGATAGTTAATTTGCATTTACTCTTTTATTAGATAGAATAGATACTTCCACATTCAAACATTGTCTGATTACCATGAATCCAATCATCTCTACACATCTTAAATTCTTCCTTTCCTCTTTATGTCATATGATATTTAAATAAACTACTGTGTAACCTTCCAATCTCTGGGCTTTCTTCCTGCAATCTATTCTTTACATAGGCACCAAAAGGATCAATCTAAAATGCATATTTATCCGTGTTTATTCTATGAAAAGAAATATCAACAGTGTTTCATTTCCAACAGTGTTATCTACACCTGTAAACTATATCTGCTTTTATTGCTACCTCCCATTCCCTAGCTATTCTTCATGTTGTAGCCACATTAAATAATTTACTGTTTTCTGAATCTCATCATTTCATGACTCCACCTAGTTGCATAGATGGATTCACTTGCTTTAAATAATTTTTTATGTCTTCAGCCTTAAGGATTTTCTATGTATCTTATGAGTTCTCAGATTCGTAATTCTATAAGAAATATTACCTGGGTTATACAAATTTTTGTTTTCATTATTCATATCCTTTTTCTTTTTGCAGAATGGTCATCTGGTTACATCTCTTATAGATTAATAGTATCTGAGCAATATATGTATCTTATTGTATAATCTTTGCAATACAATAGGAAGAGCATAAACTATGAAGATTGAAATACTATACAATCTAATACTGCTTCTTTGATCTTTGGCAAGTTACTTAGCCATTTTAAAATGGAATAAAAGTTTCTTAGCTTTGAAGAACTCGAAGTATCCAAAGCATATATGCAAGCCATCATCTAGCTCATGTTCCAGGTTTAGGAAGCATTTATAAACTGTTTTAGTTGCAATAGGTTTTACATTCAGATTATGGCTTTGCAGGAGAGTTGAACTGATGGAGCCTTTTCTCTTGATACAAACATGTGCAGCTCTTTTTATTAAAGGTTCTTTTTTACTTTAGTTATCTTTTATGTTCAGAACTGGTATTTGCCTCAAAATAATTAAATGGCAGAGAAGAAAATATTAAAAATTTACAAGGACTCCTTTGATCAGCAATGTTATCCCTTGGTACCATGGCTGAGGTAATTTCATTTCTGGCATTGCATACAATTTTTCTCTGGTGTGAAAATATAAATACACTTTTCTAAAGTTATGTGACATAATTGTACTAATTTTTATTTTCTATCATTTCTAGAACCTTACTACTGGTTTTATTAAATCAAATAAATATATATCCCTCAGAATGGTAACTGGCATATTGTACATTTAATAAGTAGTGTGTAAAATGACAAAGGTAATACTAATTATAATTTCAATGCATACTTAAAATTTAGCCTAGAGTCTGAAAAATTGCAAGGAATCCAATAATTAATCAAGAGATTAAGTGAATGAAAGACTGAGTTAAATGAAGGAATTACATAAAATTAGTGGCTGTAAACTATAGTTGTCTATCAGAGTCACCTATAGGATGATTTTTAAGAAGGCAGATGACTACTTCTAAGTAATGACCTATTATCAGGATCTCTAGATATGGGACCAAGATATTTCTATTTTGAAAAGTTCATTATGTCTGTGCACATCAATATGCATGTACTTAATGCCATTGAACTGTATACTTAAAACTGGTTTAAAGAATAAAATTTCTGTTATATACATTTTACTACAATAAAAAAAAGAGAAAAAATTCATGATGGCTATTCATTATGCAATGATTCTTAATGGTGGAATACCTTGGGGGAGAAACATGAAAACTGACAGTCTTGAGAGTTGGGAGAGCACAGATAGACTGAAAAAATCATATAGTCTCCACAAACTCTGAGTGTTTTCACTGTATGTTGTTTTCCCATGACCATGAAGTAATGACATAGAATGCACTAGCCATTGCACTAACTTGATTGACTTCTGTTTCAAATTATTAGTCTCTCTGATGCTTATCTTTCCTTATCTGAATTTAGTAAACACTCTCAATCTCAAGAGCTAACATCAGGTTAAGTAATGCCTAAGAGGACCAGAGATAATCCCAATATTGGTGGGAAGTATAATGACAATGAATGGTATTCACATAAAATCCATTAACAATTATATCTGGATTAAATACTGCCCATAGTCACTCAGATGTCTTAGTTTGGCTACAATCCATAGTAAAACCATGATATCCAGTGTAGTTTATTTCTGATGTGTATTATAACAGAACAGTATATAGATATTTGAAACATGCCTTTAATTTTAGACATTTTTAATTGGTGGTATTAGTTTTCAAAAGGTGTAACTTCTAAATATGTTTATTTTTAATTTCCTTCTGCTCTTCCAAAATCTGTCCATCAGTGATTATATAATTGATTAGTAGTAGTATATCTGAATCTAATTATATTTAAATTAAGCTATGGAAAGTTTTCACAAAAAGAGGCGATAACAGAGACGAGTCATTCTCCAACTTTGGTGTGAATGAGGAAGATTCATTTTGTTTGTTAATATACAAGTTTCTGAACTGTGTTCTAAGAGACAACTTTGTAATTCTGGAGTGGAGATGAGAATATGCATCTTTAATCATACAAGTGATATATGTGATCTGAATAAACACTAAAGCTTAAGGGACCTCCCTCCATCCCAGCCCACCCCCCAAAAAAAACACTCCTCACTCCAGTATGCTAATATTAAATTTTGGTATGTCCATGGAAGAAGGAATACTACCTTTTAATTTTATTTGTTTTCACCTTTTAGTTAAATATTTTCTTTACTTAAATGTAATTGGCAGATAAGCAAATGATAATTTGGTGAGTAAAATGCTACACCATTCTGTCAATTACTTCTCTTATTTATACTAAGAAAGTATTTACAGCAAACACTGTTTTTTTTCCTAATTAGTATTTTTACTTTGTACATTGTTTAGCTTTCTTCAAGCAATTTTGTTTTAAAATTTTATTCAGATCACATTCAGAATACAAAAAAAAAAACAAAAAAACACTATAAAAATGTATGAGGAGCTGAGACCGGTTTGGCTCAGTGGATAGAGTGTCGACCTGCAGACTGAAAGGTCCCAGGTTCGATTCCGGTCGGGGGCATGTACCTTGCTTGCGGGCACAACTCCAGTAGGGGGCATGCAGGAGGCGGCTGATCGATGTCTCTCTCTCATTGATGTTTCTGAGTTTCTATCCCTCTCCCTTCCTCTCTGTAAAAAATCAATAAAATATCTTTAAAAAAAATGTATGACGAGAGATCAAGAAAAAACTAATGTGTACATGCATATGCTTATGTGTGTATATATTCATTTACATATACATATGTGCATATATATATATATATATATATATATATATATATATATATATATATATGCCAGAGGACCGATGCACAAAATTCATGCAAGGGGCTTGGACCTCAGAGTCCTGGCTGCCTCACAGCTCCACAGCCCTGGCTGCCTTGCAGTCCTGTTGCCCTGCTCACTATCATTCTAGAAGATTGTTCCGGAAGGTCATTTGGAAGGTTGTTCCACAATCCAGTCTAATTATTAGCATATTAGCTCTTTATAATATAGGATAATTCCATTTAAATTACTGATTACAATGAAAATAATGTTTAAATTTTCCTGATGTTATCATTATTTTTATAACTTTATAGTCAATCATAAAAATGTTAAGAAACACATACATTTTTATTGATTTCAGTGAGAAAGGAGAGGGAAAGAGATAGAAACATCAATGTGAGAGAGAATCATTGATTGGTTGCCTCCTACACTCCCTCTCCTGGGGATTGAACCTACAATCCAAGAATATGCCCTGACCAGAAATCAAACCCTAGCATTCAACTGCTGAGTCACACCTGCCTGGCTGGGCTAAAATATTATTTTTGAAGTATGGTGTTTTTCTGCCCTCTCACACTTAAATGAAAGCTGTTAAAACCAACTACATCAGTTATAAATATTTATAAAGAAAAAACACATTATGATTATAAAACCACATGTCACCTTTTCCCCTTCTCTGTAGTAGTGATTAATATGGAAGCTGCCATTTTACTGATTCTTCAACTTAATTATTTATCCTGATAAGTGAACATATATCAAGATGTGCTCTTTAAAATAATTCCTCTCAGAGGATGCCCATGCCTTCAACTTAGATTATGTTTAATTCACCACAACTATGCACAATGCTTTCTTTACTATTTTGTTTTGCAGGTTATAAAATTACTTTTAAAGTGGTTCTTCCTCAAAAGAACTATGAACAATCAAGAGTATTCACTGTTAGTCATTAAAAATGTTAGAATCTCATGGTAACAAAGGCAAACTTTGAGTACCTATTTGTAAGTCAACAATGCAAATTCCTTACACTTAGAAAGCAGATGGGGCATTAAGTGAGAAGAGGCAATGTAAAATTAGTCTGTAGGACCTAAGCAAGTGATTGTTCTACTTGATTTGCTTTTTCTCCTATCCTTTCACAAGTGTCCTTGCCTTTTAAATGCAGAAAACTGAATTAAACCCTTAGGCTGTTTCTTAAATTAATGGAGAAATTTCTCCCTACTATTTCTCCTACTAGTTTAAACTTACCTTAAAGGCCCACTCTGAGGTATGCTCTGATTCAGTGGAACTAAACTATAAATTAAAAAGGCATAGCTACCTAAGCTTTCCTTCTAGCATGAAAGTTAATTGGCAGTACAGTGGTGTATGAAAAACAGTTTTTGTTTTGGCAGTGTTTGGAAAAATTGCAATCATTTTTACTATTGACCTTTGCTTAGAATTTCAATTATCTCTTGCCTGCTCTTCCTTATTGATATTTCTCATTTTTTTTTCCCTTCACTTTGCTCATTGGTTAATGATAAATTATCTTTGATTACATAATTCTTAATCAAAAATATTTTTTCCAAGTGGTGACTCCATAACAATACCTCTTAAGAACCATGATTTGAATGTGTTCTACACATATTAAAACTGAAGAAATAGTCGGATTGTTTGTAAAGTTGAGGCTGGATACACTCTGTAGAATCTGGTGACCTCTTTTCAGAGTGTCTTCCAATCTTTACCTAACTGCTTTGGCATTATTTAAGATTCTGGAATTATAGAACAATCCTGGAGTGGGTGAAGGGAGAGTTCAAGCATGATAAGATTAAAAATTTCCATCTAGCACACAGCATGGATGCACAGTTAGAAATTAATTTTAATTATAGAAAAAATTAAATGTTTTTAAGGAAATGGCTATTGCATTAACTATTTGTTTATGACTAATTTATTTCACAGCTATCAAGTAGCAATAATACAGTTTTAGTAATAAAATTTTATTTATAATTAATTGAAAATAAATGAATCTCCCATAAACCTTACCATTTGTTATTTGGATGAATTCTAAATAGTTTAACATTTGAAATAATCTCAATAATAACAGACTGGTACCCATCAATCCATCTTTATTCTTGTAAGGGAAATTAGTTTCAAATGTATTGCATAACTTGGGTGAGCACTGATGATATGTCAATCACAATATAACTTCATTCTCCCTTTGCTTCACATATTCACTGGATTATAAGTTAGATAACATGCAAATATGCAGTGACAGTTTGCTGAATAGTAATCTAGTGATTAAAGAGAGTTGTGTTACTTCTTAAAAAGCATTATTTATTCATGATACATAGTTTAGATAATGGTAGACTTTATTTTAGTGCATGTTTGTTACTTCATTGTATTTCTTTTAGCAAAGAGGTTTTTTCTGTTGCATTTTTTTTTAATTTGCCCAAGGACATAGAATGTGAGGGCATTATATATTCTGGAACAGTGCATTCTGTTCCATTAATCCTTTTTATTCCAAGAAGCTAGAATGTGAAAAGTCTGTAAAACAAGGAAACAAATTCAAATGGTTTATTTCTTGTTTTAATGTAATCCCATTATAAAACACCACCGATAAGTAAGGTGGCTAAGACCATTAGTGTGTCACCACCCTATTTATGTCTGAAAATAAAATAAAAATACTTCAATTCTAATTTACATCAAGAGAAAAGACATTTACAAAGTGCAAAAGATTTTTTAAAAGTATAACTTCTATATTTCTGTTCTGACCATGTTTTTTTGCAATGAGCTCTGCTTGGGTTTTAGCTTTTAATTTGTACTGAAATCAGTTAGGAGAAATTGGATTCTAAGACTTGAGATCTACCTGAAAACCAGTAAATAGAAGGGAGGGAGAAAGCCAAACTTCATAACTGAGAAAAATTAAAATCCTCCCTGTAAATGATGTTATATACAAGTTCAGTCAACAACAACAACAACAACAACAACAAAAAGCTGAAATTAAAGCTGAGTCAAAAGCATACAGGTATACTGCACGACAAATTATGTCACCAATAGATATGAAATCAATTTCATGCACAGTTTATTAGTGTTGTCATGAAGGGTCAGAAGCTAGGTGAATGGAGTTATCTACTTACTGAAGTACCAAGTGGTCTTTTAAGAGCAGTTTCTTGAACTTCCATGTTTCCTAGTGTTCTTGTTAAAAATACAAATTACTTTGCCCTACCTGACATTTACTGACTCAGAATTTATAGTGTAGGGATTTGGGAATCTGTATTCATTGTTAGTTAAGTTTGGAAAATGCTGCTTTAGAGGAAGGTAATAGGAAAACCAACATGAAACTGTGTGTGTGTGTGTGTGTGTGTGTGTGTGTGTGTGTGTGTAGTAATACTTTACCAAAAATAACATTTTAGTTTTTAAATATCTACCTAAAAATGCAAGACTTGCAAGAATGATGTACTAGTAGTTAGTATTCAAATTATTTCAGTTATTTTCCTAAAAAGTGTATTGAGGGCTCTGGCTTTCTGTGTTTATTTTTGTCAGAAGAGCATCCATGTTTCGGTAGAAAAAGGGTCTTCTCAATAGCTACACATAATGTTTGGAGCCACTATACCTATCTGGTTCTCTTTATTATTAAATCTATTAGAAAACATTTAAAGCAACGGTCAAAACAGCCTGGCAAGTTCCATTCAATAATTTAAGAATTGTTCTCAGAGATAAAAATTTTACAAAACGGATAATGATTTAACTGTATGTGTAGCAATTACACAAAAACATTTTTTTTATATAATTATACTTTGTATAGGTGGCTTTCTGCTGGGAAACTTTCACTCTCTGGAAAGTGGTATATGTGTTAGAGAAAGATATCCATTTTTCCAGGAGAGAAGATAGGTTCAAAGAGACTCAGCAACTTGCTTGGAGGCACTCATCAGTCAACGGAAAAGTCAGGAGAGAGGGGATAAGTCCTCACTGGCAGCCTGGCCTCACATGGGAATGTTTGCTGCTGGTGCTCTTTCTGAGGCTATGTAGCCCTAGAGAAAGTCCCACCTTTGGTTTGTTGTACACAGCAGCTCTTCCTTGCAGCATTGTGGATGTCAAATTTGCTTTTGAGGATGATTAGTCAAAATAAAAGCTTCCCCTACATTTAAATCTTTGTAGAGCCTTTCCATGGGAGCCTGCGAGGGGCAGATGTTCCTCAGCACAAGCCTCATCTTTT
Organism: Lasiurus cinereus; assembly: GCA_011751065.1. Classification (NCBI taxonomy): domain Eukaryota; kingdom Metazoa; phylum Chordata; class Mammalia; order Chiroptera; family Vespertilionidae; genus Lasiurus; species Lasiurus cinereus. The sequence continues at coordinate 37,602,606 of JAAGEH010000286.1, read as the reverse complement.
CCTCCTCCTGTGACCACCTGCCTCCTGCATCAGCACTCAGACCCTCCTCTCAGCCCAGCTGCTTCCTCCTTTCCGGGCCCCACAGCTCCCTTAGTCGGGCCACAAGTGCTGTGTGAGCAGTGACCCTGTGGCTTTCCTGTCATCGTCCAGCTGCCTTCAGCAGGAGCGCTGCCTTGAACAGGTTAGCCTCACATTTCTGCTGTCAGCCTAATGCCAGAATTCACAACTTCCCCTTCCATTTAGCTGGCCTTCTGCCTCCTTGAGGAGCTTCAGAGATTCTTGAATGCGGCCCATCTGCCCACAGACTTCTCCCAGAGTAAAGGCTGTCCGCCTCCTTGGGCTGTGCCCACTCTCATCTCCAAGGACAGACACACTTCTCTGCAGAAGCGGAAAAGAAGTGCAGAGGGCTTCTCCAACATACTTTTGGAAATTAATTTGAATTTTGCGAAAATAAGCATTAAAAATATGCCTACATCACACGGAAGTCAGAGACAGAGGTTATCTCACAGCAGGCTGAGAGATGAGAATAATAAGAGAGAGTAGCATAATTGCAGTAGAAAATGCACTACAATAGGGACTGATATGTGTGAGGGTCTCTAATTTCCCCCCAACTTTAGCACCGTTATGGCCCTAAAAAGTTGCTTTGCTGATCTAGGTCTCAACTGCCTCATTAATAAAATGTAAATTGTAAAATTTTGTCTACCTAAGGACCATGGCCTTAGTCAGGTAAAGGTTTAAGTTAAAATTCACTTCATTATAAATGTAAGACGAAAATACTTAACATTTAACAAAATTTGACATTTTATTCTGTTGAAAAGATAACACTCTATATTATGGTAGTTATGTAAAAACTAGATTAAAATACATAAAACAAAAATTTAATATATTTAAATAAGATTGACATTTTTTAAGTATTTCTTTTGGTGGTTGCACATAAACTTATATTCTCTCTCTTTTTCTCTTACATGTACAAAGAAATATCCTAAAACCCCTTCAGTTTTTCACTGAAATTATATTATACTTTATAATTTAAAGTGAATTTCATTGTAAATATAGTTTCATTTTATTTCAATCTTATAGTTTTAAAATGATTATATTCTACCAGATGTCTAGTGCACAAAATTGGTGCACAGGGGGTGTGCCCCTCAGCCCAGCCTACACCTTCTCCAATCTGGGATCCCTCTCACAATCCAGGACTGATGGCTCTCAACTACTCACCTGATTGTCCCTCACTACTCCCCTGCCAGCCTGTTTGCCCCTAATGCCCTCCCCTGTAGGCCTGGTCCTCCCCAACTGCCCTCCCCTGCAGGTCTGGTTCCGCCCCCCCAACCCATTGTTCTTCCCTGTAGCCCACTTGCCCTCAATTTCCCTCCTTTGCTGACCTGGTCACCTCTAACAGGCTTGACTGCCTCCAACTGCCCTAACTTGAAGGCCTTCTCCCTGCCAACTACCCTCCCCTGCTGGCCATCTTGTGGTAACTATCTTGTGTCCACATGGGGGCAGTCATCTTTGACCACATGGGGGCAGCCACCTTGTGTGTTGGAGTGATGGTCAATTTGCATATTACTCTTTTATTAGATAGGATTTTATTAAGAATTATCTTATATTAGAAGCCCAATGCACAGAATTCATGCTCTGGGGTGGGGGGAGGTGTCCCACAGCCCAGCTTATACCCTATCTATCTGGAACCCCTTGGGTGATGTCTGACTGCTGGTTTAGGCCTTGCAGTCTGACATCCCTCTCACAATCTGGGACTGCTGGCTCCTAATCACTCACCAGCCTGCCCGCAGATTGCCCCTAACCACTCCCCTGCTCTCTTGCTGGTCCAATTGCCTCCAACTGCCCTCCCCTGCCAGCCTAATTACACCCATATGCCCTCCCCTGTTGGCCATGTAACCCCCAACTGCTCTCCCGTGCAGATATGGTTGCCCTCAACTGCATTGCCCTGCTGGCCCAGTCACCCCCAACTGTGCTCCCCTGCAGACATGGTCACCCTCCCAACTGCCTTCCTCTGCTGGCCTGATTCACCCACAACTACCTTCCCTTGCCAGCCATCTTGTGGCAGCCATCTTTGACCACATGGGGGCCATCTTGTGTGATGGGATGAGGGTCAATTTGCATATTACCTGTTTATTATATCGAATTAGAAAATTTAAATGTTTTCATGTTAAAAGTTGATATAATTGAAATAGAATATCATATTAGTTTTATGTGTACAACATAATGATTCAATATATCTATGTATGTATTACAACATAATGATTAAAATAAATCTAGTTAACATCCATCTCCACACATTATATTTTTTACAATTTCTTTCTTGTAAATATCTAATCTCTTACTCTTTTAAAATATAATTGTTTAGCAACTTTTAAATATACAATATAGTATTTTTAACTATTGTCACCTTACTGTATATTACATACCCAGGATTTATTTATTTTATATCAAGAAGTTTGTACCTTTAAGACACCTTCATTTCTTTTCCTCAAACCCAACTTTCTGAAAACACCAATCTGTTATGTATTTCACCACTTATAAGTTGAATAAAATAATCTCTTATTTTTTGATTTTTATAGTTACAATCATAAATATTTATTAAGTATTATTATGTCCTTAGTAGTGTTAAAATTATTTTTCATATAATATATCATCTGGTATACATTTTGTTTATGACCTGGAATCAATCTGTAAACTTCCTGTACATGGGATGCCACTACAACCAACCAAGCCACACTAGCCAAAGCTTTATGTCCTGTTTTATTCCCAATAGTGTCTAAATAGCCCTAGCCAGTTTGGCTGAGTGGATAAAGTGTCAGCCAGCTGAGTGAAGGGTCCTGGGTTTGATTCTGGTGAAAGGCACATGCCCATCACCAGTAGGAGGAGTGCAGGAGGCAGCTGATCAATAATTCTCATCATTGATGTTTCTATCTCTCTCTTTGTCTCCCTTCCTCTTTGAAATCAATAAATAAAACTATGATGGGGAAATAAGCATAAAAAATAAATAGGAGCAAAAGTTATGAAATGAATGCTATGAAGTTTTATAAATTCATTACAAATGAACATCAAATAGATTTCTTTCTTTTTTTTTAACAGCCAAATGGAGGAAGGAGTGTTGTTTAGTCTAAAGGTGTGCTTGCTTAACTAACATTGTTACAAAATGGAATCAAGCAATTCTTTGGAAATGCATAGCTTCTTGGTATAGAGATAGAACTCAGGCAATAAAGATGTTTGATGATATACTGGTATTTTTGCTATGATTTTAAAGTTAAAGAATATGAACATATTTACAAGTTTTGTTACAAATTACCAAATTTTCCTCCAAAACCAGCATTTGATATTGTCACATAAATTTTCCAGTGCAATAGATGGAGACAGCTCCTTTTGGTTTCATTAGTTCCTATTTCTTTGGGTGTCTTCTGATTAAATTTGGTTCTCAGTATGTTTCCTATGATTTTATTTGTTAGTTTATGAATTGCTAAATCCATTCTGTTTGTAACATTTTTGAGGAGGGGTCTTCTATAGGGAAATTTTTTCCCATGGAACTCTAATGAAGTATATGGATAAACTTCTCTTAGTTAAGATCCAGCTCATTAGATGTATATATATTGAGTGGCCAGATTATTATATTATATTATATTATATATATATATATATATATATATATATATATATATATAT
>JAAGEH010000286.1:37534579-37598525 GCA_011751065.1 Lasiurus cinereus | reverse complement strand
ATCATAATAATCTGGCCACTCAGTGTATATATATATTGATTGTAGCAGAATCTAGTCCTCCTTTGTATGTAAACTTTTTAACAGAAATATCAACTCAAATTCTAATATACTCTAAGTTTCAATATATAATTTAAAGTTGAAGAAAAATAGAGCAGATTTTATTTTGCATTTTGTCATTTTGTTTATATAGGCCAGAGAGACCTCAAATAAGCTTGGAAACTAAAAGTACCTTACATTTTGTGATAGATTTGAACTTTCAATTAATTATATTTTTGATCAAAGTTGAATATTTTTCTTATCCTATGACAATATATTTTTGCTATAGCTCACTAGTAAAAAAAAGCTATTATCTCATTTTCTTGGTAGTTTTTCCTCTTGACTTTTGAGAACAATATTAGATCTGTGAATTAGGACTCAGTATGTTAACATACTATTCTTCTCTATTGCTGTTTGTTCCAAAAGAGTTTAAATCATCTGAAAAGAGGGTGGGTGATTTTGTTTTAATTTAACTTTTTAGGTTTTATGATTTATGCTAACATTTATTTTATAAAATATATGAGGCATTTTCAAGCATTGCTTATTATCCAGTAGCTCTCTTAGCATGTGGCCTATTTAACTTAGAGTCTTCTCTAAGGCTGCATTTTTTACTATTTCCAAGGAATGCTAGACACAGTTATCTTAGAAAGGCAACCTGCTCATGTTCCATTATGTTAATCGCATCTGCTCCTAACACATGTTGTGTGAACTGGGACTGCTGGCATCAGGAGAAAATCACCAGTGCCACGTGCTATGATGCTTTCTCCATACACATGTCTGGAAATATTCTATAAGAGCCATACAAAGGGGGATGGCTGCATAGAAAAACAGGCACATGTCTAAAACATACACATGCTTAAATCCAGTCTAGGCCTTTGAAGATTATTACCTGACCAAAGGCATGGTGCATGAAATTTATACAGGGGGAGAGAGGAGGTGTTGATGGGTCCCTTAGCCTGGCTTGCAGGGATTGGGCCTAAATTGGCAGTCAGACATTCCCCTCACAATCCAGGACTGCTGGTTCTTAACTGCTCATCTGCCTGCCTGCCTGATTGCCCCTAACTGCTCTCTCCTCCCAGCCTGATCACCCTTAACTGCCTCTGCTTGCTGATTGGCCCTGACTGCCTCTGCCTGCCTGCCTGATGCCCTTAACTTCTCTCCCTTACCAGTATGATAACTCCTAACTTCTCTCCCCTGCTAGCCTGATCACCCCTAATCACACTGCCTGCCTGTCTGATCTCCCTAACTACCTCTGCCTCAGCCCTTGACACCTGACTTTGTCTGAAAGATGTTTGGAATGGTGTCCAGAAGATGTCAGGTCTATCTAGTCTAATTATCATATTACCCTTTTACTACTATTAGTATAGATTTTTTTGCTACAGAGTTTGATGGACAATGTCAAGCTTGGGAGATAGAGCAAAACAACAAAGGAAAGAATTTGAATATTTTAGTCTAACAAGAAGGTTAGAAGGTTGAAGACCCTCTTATTAATAAAATTCAAGTTATATAGAAGTTTTATAATTGAATCAAAATGAATTAACCTTTTTCACAGGCAACTTTTATTTCTCTTCCAATGTCTTTAAATAAGGGGAAATAGGGGCAGCCATCTTGTGTGTTGGAGTGATGGACATATTACTCTTTTATTAGATAGGATAGAAGCTTGGTGCACTGGTGTCTTTAAATAAGAGGAAATAGGGGCAGCCATCTTGTGTGTTGGAGTAATTTGCATATTACTCTTTTATTAGATAGGATAGAAGCTTGGTGCACTGGTGGGGGCCAGCTGATTTTCCCTGAAGAGTGTCCTGGATCAGGGTGGGTGTTCTCTTGGGATGTGTGGAAGCCTGAGCAAGGGGCTTGTGGTGGTTTGCAGGCTGAACATGCCCCCTGGTGACCCAAGCAGAGGCTCTGGTATCTGGAACTTATTTATCTTCTATAATCAAAACTTTGTAGCCTTGAGTGGAGTCAAGCCTCCTGCTTGCTCTGTGGATGCAGCCATTTTTGTTGGAATTTATTTATCTTCTATAATTGAAACTTTGTAGCCTTCAGCAGAGGTCTAGGCTGGCCAGGGTGTGCAGGAAGCATGGCTTCCTCCATTTCCAAGGAAACCCAAGCCTCCTGCTCTCTGTGTGGCTGCAGCCATCTTGTTTGGGTTAATTTGCATGCTTGATCCTGATTAGCTGGTGGGCATGGCTGGTGGGTGTAGCAGAGGTATGGTTAATTTGCATATTATTCTTTTATTAGATAGGATTATACAACACATATATCTTGAATTGATATTAAACTATTGTAGTAAAAAAGAAAAAAAAATGTAAATATTTGTTCAACAGGCCTGTGGTCATTTCAATAATGTTTATTAAAACTTTTTTAAATTAGAGAAAATTACAGATAGGATAATTAAGTGTAATAAAACCAGTAAAAAATCCCATTTCCAGTATGTATTAAGACAGATATTATTAGTCACTTCTCTAATACTATTTATTTTATTCCATTTTCTTATAATGATTTGTTCAAGGGGAAAATCCCCAGCTAAATACTATCCTGTTTCAAACTTTTTAAGGCAGGGGTAGCCAAATGATATTCTGCTGTGGATTTTGGGAAACATGTTTCACTGTCACAGCATTGATATTTTCTTCTTTTCTCTCCATACAATGCAGAGAGTAGTCATCTTGCTAGAGTGAGGTTGACATGAAACCATACCTGTAAGCTAAACATAGAGGAATAGAAGGAGGGAGAAAGGGCAGGTTTCCTGGAGGTACCATAACATCCCTGTACCTACATATCTGTGCACTGATTATTATGTAAAAAAAAAGAAAAGAAAAGAAAACAGTAACAAAAAACATTTGGAAAAATTAAGATAAACACCTTCCCTTTTTATTTAGCCACTATAATCAGTTCCCTCTGTTTGGTGCTGAATACAACCTCTATCTGATACAGATCTCAATTATGCAAATAAATAAATAAACTAATAAATGGAATAAAATAAAACAAATATCAATTGTAGTAATTTCTGCATGTTATAATTATAGACAATTTAAAAATGTCATCTCCTTCATGCAACACATTTTAAGCATGTACACATATATTTTGTTTAATTTATGGGGCAATAAAGTTAATATACCTATATATCTTTTGTGACAGAGACGCCAGATATGCATAAAAAAGAATTAGGTAATATGATGTCTCACATACTAAGAAGAGTCTGTTAGGAAACTAAAATGCTTGTGGATATATCAAGAGTATGCCAAACATGTCTAATAAGTATATGAATGAAGAAACTTAAGTAAGTTAAGCAGAGGAGCTATGAAGTTTTTCTCTGTTTTTTGTGTTTTTTTTTTATAGGTTGTTTTACAAATTTTTTTAATTCAATATAGAAGCTTGTAGCACATTATGTTTAGAAACTCCCAAGGACAGTTAATAAGTGCTTCTAAGTGCATGCAAGTGTGGTGTTGAGGTGAGTGCAAAGGGAGTTATTATATTGATTAGCCCTTTGTGAAAGTAAATCACAAAACAGCCCAAAGCACTAGTAGTGCTATGAAATCTGTTCTTTATTTGACTCAAGATTGGTCTCATAGTGTTAATATTCATGAAATTAAGCATGATTTTGTTTCTTTTATGAACTGATTATTTTAATGAGAAGTTCTGCTAGTTAGTCTAACCATTCTAGTGAAGATTTCCTTTATTTTTATTCCTGTCTCTGATGTCCCCTGATGTTTAGGAACAAGATTTAATTGCTCTACTGAAGTGGCTTTTATGTCTAGAATATCTGAGGACCAACCCAGCTGATGTGGTTCAGTGGTTGAGCATTGACCTATGAACCAGGAGGTCATGGTTCAATTTCCAGTCAGGGCGCATGTCCCAGTTATAGCCTTGATCCCCAATAGGGGGTATGCAGGAGGCAGCCAATCAATGATTCTCTCTTATAATTGATATTTCTCTCTCTCTCTTTCTCTCTCTCTGAAATCAATAAAAATAAATTAAAATATAAAAAAATAAAATGTTTGAGGACCATATATAGTTCTAAAGTGAATGATATTCAAAATTGAGGTAAGAGAAGGTTGTATATTAAACTTAACCATGGAAATTATTTGTTTTTGTTCCTAAGTCATTCAACAACACTGTGAGGACCTCTGTGAATATCACATCATTCCCTGAGCTATGTAGAAGGTTAAAACAATCACATTTAAGATTTCTTTCTGCATAAGTGTTCAGTGTAGCTCTAGAGGCCAAATTAATTGGGCCCAATATTTTAGATAAGTATTGGAGAGAGCTAGGGGAGTACTTACTGCTCACTTAATCTACTTTTTTTATTTTATGAATGAAGAAACTAAATGACTCTAAGTCTCCAACATCTCATCATTTTCTCACCTCAGAACCTGAAAACATGCTGTTGCCCTTTGCTAGGACAATCCCAAGGAGCTCAAATAACTAAACTTATCACATCCTCCAGGAAGCTTTCCCTGCACCCTGCTATCCTACAAACATGGGTCATATCTCTTTCTTTGTTCTCCTAAGAAACTGTATTGTATTTCTTTTGTTAGTTAACATGTTGGCTTGTAATTGCCATTTTGCTTTTCTTTGGGCCCCTTTAGATTGTGAACTCAATTGGGCAAGGTTTAGGATTTTTTATACTCATCATAGCTCTTATACACAGCAAAATAGCTTGCACACAGTAGGTGCTCAAAAATCCTATCTAATAAAGAGGGAATATGCTAATTGACCCCCATGCTCTCACAAAGATGGTGGTCCCCACAGCCAGTAAGGAGGAAGTATGCTAATTGACTGCCACACCCTCAAATACAGTGGTACCCACAGCCACAAGATGGTGGTGCCCAATCTCCTCAGCCCCCAGCCACCGAAGGCCGCCCAAGGCTCAGGTAACCAGGGACAGCTGAGGCTTGCGCTGTTGGCAGTGGCAGCAGCAGAGGTGTAATGGGGTGTCACCTTCCCCTAATCACCAGGTCACATTCCAGCCCTGAGGGCTCCTGGACTATGAGAAGGGGTAGGCTGGGCTGAGGGACTCCCACTCCAGTGCATGAATTTTCATGCACTGGGCCTTTAGTATTTATATATTGAATAAATGATTTTCCAAAAGTTAACAGTCAGAAGTAAATTCCATGAACTATGTTAGTAAAACACACAATTCCTACTTATAAAAGTAAAATAACATAAACAAAAAAAAAACACACCACACAAAACATTTATTCTTGCAGTATTAAATTATAGATGAAAAGAAAAAGCAAGACTAGTTTCAATTCATTAAGAAATGGTGGCTTCTTTTGATTGCATGTAGATATAATCATTTCTAAAGTATAAAATCTAAATTTCCTAAACACTGCAATTCTATGTGATAGTGATTTTCACTTGTTCAGAAAATAAAATGTATAGGTAAATAAAATGTATACTCACACAATGGAAATCTAAGCTGCAATGAGGGTAAATTAAAGAAGTAAGAAACTAAAACATACACACTTGTAATCCCACTTACATAAACTTAAGGAACCCTTCCTCCTCTTAATTTTCAAAAATAAGTAAAACAATCTATAATGTTGAAAGTCAAATACTCATTACCTTTCATGGAAGCAATGATTGGAAGGAGGATGAGGGAATTTTTGTATTGTTGATCCTTGTTTGCTTCTTATGCATGATGGTCCCATAGGAATTCATCCTGTACAAATTCATTGTGGTATACATTACAATTTGTTTATTTTCTTGGGCGTACCTTTATGTTAATAAAAATTCATACATATACTCCTGCTCCCAACATACCCTAAATCTCTAAATTTTCTGGGCCTATGCAATAAAACTGGCTAATAAAGTAATCAGTTACAATTCACATTTACACATATACACACCAGTTTATACTCACTGCACTTATTGTATCATTCAGCTAAATATTTTCTTTTTTTTATGTAGTTTCATTCACGCCACATACATTAATGTATTGTTTTATTTACATTGTATTAAAAGTTTCACATGGATGCCTCCCAATTGTAAATATTAATCCATGATGCTAGACCTGATAAATATCTTGTTAGAAATGCAACCTTTCATGGATGTCATTATGCCATAGCAGCTTTACCCAAAGTTACATATCTCACTCTACCAACCTCTTCATCTACACTAATAAAAGATAAATATGCAATTGATCTCACCTCCACTATACCCACAAGTCATGCCCATCAGCCAATCGGGTGTGAATATGCAAATTAACCCAACCAAGATGGCTGTGGCCACAGAATGAGCAGGAGGGAGGCTTGGGTTTCCCCGGCGATGGAGGAAGCCAAGATTTCCACACACCCTGGCAGGCCCAGGTCTCCACTCAAGGCTACAAAGTTTCAATTATAGAAGATAAATAAATCCTAGATACCATGGCCTCCACTTGGTTGGCCATAGGTGTGTGGCTGGCCTGCAAACCACCACAGGGCCCTCTCCCAGGCTGCCCCACACCCCAAGGGAACCCCCAGCCTGATCCAGAACACCTTTCAGGGCAAACCAGCCAGCCCCCACCCATGCACCAGACCTCTATTCTATCTAATAAAAGAATAATATGCACATTGATTATCACTCCAATACCCAAGATGGCTGCTGCCATGTGGTCAAAGATGATTGCCCCCATGTGGATATAAGATGGCCATCACAAGATGGCCAGCAGGAGAGGGCAGTTGAGAGGGACCAAGCCTGCAAGGGAGGACTATTGGGGGTGATCAAACCTGCAGGGGAGGAGAGTTAGGGGTGACCAGGCCAATGGAGGAGGGAAGTTGGGGGTGACTGGGCCTGCAGAGAAGGATGGTTGGGAGGGGCCCAGGTCTGCAGAGGAGAGCAGTTAGGGGCAATCAGGCTGGCAGGGGAGTAGTTAAGCATCAATCAAAATAGCAAGGGAGTGTTAGGGGGAAATCAGGCTGGCAGGCGGAAGTGGTTAGGGGCAATCAGGAAGGCAGGAGGGGAGCAGTTTCTAGCCAGCAGTCCTGGATTGTGAGAGGGATGTTTGGCAGCCCGTTTAGGCGTGATCCCAGTAGGATAGGGCCTAAACAGGCAGGTGGGTATCCCTTGAGGGGTCCCAGATTGGAGAGGATGTGGGCTGGGCTGAGGAACACGCCCCCCCCCCCTTCAGAGTATAAATTTCATGCACTGGCCTCTAGTTTCTATATAAAACATAGATATTCAACTGCAGTTGTTTTCTTAATATACCATATTCACTGTGGGTAAGAAATAGATGACCATTTATGTGGTTGTCCATGTTTTAGCTAATTTGTAAATGTGGAGTACATTTAATTTATCACATGCTTTTGATGCCCTCTCCTCAAGGAGTTGCCAGTAGTCAGCAAACTCATTAGTCAATAGAGCCAAATATCAATAGTACAATGACTGAAATTTTTTTTTGAGAGCCAAAATTTTCAAACTTAAAATTCTAATGCCAATTATTCAAAATAGACTCACCCAGGCCATGGTATTTTGTGGAAGAGCCACACTCAAGGGCCCAAAGAGCCGCATGTGACTTGTGAGCCACAGTTTGCTAACCATGGACTTAGGCAAATCCTCTATGCCTGGGGAGTGGGAATCTGTAAATAAATGCTTCAGTCCCCCTAGCCACCCCTGAGACTATCTACTATGAATTGTAGTTCTAGTTGACCCATGCTTTTCTTGTCATTCCACCCATTTCTGCACTTCCAACCATATGTTTTCCTGAGTAACTTCTTAAAGAGACTACCAATATCAAAGTCCTTCCCTCGGCACTTTGGAGGAATCCCAAGGATACTCTTCTTCTATTATGACACGTACACCTCATTTTGGAATGTTTTAAATTGTTCTTTCCTTTTTCACTATTCTCTGATTTCGTGGACAGAAAGTTTCACCAGACAGGGAAATCATAAGTAGGGTTTCATTCCACCTCTTTTCAGCCCTTCTCCTCTTAATTTTCTCTTTCTTCTTCCAAATATGTGGAAATAAATTATTAGTGAACTCCCTCAGAGTTAATATGTATTTCCAGGAGCCTGGAGTTAAAACTCCAGACATGATACATTAATATATTATTGTCCATTATCTCAGCCACATGCAAATGGGTGCAACTTTACTCAAAGCTCTTAAGGGAAGGAGCTGTTCAACAAAAATTTCAAATGGAAGCCTCTCAGTTCTTCTTCTCCCTCTATTTTTCAAATTGAGTAACCCTAGTGTCTGAAAGATACTGTGTTAGTCTGCTGTGGCAGCATAACCAAATAACATAGGCCGGGTGACTTTAAAATAATTTTATTTAAGCAAAATTTTAGAGGCTAGGAGTCCATGATTGAGTTGTCAGCAGGATTGACTTGCAGAGACCTCTCTCCTTGGCTTGCAGATGGCTGCTTTCTTGTGTTATCCTCGTGTGACTTTTAATTTGTATATGCATTGCTGGTGACTGGTGACTTCTTATAAGAATACCATCCAGATTGGATTAGGTCTCATTTCAACATAATGGCCTCTTTAGAAGCCCTATCTTCAAGCACAGTCTCATTCTGAGGTACTGGGGGTTAGTGCTTCAATATCTAAATTTTGTGGGGCCACAGTTTAGTTCATTAATAGCCACACTGGCTCTAGAAAACACCAGCAGGACCCAATGAAAGAAGCAAGGAGGGAAGCTGGCCACAGATGTGACTAAGCAGACAGGAAAGAAACGGAAGACTCCAGGCAAGATATGCAGAGAGAAGAAATGGATACAAAACAGAAGATGCCACCTCTGCTAGCATTTCCTTTGTCTTACTAAAAGTATATTAATCTATAAAGAATCAGGATTTTTAAGAGAGTCACAATTATCCTGTATACTATTCTAATCAGAAAGAACACTTGCTTCCACATTCTAAAAGTAGTTTCTCAGATTGGTACTAAGGAAAAAGTATGGGCTTTAGACACATACTTTTCAGGGCTTTTGAGTTCCAAATATATTCTCAGCCAGCTCTGATATTATGCCTGCTACTTAAACTCATAAATGCCCCTCTCTCTCTTTTTTTATCCTCATCCAAGGATATTTTCCCATTGATTTTTAGGGAGAATGTAAAGGAGAGAAAGAGGAGAGATAGAGAGAGAGAGATAGATAGATAGAGAGAGAGAGAGAGAGAGAGAGAGAGAGAGAGAGAGAGAGAGAACCTTTGATAGGAGACACGATGATTAGCTGCCTCTTGCATACACCCTGTCCAGGGTTAATGACCAAACCTGCAACTGAGATGTCCTTGACTGGGAATCAAATCATTGATCCTCTGGTCCAGGAGCCAACGCTCTATCCACTGAGTAAAACCAGCCAGGACAATTATGAATATCTTAAATATTCTGATTCTTTATCTATTAACTGAATAGATTAAAAGATATCTCTTAAAAGATTCAGGAGCAGTATAAATGAGAACATATACACTGAGTGGTCAGATTATTATGATCTCCAAACACATAATAATTAGGCCATTCAGTGTATAAGTTGCCACACACATAATGGTCCTAAATAGATTCTTAACCACTTTTTATCTATATGTTCACATTATCGTATAAGTCCTAAGAAAATACTTCATAAGTTTTGAAGTGGTGAAGAAGGCTGAAGCAATGAATACTTTTGATGTCCAGCAGTGTGAGGAAACCTAGAAAGTTGGCAATTGAAATCATAAACCAAAGGAGAGATAGACAGATATTGAATAGAATTTTTGATTTCTTCCTATTCTTGTATAATGTATTGGATATGTGAAAGGGCATTGACAGAAATGGCTTTGTTTATAGAATCCAGTACTAGCAGCTCTTCAAGCTCCAAAATATTGATCGAGGAAATTCTTTGGATGAAGAGGGTAAAGGAGGTGAAATCTTTGGGGATGAAAGGAGACTAGACTTTGGGTGTTGAGCACACAATACTATAAACATATGATGAATTATAGCATTGTACACAGAAAATGTATATAATGTTATTAACCAATGTCATCCCAATAAACATAATTTAAAAATAAGTAAATAATATTATTTTTTTTAAAAAGAGGAATTCTTGCTCATCCTCAGAGAACACTAGTTTGTCCATTGCCCTATATATTATCCTGATACTCAATGGTAAACTGGAAGGTCAAATAAGAATCTTTTTATGAAGCTTTCTACTTTTTTGTTGATGCTTCTAGTTGCTTATTTCTCATATTTTTTTAGGAGTTTTCCTAATGGATTTGGGGTATTGACAGTTTTAGTCATGGATTTAAGCTGTGAAGAGTAAACACCTAAATGTTTGTTTCTTCTGTGCACACACTAAGAAAGTAAACATGAATGTCTTTTAAAATCATGAAAAACTGCAATAGAGCAACTCAGGTTAAGTCAATGTCTAAATTATCCTCTAAAATAAAACAAACAAACAAACAAACAACAACAACAACAACAACAAAAACAGGCACAGAGCTCACTGGTACTTGGCCATTTTTGCATAGACTACCACCACATAATTCCCAAAACATTGCTCCTGCAGTTTGTGTGCATTCTGATATCACCCGTTTCTTTCCTAGAAATACTTCAAACAATCTAATTTAACTCAGTACATAAACTTCTGAAAATATGTCCTTTTCACAAGTTTTATTGTTAATTGCACAGAACCTGCCAATTTAGAGCAGGCTAAATAATGCTCAAAAGCTCAATGATTTCCTTTCTAATGCTTTTCTTTTTGCTTGTGCCTTGTTAAATTCTAATGCAGGAGCAACTGCAACATAATAAAGGTACACAAAGACATATTTGAAAGAAAATTGTAAGGAAGAAAGATGAGATGACAACTATAAAAGAAAGGGACAGATTATCACAAAAATAATATAGATAGAAAAACAAGTGAAAAGAAAGATTATTATATAATTAGGGCTCTTTTGTGTGTGTGTGATCACTGTCAGCTTTTCTCAAAGTAACTGGCTTTAGATTAGAATATTTACCTTTGAGAATATATTTATGCATGACTTCTGCCCTGAATTTCTGCTCACTCATTTCACCAGGCACATTTTGTTTAGATCATGTTCAGCCTTTTCTCATTAAAAGAAAAGAAAGACTTTGTATGTACCTAGAAAGTCATGGCATATAGCACTAATGACTTATAAATAAGCTCTTCCCACCTCACCAGGATAATCACTGTTCTAGTTACACTGGAAAAAGGAAGAAGATCCCTTAGAATTAATAACAAGACTGCACATTTAGAAAAGCCTCTTAGACTTTTTATTTTACACTAAAAGTTGTTGGCAAAATGAATTAATAATGTAATAAACTAACAGTATTTATTAGTATTACTGCAACAAAAGCACATTCATCTTCACAAAAACATAAATATAATATTCTAGAATTTTAAGTTTTTGTATTTAGAGTGGGTAACTTTGATCTTGTGAAGTTCAGAAATATTCTTGCAACCCACCCTTTGAGAATGAATAAGTATAAATTTAATAAGTAGTGAACTGACTTCAAAGCATATTTTAATTCTACAAAATAATTTTATGGTTCAGGCTCAGGTATAATATTCCATTTTATTTATTTCTTTGTTTCTTTCTTTCACCTATCTTTTATATTCATAAAATACATTTCTATTTTCATAATAATCTGATGTGAATATTGACATGACTGTATCAGTTGTTTTCTGATAACACATTAAAAAACATGCATGAGGGATGTTATTCTGTATTGTTTTATTATTAAGTTTTCCTTTTACCTTAATGAAAGTATTTTTAACTAAACAGGATGCTGAAAAGATTGGTGATAAAATGCTTGACAGCTGTTAGAATCGATCAGACCATCCTTTTTCTTTTAGAAAGAAACCTGAACACTAGGGAATCTTCTCCTACTGCTACTGTCTTTGGTGATTTAAGTAGCCTGCCATCACAAGAGAAAGCTGACATTGTTGGAGTGGTGAGCCTTTCATGCTCTTTCATTTATTATATTTTTACTTTTTGACAAGTAATGGTCAGAGTTTCTTTTTCATTGTTGCTTGGATGAGATTCTATAGACAGCAGAAGGAAAACTGGAAATATAGGGAGAGTTTTGACTCTTTTTTCCTATATTTGCTTCTTCTGAACAAAGGATGTTGGGTGGAGGGTGATTAGAATTTAAATTAAAAATAATATCTTTGCTATGTTTTTTTTTTAATAAAAGTAGTTACAGTTCATTTGGATAATATTTACCTCAGATCACATAAGGCAGTGGTTCTCAACCTTTCTAATGCCGCGACCCTTTAATACAGTTTCTCATGTTGTGGTGACCCCCAACCATACTTCATAACTGTAATTTTGCTATTGTTATGAATTATAATGTAAATACCTGTGTTTTCCGATGGTCTTAGGCTACCCCTGTCAAAATGTCGTTTGACCCTGGGTCGTGACCCACAGGTTGAGAACCACTGACATAAGAGATTTATATATATATATGTGTGTGTGTGTGTGTGTGTGTGAGAGAGAGAGAGAGAGAAATATATTCACTTACACATGAATATATTACTTCAGTTTATCAGTTTATAAAACTAAAAAAAATAAGATTGGAGAATTATCCTGGTTAATGTAAGGAAATCAAGAATAAAGACAAGTAAAAAGTTATTTTGCTCATTTATATTTGTTCTCCTTCCCTGCAATAATAATGGACAGAGACACAAATTTACACTTTTTATTTTTCCTATATTTATTTTTAAACATAAAACATAGTTACTTCTGAGTCAAAACAGTTCTATTGTGAGCTAAATGTTACCTCCAGGGGTGGGAATGGTCTTTTTGCCTAGGGCCATTTGAATATTTATAATATCATTCATGGGGCATATACAATTATCAACTTAAAAATTAGCCTGCTATATTTGGTCAAACATTTAATTAACTCACTTCTAACACCTTGCCAGGGCAAGGTCAAAGGACTTCTTGGGCCCAAGGGCAGAACCTTCCCCACCCCTGAAAGGCATGGAATGTCTATTTAAATAGATGCAATTTAAGAATATGGGTTCTTGTTTTTCATTTCCCTAAATGTACACATTGCCTAAAATCTGCCCTGGTCTCTGCTCTCTACATTTTCTTTGTAATCCCATCCTCTCCTATATATTCATCAATACTATGACAGATCATAATTCCTGGGCTCTTCTGATTCTACTCACTAGTTGCAGGGATGGAAGGAGGTGGGGGGCGGGGGAGAGGGTGGGAGGGAGCAAACAGGCATTATCTTTGAAATAGATGAAAGGATATTGATACATATGACTGAACTTTAGGTCTCAGAGTTCCTTTTTCTATCAACACTGCAAAACAAACCAGCCCACTTTCTATCTATCTATCTTTTGTGTGATTGCTATAGTTGTATATGAAAATTTCAAACTATCTTCACCTCCATGGTGCTCTGTCCAAAAAAAGGAGTTGTGTAAGCATAAGTCTCAATAATATAAGAATTGCCAAAACCAGTTTGGCCCAGTGGATAGACCGTTGGCCTGGGGACTGAAAGGTCCCAGGTTTGATTCCGGTCAAGGGCATGTACATTGGTTGCGAGCACATCCCCAGAAGGGGGTATGCAGGAGGCGGTTGATCGATGTCTGTCTCTCATCAATGTTTCTGGCTTTCTATCCCTTTCCCTTTCTCTCTGTGAAAAATCAATAAAATATATTTAAAAAAAAGAATATAAGAATTTCTATAAAGAGAAAAGGCAGTAGGATTTTACATAATATCTCAGGGAAGATTTAAAAAAAAAACATGGTGTCATAATTTTGCAAAAGAACTAACTTGTCCCTCAGCACAAGGCTACCTGCATTCTGAGTTTTATCTTATAAATGGTGTTTATTCTACCACACTGGTGTTCTAAAGTAAATTACTTTAAATTAAATATCTAAAATTTCAAAAATGAATGTCTTTATAAACTACATGATATGACAAAACTTTTGACTTACATATTCATAAATATTACATAACATAATGTCTAAAACTAGAATTTACTCTTCATTTAGCAGGTTAGAAGTATACCTCTTAACACAGAAGAGAGGCAACCAAATAATGCCATAAATAAAGATATGTGAATGGATCATTTTGCTCTTTGAATTATAGTGAACACATAAAAAATATATAAAACTAAGTTTGGGGAAACTCACTAAAAGAAAAATAAGTACCAGTTTTAGACATATTACATTTTTCAAAGAATTATAACATCATCTCTCAACCTACCTATTTGTCTTGAAGATGATTTTTCAACTTCTCTGATTGAGAATCAGTCTTTATTTTTTCACCTTCTATCTGGAAGAAGGGTTATGATTGTTCTGACCAAAGAAGTATAGCAGAACTGATATATGTGACCTATGAAGCTAGGTAATAAGTACAATAAAATATCTGTATGATTCTCTCTTAGGAAACTTGCCTTGAAAGCTAAATCATTTGTGCTGTGAAGAAGCCCAAGTTAGCCCATAAGAAAGATCTCAGAGAGAAACTGAGGCCCCTAGCCAATAGCCAAAATCATCCTTCAAATACATGAGTAAAAAAAACCTCAACAATTCAATCTTTTGAATCTTCAAGGTTCCAGGCAATATGGAACAAATAAGACATTTGTTTTATACTCCATCTGAATTCCTGACTCAAAAAATTCATGAGCACCATAAGTTGCTCTTTGCAATTAAGTTTTTAAATAATTTGTTATAAAGATTGCTTATTGAGGCAAATGCCAGTGGGATGCCATATGCCTTCAGTTTACACTTGTGGGGCTAGCTCCCTTGGGGAAAGGAAGTAGAGCTTAGAACATGATCAATCAAAGTGAGTGACTCAATACAGCCTCTGGGATAAGGAGACCCTGACCACCGGACAGCTGGCATGATGACATTGAGTTTGAATGCCTCACTGGCATCAAGTTGGAGAGAATATCCCTCCCACAAATGGGACATCAATAATCAAGTCATAATTACAACAGGAGACCCCAAATAATGCACAGAAGGGGAATATCTGAAGCATCCAGCTCAGATGAACAAAGATAGTACAACACTTAACCCTCAAGAACACAGAAGTAATTACAAAGAGACAGCTAAAGTGGGTAGACAAAGAAACAACCCGCAAGTTAGATAAAAGAAGGAATATCCAGGAAAAGAACTAAATGAGATGGAGGCAAGCAATCTATCAGACTGAGAGTTCAAACCATATAAAGATGCTTAAAAAAAGAACTACAAATTACAGCAACATGAAAGGGGAAATAGAGGCCATTAACAAGAACTAGACAGAAATGAAGAATGATATATCTGACATGAAGAACACACTGGAAGGTTATTAAAAGTAGACTGGATGAAGCAGAGAATGGATCAGTGATTTGGAAGACAAGGTAGCAAATTAGAGCTGCAAATAGAAAAAAAAGAATTAAAAAGCAGAATGATAACTTAAGAGAGCTCTTGGACAACATGAAACATAATAGCAATCACATTATCGGAACACCAGAAGGAGCAAAGAACATAGAACCTATTTAAGGAAATAGTGACAGAAAACTCCCACACCTGGTGAAGGAAAATGTTGCACAAGTTGAGGAGACACAGAGAGTTCCAATCAGGATGAACACAAAAAGACCCATATCTAGACACATGATAATTAAAAAGGCTAATATTAAAAACAAAGAAATAATCTTAAAGGCAGCAAGAAAGAAAGAGAAAAATTACATACAAAGGAGCTCCCATTAGAATGTCAACTGACTTCTCAAGAGAAACAGTTCAGGTCAGAAGGGTGTGACATGAAGTACTTGAAGTAATGAAAAGCAATGGCCTAAATCTAAAGCTACTATATCCATTAAGGCTATCATTTAAAATTGAAAGTGAAATAAAAAGCTTCCAGACCAAAAAAATAAAAAGTTAAATGAGTATATTATCACCAAACCAGCTATGCAAGAAATATTAAAGGGACTGCTCTAAGAAGAAGAAAAGGAGAGAGAAAAGATCCTAGCCATAAAGAAAATAAAAATTACAATAAATAAATAAATACCTGTCAATAATAACCTTAAATATAAATGGATTAAATGCTCCAGACAAAAGACATAGGGTCATTGAATAAATAAGAAACATGAACCATGTATATCCTGTCTACAAGAGACCCATCTCAAAACAAAACGTATATACAGACTGAGAATGAAGAGATGGAAATATATTACATGCATATGGAAAGAAAAAAAATCTGGAGTAGCAATACTCCTATCAGACAAAGTAGACTTCAAAACAAAGACCAGATTTCAAATAGCTACAACAATCTTAAGGAAAAAAAAAAAAGTAGGAGGGATCTCAATACCAGATACCAAACTGTATTACACAGCCACTGTTCTCAAAACTTCCTGATACTGGCACAAGAGCAGACATATAGAACAATGGAACAAAAAAGAGAACTCAGAAATTAATCCAAGCCATTATGTTTAATTAATATTTGACAAAGGAGGCAAGAACATACAATGGAGTCAAGACAGTCTCTTCAATAAATGGTGTGGGGAAAATTGGACAGATACATGCAAAAAAAATGAAACTAGACCACCAACTTATCTATATACAAAGTAAACTCAAAATGGATAAAAGACTTAAATGTAAGTTAGGAAACCATAAAAATATTAGAGGAATCCAGAGATAGCAAAATCTCAGACATATGCTGAAACAATATCTTCACTTAGACAATTCCTAGAGCAATGGAAACTAAAGAAAAAAATTAAAAAATGGAAATAACATCAAAATATAAAGCTTCTGTACAGCAAAAGAAACCATAACAAAACAACAAGAAAGCCCACTACTACATGGGAGAACATATTTGCCAATGTTATCACCTATAAGGGTGATACTTTGGCATAAACTTTACCAAGGAGGTAAAAGATCTATACTTGAAAAACTATAGGACATTGAAAAAAGTAAATAAAGATATAAACAAGTGGAAGCATATACCATGTTCATGGATTAGAAGAATTAACATCATTAAAATGTCTATATTATCCAAAACAATCTACAGATTCAAGGCAATCCCTATTGAAATACCAATGGCATACTTCACAGAGCTAGAACAAATACTGCAAAAATGTATATGGAACCATAAAGGTGCCTGAAGAGCTTCAACAATCTTGAGAAAGAAGAATGAAGTAGGAGGGGTCACAATACTGGATATTAAACTTTAAATATTAAATTTTACAAAACCATTATAACCAAAACAGCCTGGTACTGGCAGATGAATAGGCATATAGACTAATGGATCAGAACAGAGACCCCAGAAACTGATCCACATTATTATGATCAATTGATATTTGACAAAGGAGGTAAGAACATAAAATGGAGTAAAGATAGTATCTTCAATAAGTGGTTCTATGAAAACTGGGCAGACACATGCAAAAAGATGTAAGTAGTCCACCAGTTTAGACCATACACAAGAAAAATCTCTGGGTGGATAAAAGACTAAAATATAAGGCATAAACCATAAAAACCTTAGAAGAAAACATAGGCAGTAAAATCTCAGTCATCTCACACAGCAATATGTTTACAGATACATTTCCTAGGGTTAAGCAAACTAAGGAGAAAATAAACAAATGAGAGTATATAACAAACAAACAAACAAAAAACAAAAAAACCTTTTGCACTGCAAAATAAATCACCATCAAACTGAAAATGGAACCCACTGAATGGGATAACATAATAAAGGGTTAATATCCAAAATATATAAAGTACTCATAAAACTCAACAAAAAGAAGACAAAGAATACAGTTAAAAAGTGGGCGGAACACCAGTATAGCCATTTCTCTATGAGGATATACAAATAGTCAAGAGACTCATAAAAAATATTCAAAGTCACTAATCATCAGATAAACACAAATTAAAAGCACAATAAGATATCACCTCACATCTGTCAAAATGTCATAAAAAATAAACAAACAAGTGCTGAAAATTATGTGGAGAAAAGGGAACACTAGTTAAATGCTGATTGTAATACAGATTGGTGCAGCCACTGTGGAAACCAATATGGAGTTTCAGGGTTTATCCACAGGTTCTGGGCTCATTCCCAGTGGGGTGAGTACAGGATGCAGCCAATCAACAAATCTCTCTAATCATTGATCTCTCTCTCTCTCCCTCTCCCTCCCCTTTTTCTGTGAAAATCAATCTTTGAAAATATTTTTAAAAACATTTAAAATGGAACTTCTGTTTGACCCAGCAATCCCATATCTGAGAATATATTCTAAAAAACCCCAAACCCCAATCAGATAGAATATATGCTTCCCTATGTTCATAGTGGCATTATTTACAATAGCTAAGATTTGGAAATAGCCCAAGTGCCCATCACTGGATGAATGGATAAGAAAGCTGTGGGACATTTATAGTATGGAGTATTATGCAGCTGTAAAAAATATTAGCATAATATTCCCCAGGACTATCCATGCTGCACAAACTGATTTGTCTCCTTTTTGTGCAGCATGGATAGTCCTGGGGAATATTATGCTAACTGAAATAAGCTAAACTGAGAAAAACAAATATTACATGATCTCACTTACTTGTGGAATCTAATGAACACAATGAATTGAGCAACAAAATAGGACCCAAAGCAGGGATATATGGAACAGACTGACGTATCTTGATGTGGGGTTAATGGAACAAGATTCAATAAACCAATGAACTTATATACTTACTAGAGGCCTGGTACAAGAAATTTGTGTATGGGGGAATCCCCTTTAGCCCAGCCTGTACTCTCTCCAATCAGGGGCCCGTACTACTGGTTTAGGCCCAATCCCTAGGACATCTCTCTCACAATTGTGGACCACTGGCTCCTAACCGCTCACCTGCCAGCCTGCCTGATTGCCCCAAACTGCCCCCCCCCACCAGCCTGGTCACCCCCCATTGCCCCCTTGCCAGCCTGGTCATCCCCAACTGCCTCCCTGTGCCAGCCTCGTCACTCCTCACTGCCCCCTCTCTGCTGACCTGGTCACCCCATACAGCCTGCTGTTCAGTCAATGCATGATGGTATCCGGGCCAATTTGCATATTACTCTTATATTAGTATAGATATGCACAGCCCCTGAATAAAGGCAATAAGGTTGTGAAGGCCTGGGTGGGGAGGTAGGGGTTGGGAGAGGAGAAAAAGAGGAGGAAATGGGAGATATCTGCAATAGTATAAAAAATAAAAAATATATATATTTAAAAAAATGAAAGCACAACACACATGTCACAATAAACAAACAAATAGACAAATTGTTATATAACCATGGTGATTGAAACATCTACCCCATCTTAAGTGAATAAAGTATTAGGAGCAATAGTGAGAGTCCAGTTATTCATTGATTTTACTATTAAATGAACTATGTACATTCAAAATCATATCCCAGCTTTTTTACTTGGTGGTATGTATATGTATTATTAATATTTTAAACTGAATAAAATAAAAAAAAAATAAAACTTTCTATTTATGTTACTTTTCTTTTTTAAAATATATTTTTATTGATTTCAAAGAGGAAAGGAAAGTAAGAGAAACATCAATGATGAGAGAGAATTAACTAAAATTAAATTAAGTTTTATTGACATTTTAAGACCATCTATTATATATAGTTATTTATACATATGTGTGTGTGTGTGTGTGTGTGTGTGTGTGTGTGTGTATTTTTTAAAGGGCATCCTCAAAGTTTTTCACCAATTTTAAACAGTATATCATAGGATAGAACCCAAAGTATCTTCTTAGATATTTGAATATTTCTAAGGTTTACAATAAACACATGTGCATTTATTTTTATAATTAGACTAGAATCCCTGTACATGAAATTCATGCATGGGGATATGTGTCCCTCAGCACAGCCTGCAATCTCTCCAATCTGGGACTCCTCAATGGATGTCTGACTGCCCATTTAGGTCATATCCAAGTAGGATCGGGCCTAAATGGGCAGTCAGACATCCCTCTCACAATCCAGGACTGCTGGCTCCCAACCACTCGCCTGCCTGCCTTCCTGATTGCCCCCTAACCACTCTCCTGCCAGCCTGATTGATGCCTAACTGCCCTTCTGCCAGCCTGGTCACCCCTAACTGCCCTCCTCTATAGGCATGGTCCCCCCAACTGCTCTCCTCTGCAGGCCTGGCTCCCTCCCAACTTCCCTTCCCTGCAGGTCCAGTCACCCCCAACTTCCCTCCTCTGCCAGCCTGATCACCTCAAACTGCCCTCCCCTGCAGGCTTGATCACTCCCAACCACCCTCCCTTGCAGGCCTGGTCCACCTTCCCCCACCCCAAACTGCCATCCCCTGCTGGCTATCTTGTGGTGGCCATCTTGTGTCCACATTGAGGCAGTCATCTTTGTCCATATGGGGCAGCCATCTTGTGTGTTGGAGTGATGGTCAATTTGCATATCATTCTTTTATTATATATGATAGAGGCCTGGTGCATGGATGGGGACCAGCTGGTTTGCCCTGAAAAGTGTCCCAGATCAAGGTGGAGATTCCCTTGGGGCACTGGGCAGCCTGAACGAGGGGCCTGTGGAGGTTTTTAGGCCAGCCACATCCCCTGGCAACCCAAGCAGAGATCTTGGTATCTGGGATTTATTTATCTTCTATAACTGAAACTTATAGTGGAGGCCAAGGCAGTCCAGGACTGCAGGAGCTTGGCTTCCTCCATCACTGGGGGAAACTCAAGCCTGCTGCTATCTCCAGCTCTATGGCTGCTGCCATTTTTATTGGAATTTATTTATCTTTTATAATTGAAACTTTGTAGCCTTAAGTGTAGGCTTGGGCCTGCCAGGGTGTGTGAGAAGCTTGGCTTTCTCCATTTCTGGGGAAACCCAAGCCTTCTGCTCTCTCTGTGGCCACAGCCATCTGGGTTGGGCTCATTTGAAAACTTGCTCCTGATTGACTGGCAGGCGTGGCTTGTGGGTATAGTGAAGGTGCAGCCAATTTGCATATTATTCTTTTATTAGATAGGATTTTTAAATAAATGCAGTTTTTTGTATTTCTAAATATACATTTAAATTGTATGAAAATCATATTCCATGTTATATTATGCTATAATTTTTTTTCTTTTTTTTATTCAACAGGCACAATCTGAACAGCAGTTCTTGTCCTGGGACTATGAGTTGTCACCTAAACAGATTTACTTAATTTTTCTCCATGTGAGATTAATTCCTCATTTGAAATAAACAATTATTTTCTGTATTCAATTCATCTGATCTTGTACCTTACATTACTTTTTAAGAAATGTCTATTACTTTTTATTACTTTATTGTTAATTTTATTATTGTTGTTTTATTATAACAATTGGGCCATCTTAAAGATCATTAATTATTTGAGGAAAAAGTTCAATACTGAGATAGTGTCTCATCCAGCTCATGGCCTCCCAGAGTGTAAGGGGGAAAAAAAATCAGAAAATAATTTGCATTGCTACTCAACAAGAAGTAATGCAAATTAAGATCAATTATTTTAAAATACTTTTATGTAAAAGATAACTGAAAGATGAAAGAGTAAGTTTACAAACACAGATGACAAATAGTGTTGTAATTAGAGAGAACATGTGTATCAAAGAATGCATGTTCCCTGGATCATTTTGAATATGCTAATGATATTGGAACCATGTATAAAATACTGAAAGAAATAGAAACTAATGGCATGAAGAAGTGAGGCTTGTTATCAGGGATATAGGGATTTTCTTTTCTTTCTTTGATTCCTATTTATTTATTTATTTATTTATATGAATTAATTTTAAAAGAACTTAGAATGGGTAATGAAAGAAAGGAAAACTGAGAATATATATTTAGATTTATGCTAATGTATCTTAGTTTAAAATTAGAAAATAATCATCACCTATTCTTAAGTGGGTTTCAATTAGACAAAAAGAACAACTATGAGCAATGTGTGGTATTTATCATAGCTATTAGTATACTCAGTTGTGGGAGGTAGTTAAGCAGCCCAGTTCAGATTTTTGTCCCTGCTTCCAGTGTTGGGCCTGAAGTCAATGGAGCCAGAATTAAGAAAGCAAAGTTGAGTGTGAGGTGGAGAGCAATAATAATTGGAATTTGGAAGAATGGACTGAAATCCAAAAGGATGAACTGGAATCTGTGTGCCTGTCTCTTATCATCTGTAGACTTGATGATATGGGTGTTGTACAGATTAGGTTTTTACTCTTCATTAACAAAGTTGTAGATATTCTTGGCTTATATCTTAGTATTTAATTTCAAGAGGATGAGAAGGATAATTTGAAAAAAAGAAGTAAAAAAAAAAAAGACTAAAAAATCATCCTAAAAACATGTTGAAAAACAGCATCTACAATAACCCCTAACTATAAACACAGAAATTGCTTACATTCTGCCTTCCAAATCTCATGCAAATTTTAAAAATAGTCTATCCTAAATTGACATAAAACTGAGGCATCCTACTTATATCTTATGAAGTTTAATATTTCTAATGATTGACACTACAGTGAAAATATCTTACCTTTTGGAGACAATTTTAAATCTACATCTATATTCTGAGCTGGTTATCTAATATTGGCTGGTTATGTAATATCCCCAATCACAAAAGATGAATTATATAGTTGCCTCTGTTATGAGATGCGCCACATGAAAGCACCAGGTGGAGAGTGACATCAACATGAGTATGTCATTCATCTAAAACACATACTATGTGTATATATTCCTAAACATAGCCCTTTAATCACATTTAAATGTTAGAGAAGATTTTGGACACTTCCAAATTTTCATCATTTACTATAACTCTTCTAGTTTACAGTAATGGAAACTTGTTTGCTGATAGGGTAGGTGGCTGGCCTGACTGGTCAGTAGCAGAGTTCCAGGTATCTCCCAGACAACTAAAACTGAAACCTACTTCTTTTTACAATCACAGAATTTGCTTTCCATGTGTTTATAAATCACTGTTTTTAAAATAAAATTATGTATTTTTTCTTTAATATTTTGAGAAAATATTTTCTTTGGATGGCAGACAAATGGGCAATAAACAAGCGGTGGCAGGTGGTCTAGTATTGAGAGTACAAGCTTTGAAATCAGAACCAAATTCTTCAGATTCAGGCTTCATTGCTCACAGATCCATGATCTCTTCCAATTATTTTCCCTCCCTAACCTTCAGGTCACTTAATCTAAAATGTGCTCAAAATAGTGAAATTAGGAAAGTTAAATTTAAGACAGTGGCACACAGTAAGCTGTAAGTAAATGTAGTTATTACTCTTGGTTGTACTCCAGTAAATTTTTATTTTTTTAATTTAAATTCTTTATTGTTGAAAATGTTACATATGTCCCCTTTTTCCCTCATTGACCTTTCTCAGCCCGTTCCCGCCCCCATCTGGTAGAGTTTTAACATCAATGTGTTAATGGTAGCAAAACCTCCTTGCTTGATGAGAATCTAGGGCACAAAATTTTGTGAGTTGGTTTAAAGAAAATATACTATTTTGACAAAAAAAAATCATGTCCTCTGTGAATTTCCTTAACTCTAGAACTACAATAGCTAAATTCAGAAAGCCAGTAGTGCAAGGTATTTGAAAGCCAGTGGAGCATGAGGCTGGACAAAGTTTCATTGTTAAGTGAAAGGTTGACTGCAGAGAATATCAGTTGAGAAATGATTATTCAAACTGAATGATACATATGGTATTGCATTGCATTGTCCCAAGAATCTCTTGCTAAAGCACGTTTTGTTATAGGACTCTGAAAATTTTTACTGTATGCTAGAAGATATGAAATCTTTATAAGGATAGCATTGTCAGAATTCCTCCATAATGATCTGGTAACCTCAAATTTTCACTGAAAAAGGTTTACTGAAAAACAGTTGTCCATTAGTGTTGCTTTAGATTTCTCAGCAGCAGTTGTACTATATTTGCTTTTACTACACATAATGATGCTATTGGCTCCCTTTGCCTGCATTAGTACTTTTATGAGAGAAAGGAAAATAGCAGTAACTAAATCTAACATGTCTAAAATTTTCTAAATGCCAACCTTTCCAATTTTATTCAACAGTGTCTGGTATTACAGATCTGTAAGATTGTACTAATGCACTCTAATATTTTTGAGAACTGTAAATTATTTAAAATTATTTGCTATTTTATAACAGCCTTGCTGCTGTCATTATTACCTCATTTTACATATAAAGACTGAAATTTGGGGAGGTACTATATATTCACTTTCCCCAGTGTCATGTAAAGAGGAGGGAGAATACAAAACTCAGGAGTGTTTGGCCTAAACCCCACACACCAGTGTCACTTTAAAACACCATTCACTTTAATCTCTGTCAAATTTGTTATAGTTTTCTGATCAACTTTTCTGAGAAAAAAATCTTAGTTCAAAGTTTGCTGGCATTAATTTTTTTTCTGCTTAACTTCATCTTTCCTATGGGCAATGTTCAAAATTATTCTCAATTACTATGATGTATATGAATTTCCCATCTAAAAAACATTAGTGGCTCCTACTGTGATTATATGTCTGGGTTTGCCAGAGGCAGTTTTGACTTAGGCCTGTTGTTTCAAGGTACTATCTTTATTAGGATTTTTCCTGAATTGTTTATTTTTTTAACAATGATTTATTATTATTATTATTATTATTATTATTATTATTATTATTAACTGTTACATTAAAATGAGCAGAGATAGGTTTGTAAGATCTTCATCATGTACTTGCAGCCTTTGCCATAATATTTAGTGATTTGTATTATTCATATGCAGTGAATAGAATTTTCATTTCTAACAGATAGTTTAATCTGAAAGATTAATTGCCTCTCTTTTCTTCCAACATTTTCAGACTCTATTTAAATTCCTTATTTCAAGATAGCATGCAGTGTGAACCCTAAATGAAGGAAAGGTGGAATGTAGAGAAATAGGGCCTGCTAACCTTTTATGTGAAGAGAGAAATGGTCACTACTGAAATCCCACTGGCTGCTTGTGTACTGGCTAGTTGCTGTGGCCATACAGGGTCCTGCAAGATGCAAAAAGTCACAAGACCAGCAGTCAATGGGATCATCATAACATTTGATAAATGACAGATTAGGTGCTCATGAAATATGTATTAGAAATGAAAGCTTAGCATCCATGCTTTTGTTATATAGAAAGTATCTATACAACCTCCTGTATGTCAGTGCACGATAGATCTACAAGTATCGATTTTAATGTTTATCAATGTTTTTTGTTTTGCCACAAACATATTTGCCATCAGCAATAAGAAAAATGAAAGTGAATTTTTTTACAATGCAAGAAAGAGTAAGAAGCTTTGATGATAAAAAATTAACTTGCACAAACTGCATCTCAGTATTTATGATCCAACATAAGCAGCAGGGCAGTCACATGAGACTAGAGGCCTAGTGCATGAAAATTCATACACTGGAGGGGCAGGGGTCTCTCAGCCCAGCCTGCTCCTCCACAGTCTAGGAGTCCTCAGGGGTAGAAGGAGACCTGGTGATCAGGGTAAGATGACACCCCCATCACACCTCTGCTGCTGCCACTGTAAGCAGCACAAGCTTAAGCTGGTCCTGGTTATCTGAGCCTCAGGCAGCCCTGGGCAGCTGGGCAGCTGCCATCTGAGACTTGCTTGCATCTTGGTTGTTGGTTGGGCAGCTGACACCCAAGGTACAGACAAGCCTTGGGCCAGCCCTGACAGCTGGGGGACCTGAAAGCCGGTTCAGCCACACCATGTGCCTGCTCCCCCGCCTGGGCTGAAAGGACTGTAGGACTCTGGTGGGGTTGAGGGGACTGGGTGCCACCATCTTGTGGCTATGGGTGCAGATATCTTTGTCACAGTGTGATGGTCAATTTGCATATTCCCTCTTTATTAGATAGGATATATATATATATATATATATATATATATATAAATATATATATATATATATATATATATATATATATATATATATGTAAAACCCTAATATACAAAAAGACCTAATGGTAGACAACCGAACAACTGAACAACCTGTCGCTATGGCATGTGCTGATGACCAGGGGGTGTGCGCAGAACATGGCAGGCATTGGCCTCAGTGGAATGGTGGAGCAGGTGAGAGAGGATGCTAGACCAAGGCAGGGTGCCAGTCACTGTCATTTGGGCAAGCTTCTGGTGGTTACTAAAAATTCTTTTTCCCATGTGCCATAGTCCTGTTGGATGCCTGTACCCGCTGCCAGTGCTGGCCTTGCTTGCACCTACTGCTGGTGCCGGCCCCAATTGCTCCATGCTGCATAAAAAAAAAAGTGGTGGCGAGAGCAGGGCTGCTGGCAGACAGGAGACCAGGGGCTGTGGCAGGAAGGGCTGGGCAGGGGCATAGAGGATGGGCCAAAACCCACCCATGCGCCCACTACAGCCTCACAGCCAACAGTTCCCTTCAAAATGCACACATTTGTGCACTGGGCCTCTAGACTGTTAATAAAAGTAAGCTTCTACTACAAAAAGCAGTTAATTCTAATCAGAGGTCCTAATAACTCTGAGGTTCACTGCCCAACTCTCCCTATGAAAGAACTTGCCATGGGGAACATAGTTGAATCAATGCTTCCTCAACTCCACTGGGGCATTCCTACCCACGCTATGCTTCCTCACAACTGCTTCTAGCCAATGTTTGAGCATGACAGTGGTGCTAGAGCTAGACAATTGGTGTAAGCCTAATGCAGGAAAACTCTACTGTACAGTTTTTATTTGGCCTGGATAGGACTTCCCTAGAACTACACTGAAGCCCACACTAAAGTTCTTTCTGCCAATCTTCCTTCACATTGTCCTTTCATGGGTGTCAGATACGCACTGTAACCTGAAGGCTCTCTCTCTGCTTTCTCCTGCTTTCTCTTTGTCATTCACTGGTGATTCCCAAAAATTCTCTTGCACATGTACTCTGTCTTGGCTTCTACTTTTCAGAGGACCTGAATTGATGCAGAGGTGATATTCTACCAATTGAAATATTGGCTATGGCTATGAAATAAATATATTTATACATACACAGAATAATTGAGCTGCAATGTGTTTATGGAAAGCTGATTTATTTTTTTAAGGAAAACCTTTCAGTGTGGCAGGATATGCTTTTATGTGTGGTGCTCATTATAATTTTAGATTTACTTGAGATCTTAAAATTCTATGATTTTGCTTTAGAATATCTGTTTGTAGAAAAAAATATTTTGATTAAATTCTTATTTTATTAGTAGACATGTCCTGTGAAAAGTGAGAGTAAATTAAGAATTCCTATGATTTTTTTCCTTCTGAAAATGGTAAAATATGCAAAAAGCATATTGATATTGATATAATTTATTTGAAAAAATTATTTATAAAACATTTACCAAAGAGCCTTATTTATAATGCAAGCAAAAAAAATGGAATAACAAATAGAAAATAATTAGTTAAAATATTTGTACATTTTAACATGAAAATTAAGATCTAGAACATCCTACATTTAACAAGTTGAGATTTCCAGGTATTGTACAGATAATTTAATGAAAAATATTGAACATCTATAATAACAAAATCATAATATACTAATTTGACCTGACGTCTTTCTGGACAACCTTCTGGACAAAGGTGCAGCGAGGGCTGAGGCAGAGGCTGAGGCAGAGGCAGGCAGTCACCATAGCAAGCAGGGACCAAGACAGAGGCCCCTGGCTGCTGTGTGGGCAGGGTCTAAGGCAGAGGCAGCTGCAGTGGCAGCAAGGGCTGAGGCAGCCATGGTGGTGGCAAAGTCTGAGCCCCTTGCACAAATTTCATGCATGGGGCCTCCAGTGATAAGATAATATAGAAAAATATACCTTCAGAAATACATAATGGTGAAGTATAAATGAGATTAAATAGGTGATTATATAGTATTTTCTTGACATAACTGATCAGATTAGAGTTTTGGAATCAAGCTAACTCCACTTTTTCCACCCCCCAAACTCATAAAATCTTGTTAATTTTCAATATATATTTCAATACATATTTCAAATCCAATGATTCATCACATATACTGCAAATGTCCTAGTCCAAACCACCATTTTGTCTCACCTGAACTATTGCAATCAACCTCAAACTGGCTTTCTAGCTTCTAGTCCTCTCACAACTTAGCCTAATTTCAACAAAATCTTTTGCAAATTTATATTTGATTATTTTAGTGTCTGCTAAAAATCTTCCAATGACTTCTATCAGAATAAACCAATAGTGCTTACAATAACCTGTAAGGCCTTAAATGTTTTCCCTACTCACAACTTCCTAACATCACCTTCTCCCTGACACCCTCTTCCCACTCTTATGCACTACACTGCAGTTGCACTGGCTTCTATAATATGTATCAAAGATACCAAGCGCACTCTCCTTCTGGACTTTGAAACTTAGTCTATCTTTTTAAATTCTTCCCTCCACCAAATAGCTACATGGCTCCATGTCAACCATATTATGTCTTTTAATCATTATTCACCATGAACCACTCAATCTAAATAAGCATTTTTACTTTGTACCCCTTTGCCCTTTTTTTTGTTCTCACAAATTTTATCACATATATGTATATATGTATATTTTCTAGCCCCCTCTTTGTAGAATGTTAATTTCAAGAAGGCAGAAACACTGTTTTGTTCCCTCTGTACCACCAGAACTTGAATCAGTGTCTGGTCCTAATGGATACTTGGTAAATGTTAAATGGCCCAATGAATGATTGAATAATAGCTCTAATCTTGTACTTCAAAGACTTCAGTTTTATTCCACTGTCATTGTTCATCATGTATGCATCAGAATGTTATGGGCACAAAAAGTTATTCGGAGACAATTCTCATTTAAATATATATACACACATATACATATTTATTATTGATTACAGAGAGAGGAAGGGAGAGGGGTAGAGAGATAGAGACATCAATGATGAGAGAGAATCATTGATTGGCTGCTTCCTGAATGCCCCCTACTGAGAATTGAGCCAACAACCTGGGCATGTATTCTGTCCAGGAATCTAACTGTGACCTCCTGGTTCATAGGTCAATGCTCAGCCATTGAGTGACACTGGCCAGGCTCATTGATTTCTTGCTTTTCTGCACATCTTAGAGCAGAGCTACTATTTTTGTTCTGAGTTAACTATTCAGTAATGTTTATAAACAGCTTTGGAAGACTAGAAGCCGTATCTCCTTCTAAGGTAGAGAGTAGATTTATTTCTTGAGAAATCATGAAGATAATCCTTTCAAAATAAAATTAATCCAACCTTCTGTCCATTATAAATTATTTGGGTGCCCTAACATCAGAATTCTTCTCATTTAACATAGGCCACTGCAGCATCACCTGTCCCACTTTGGGCTACACTGTGAATAACAGAGCTTAGAGAACTGAAGCAAATACTGATGATCTGGCTGCTGTGATTGAAAAGCACTTAGTCTCTATTTCTAGAACATTGTATTATCTTTTTCCACCATCGCTGAATAAGACCTATGCTAACTTATTAACTTACAAATAAATTAAAATCTCAAACTATCACAGTTCTTAATAAGATGGGGCCATAATCAGCCTCAATTGTTTTACATTTTAGAATTAATACAATTGTATCCCTAATTATTTGCATCTAGCTAGAACAAATACATTTTGAATACTCACCTTCATGGCCCAGGTACTTATGCTATCACCTCTTGAGATATATAAATTTGGGAAATTCACACACCTGCCTTCATAGATAAATATGTATGCACATAAATATATTACAGTATAGTTAAAAACAGAAGAAAGATTAGGGCTAGGAAAGGAAAATAACATTTCTTGAGGACACAAAACAGCTAAGTCTGTGATAATGAATTCAGTTCAGTGTGACCAGAAGGAGGAAGAAAGGAAAAATATTCAATAAAATGACAAGAAAATTAGAGAAAAGTGAGCATTCTTGTTTTACTAGAGCTAAGTGTGCCTGTAAACAAGCCCTGGTGATACATAAGGGACTAAAAATAAAGAATCATAATTTTAAGATAGAAATTAAAGTTACATTATAGAAGATCCTGAATAGTATTTTATAGAATTAGAAGTAAGTAGTAGAACTCATAGAATTTTGTTTGTATGTATATATGTGTGCATGCTCATGTGCATATGTTTTTACCAGTGAAGTTTTTTTTATTATTATTTTAAAGTGAAGATGACAAAAACAGCTCTGTTTTGAGAGTGTCCTTTGGGAGAAAGGAGAAAACTGGAGCAATTTTTGCTTTGCAATAATTATGAGAAAAGTGATAACTAAGATTCAAGGAAGATTTTCCCTGTCAAATAAGGCAAATATGGTTAATAACTTGGTCTTGTGAAATAAAAAAGAGAATGAGTTGAAGATGATCTGAAGGCTTTCAACATGAGACACTGAATTGGTGTTTAGAATATTAACATGACAGGGAATATAATAAGAACAGCATGCTCTCTTAGAGAAGATAATGAGTTTACTTGTGGACCTATAGAGGTACAGATGTTTCCAAGTATCTGGGGAGCAATCTTAAGAAGCATTTAGAAATGGAATTTTAGAGCTCATATTAAAGTTGAGAGTTAAAAATGTTAATTGTAAAATTGGATTATCATTGATGCTGCTTTGATTTTATTATCTTTTTGTAATAATATTTTCTCACTTAAAATAGTTTATTTTATAGTCTTTTATTTTATAATAATTAAATTGTCAGTACATATTTGTCTCAGATTATCATTTTGGCTCAGTGCCATAGATTTTTTTTTTAATATATTTTATTGATTTTCCAAAGAGAGGAAGGGAGAGGGACAGAGAGCCAGAAACATCAATGAGAGAGAAACTTTGATCAGCCACCTCCTGCACGCCCCCACTGGGGATGTGCCCGAAACCAAGGTCCATGCCCTTGACCGAATTCGAACCCGGGACCCTTCAGTCCACAGGCCGATGCTCTATACACTGAGCCAAACCAGCCTAGGATCAATGCCATAGATTTTTAAATGTAATATTCCTATTGCTATTTCTTTTCTTTATTTATCTGTTTATTTGGTTGTTTTTATTAAAGAGTTACTCAGATTAGTACTTTTCAATGTTTGAGATTGGATGTTTCATATTATCATTTAAAAATATTTAATTTTATAAATAAAGTCAGACAATGCAATTTAAGTGGCTTTGTTTTTTGCCTTTTTTGAGATCCAGTATGATAGAATATTAGCAATTTATCTGATTCAACAAAAAATTTATATGACTTATTAAACTTTTTACGACCTGTGCATGAACAGTTGAGTACTTGTTTTATGAAATATGTAAATAGTGTTTATATTTTTATTTTAGGGTTTATGCATTTATATTATAAATTCAAATATTTAATTTGTATATTCAAGTATATTATTTGAGAATTCTTGATAAACAGTCTGAACACGTGAATATACCTTTGCTTCGTTCTAACTCCCCAACTACCCAATATAGAAAACAGAAACATTTTTATATTATTAACACAGAAAGAACAAACTGTCGGTAGGCTACATGAAAAGATGATAGCTGATGAGGGATTTCAACTGGATAGCAAGTATCGAGTAGGAGTTGTAGGTTAGAAAAGTCAATACACAAACCCATTTATGCTGTGATATCAAGAAAAGACTATAATATCTAAAACAACATTCCTCCTATTTATGAAGTGAGGAAGGGGGAGGGAGTGTTGCTGAAATTGAAGGACTGGTTAAAAGTCATATATGTTGGAGGAGCTCTGGGCTCCCAATCTACTCTTCATAGCCAAGAAAATATTCTCCACTCCTTACTCCAAAAGACCTAGGGCTTTTAGCCTCAGAGGGAGAATCCGAGTCAGAGGGGATAGGAACTAGGGGCAGCAGTCTGATTGTGGACACCTCTCTGAGACTGAAGTCCACATGATGAAAAGTGAATTGCCACTGTTTTCGTATTGGACTCCAAGGTCATGAGCAACCTGTCCTGTACTTTCCAGGCCAAAGTCCCACTTGAGCACATGTAACAGCATCTGCTTTTTAGAGTCCAAGTCTCAAAGGTAAAGGCTATTCGTGTGGATCACTAGAAACTTTGATAAAACCTCTAAACATAGGAGAATAAGGTGGAAACTAATATTTTATTTCTTGCTTAATAGATAAGGTTATGACAGTGAATTGTCAAAACTTCTATAAAGAAATTAAATAAATTTTGAGTATAGTTGTGAATTTAATTACTTTCCAATATTACCGCTAGTTATCTGTTTTATACTACACTGGATTATCAGATTGAGATCAATAATGTTTTTTAAAAGTAAATTGTTATGATTTAAAATAACTGAATTTAATTTGTTTAGATGAAAGAGGTAAATGACCACACTCTGATTCTTTGTTCTTAAATTATAAATAATATCAAAAACATGAAATGTAATATACAAAATAAATGAAGAAAACAAGATAGCTTCCATTCATTAACTTATTCATTTGAAGTTTTACATGAAGTGAGGCCTAATTTAGAATGAAACCAAAGGTGGAATTCCTTATTTGAAGGTGTTACTCAATACAGGACAGTTGTTTTAAAATTGGGTTGATTTTAGACGCATTTGTTTTATTGCATTTACTTTACAACTTTTAAAAAATTCTTAGCCTAAATTTGCTTTCAAAGTTTGATCTCATTAGGAGGATGGTTACAATTCATTTACATTTGAAAGAGTGGCCTAATATACACTATCATAATGTAATAATGTTTTTCTGAGTTAAGCATAAATAGTTTGTAAATCGTACATATTAATTAATGAAATTTTAACACAACATTAAAAATCAAGGAAAATTGTAAGAAGCCTCTTAGAAATCATGACTATTAATAGTTTTAAATTGAATACCATAATAGGTACCCACTAAATGACAAAATAATTTTTGGGTCTTATTCTGTGTTATTTTGTTGTTGTTTTTTTTGTGTGTTTATTTTTTTTAATAAACTGGTATAATTGCTTACTTCAACTTGAGAAGAAACAATAAAGATTAGTAATGCTTGGTAAATTGTGAGATTTTCACTGGGGACTGAAAGCTGATTAAAATAAAGGATGCAAATTAAGTAAACACGTTTCAATTTAGATGATAAAGTAGCATTAATGAGTCTGCTTATATGAAACATAAAAGACACATTAATATGTATATTTTCCCCATATCACACCATATATATATATAAAATATATATATATATATATATATATATATATATATATATATACACACACACACACACATACATACATATGGAGAGAGAGAGATAGGTATATAGATATATATGGATATGTGACCATTTCAGAATATTTTTATATGCTTTGATATTTAGTTCATGAAATTGAAATTGCAAGAAACTGTCCAGTAGAAATAATGGCTTAAAATAGAATAAAATATCTTTTAAGAAACTTTTACTAATTTTTTAAATTGATATGTATTTACATTAATGTAGTAAAAATAAGTTTAGATTGTTTAAATGAGTTAATCTGGTTTTAAGAAAATAATTAAATATAAGCCTTTTCTATTATAGACAATAGAGAAAATGGAGCTGTTGCAGTTACTTTTCTTTAAAGTAACATGAATTGGAACCCTAGTACACTGCTATTGGAATAAAGACTGGTGCTAGCCATTATGGAAAACAATATGAAGTTTCCTAAAAAAAATTTAAATATGAAACTGCCATTTGGTCCAGTGATCCCACTTCTAAAAATATATCCTATGAAAACTAACACACTAATCATAAAGAATATATGCACCCTTATATTCATAGCAACACAATTTACAATAGAACATCTTGAAACTGCCCAAGACTCCACTCAATATATGTGTGGATAAAAAAGCTGTGCTACATTTACACTATGGAATATGACACAGCAATAAAAATGAAGGAGCTCTTACCCTTTCACAGCATGGAGACACCTAGAGTGATCATACTCTGAAATGGCCAAATATTCATATATATCTATTATATATAGCAGGTGTACATGTGGGGAAAATACACATATTAATTTGTCTTTTATGTTTCATACTAGAGGCCCAGTGCCTAAAATTTGTGCACCTGGTGGGGGGGTTGTCCTCCAGTCCAGCCTGCATCCTCTCCAATCTGGGAC
Source organism: Lasiurus cinereus (assembly GCA_011751065.1). Lineage (NCBI taxonomy): Eukaryota > Metazoa > Chordata > Mammalia > Chiroptera > Vespertilionidae > Lasiurus > Lasiurus cinereus. The sequence goes on along the minus strand of JAAGEH010000286.1, from coordinate 37,564,639 downwards.
CCCTCAAGAGATGTCCGACTGCCTATTTAGGCCCGATCCCAGTGGGTTTGAGCCTAAACGGGCAGTTGAACATCCCTCACACAATCCAGGACTGCTGTCCCCAACTGCTCACCTGCCTGCCTTCCTGATTGGCCCTAACAAATTCTGCTTGCCAGCCAGATCACTCCCTAACAACTCCCCTGCCACCCTGAGTGATGCCTAACTGTTCCCCTGCTAGTTTTGCCCCTAACTGCTCTCTCCTGCAGGCTTTGTCACTCCTAACTGCCCTCCCTTGCAGTCCTGGACTACCCCCCCTCCACAACTGCTTTTCACTGCAGGCCTGGTCACCCCAACTTTTCTCCTCTGCCAGCCTGGTCATCCCTAACTGCCCTTCCCTGCAGGCTTGATTGCTCCCAACTGCCCTCCCTTACAGGCCTGGTTCCTCCTAATTGTCCTCCCCTGGAGGCCTAATCACCCACAACTGCCCTCCCTTATAGGCCATCTTGTGTTGGCCACCTTATGTTCACCTGGGGGCAGGATCTTTGACCTCATGTGAACAGCCATCTTGTGTGATGGAATACTGGTCAATCTGCATATTACTCTTTTATTAGATAGAATAGAGGCCAGGTTCATGGATGGAGACCACCTGGTTTGCCCTAAAGGGTGTCCTGGATCAGGGGAGGGAGTTTCCTTGGGGCGTGGGGCAGCCCTCACAAGGGTCCTGTAGTGGTTTTCAGGGCGGCCATTTCCCCTCTACCCCCGGTGACCCAAGCACTGATATCTGGGATTTATTTATCTTCTACAATTGAAACTTTGTAGCCTTAAGTGGAGCCCAAGGCAGCTCTGTGGCTGCCACCATTTTTATTGGAATTTATTTATCTTATATAATTGAAACTTTATAGCATGTAGAAACTTTGTGGAGGCCTGAGCTGGCCAGGGTGTTCAGAAAGCTTAGCTTTCTCCATTGCAAGGGAAATCCAAGCCTCCCTCCTGCTCTCTCCACGATCACAGCCATCTTGGTTGGGGTTAATTTGCATACTCACTCCTGATTGGCTTGTGGGTGTGGCTTGTTATTGTAGTGCATGCATGGTCAATTTTCATATTGCTCTTTTATTAGATAGAATAAGCAGATTCCTTAACACTACCTTATCATCTAAGTTTAAACATGTTTACTTAACTTGCATCTTTTATTTGAATCAATTTTCAGTCCCTAGTGAAAACCTCACAATTTGCCAAGCATTACCTGGTAAATCTAGACATGTTAACCATTTTTGTGTGTGTATGTGAAAACATCAGGGGAAAAGATCAGAAAAAAAGGATAATAAAATTAGAAAATGGGTTTTAGTTATTAATAGTTAATGGTACTGAATAGGAGGAACCCATAATAAAACATAATTGGTAAAATAAATTTTGTCCTGCTGTCTCATTTTGTAATAAAGAGGAAAATATGTGGTTCATTTATTGCAATTGATCATCAGGATTTATACAACATTATTAACTAAAGTCCATAGTTTACATTAGGCTTTAATCGGTCTTGAAACTGCATGGATTTTGAAAAAAATATAATGACATGTATTCACCACTATTTATCACACAGAATAATTTTACCACTCGAAAATTACCTGTGCTCCACCATTCTTTCATTTTAAACCTCTATTATTCATTAATCTTATTACTATTTCCATAATTTTGCCTATTCAGTAGGTCATATAGTTGAAATCATACATTATGTAGGCTTTTAAGATTGACATGATTCACTTATCAACATATATTTAAGGAAAGCCATGTCTTTAATAGGTTGATAGCTCATTTCTGCTTATTACAGAATTATATTCCATCGCATGTACTACCATTTGTTTATCCACTCACATATTGAATAAATTCCATGTTTTTTCCATGTTTTGGCAATTATACATAAAGTTGCCATAAACATGTGTGCAGGTTTTGTGTAAACATAAGTTTTTAACTTAATTGGCTCAATACCAAGGATCACAGTTGTTGGATCATATTTTTGGGATATATTTAGATTTATGTGAAATTACTAAACTGTTTTCCAAAATGGCTGTATTAATTTGTATCCCCTCTAGCAGTGAAAAAGAGTTTCTATTGCTCTAACTCCTTGCCAACACTTGATGTTGTCAGTGATTTGGATTTTAGCCATTTTAATAAGTGTTTAATAATTGTTGTATTACTTTTTAATTCCCTAAAGACATATGGTATTGAATAGAGTTTAATAAGAATCTGTCACTTACATAACTTCTTTGGTGAGGTGTTTATTTAGATCTTTTGCCCTTCGTTAAATTAGGTTGTTTGTTTTCTAATTGTTGAATTTTAAGAGTTCTTTGTATATTTTGGATACCAGTACTTTATCAAATACATGTTTTGCAAAGATTTTCTCCTAACCATTATCTTTTTATTATTTTAACTATATCATTGACTTTTTATCATGGATTGTGCTTTGATTTTACTTGAATATTCCTATCTATGAACATAGAATATATCTTTGTATATTTTGATCCTATTTTATTTCTGTTATCAGTTTATAGATTTCTAATAGAAATTGCATAAGTACATTGTTAGATTTATACTTAAGTATTTATTTTTGATGATAATTTCAATAGTATTGTGTTTTTAAATTAAAATTCCAGTTATTTACCACTACAATATAATAAAACAATTGACCTTTGTGTATTAACCATGTATGCTGTAACATTGCTATAATTATTATTAGTTTCAGAAGTTGTTTTTTGTTTTTTTGTTTTTGTCAAGAGAGTTTTTTACTTTGGATTTTATGCATAGACAAATCATGGTGTCTAGAAACAAAGTTTGATTTCTCTCTTCCAAATTTGTATACCTTCTATTTCTTTTCCTTTTGTTATTATTGCATCACCTAGGGCATCAGGGTTGTGTTAAATATGGTGAGAGCAGACATCATTGCCTTGTTCTTAATCTTAGCAAGAAAACACCTAGTTTCTCCAATTAAATTATAATGCTACCTATTAGGCTTTTGTAGGTGTACTTTATCTAGTTGAGGAAGATCTCCTCTAATCTTAGTTTTCTGATAATTTTTACTATAAATGGTTGTAGGATTTTGTCAAAAGCTTTTTCTGCATGTATTGATATGATCATATGATTTTTCTACTATATTGTGAATCATGAAAAATAACATTGAAACAATAAATAAGTATAAAGGTATAGTCAAAATTATAAACACTTTCTTTTTTCTTATTTTATTTACTTAAAAATCTGACATATTGACCAGCCAGCAGGGCTCAGTGGTATAGCATTGACCTATGAACCTGGAATAGGTCATGGCTCCATTCCCGATTGAAGCACATGCCAGATTTGTAGGCTTAATGCCAATAAAGGGCATGCAGGAGGTAGCTAATCAATGATTCTCTTTCATCATTAATATTTCTATCTCTTTCTCTCTGAAATCAATAAAAATATATTTAAAACAAAACAAAACAAAAAATCTGACCTTATAGAAGACTATAATTCAAATTACTAAGAGTTGATCTAAACATTTTTATCTGAGAGCATTTATGAAGATAAAACAAACATTAGATTATGAAAGTTAAATAAAATCTCTGAAGATAACTATTTTGAGTCTTAGGCAAAACTATTAATTCAAGTAATTAATTAAATTAATTTTAATGTTAATTTAATTAATTTCAATCCAATGTGCTCTGCAACATATTTAGCACTGTAATAATTTCTCTTTGACTTTTCATTTATTCAACAAATGAAGCAGAGATTGGTAGTTTTCTATGAAAACATCCATTCTCTGTGGCCTGACAACTGTGTCATTTGGTAGTCTTAGGAGATCTTTTCAAAGGCAGGGGTTATATTCTTCTCATGTTTTATTGGGATAAATAGAAAAAAGTAAATAAGTAAATATGTATTATTTGGTAAAAAGTATTACTAAAGTAAATAAATGCTGCCTAAGAGGAGATGGGCGCCATCATCACTGGATTATTTTCTAATGAATTGATTGGAGTTGAGGCATGAGTGAAGTGAGGGAAAATACTTATCTAGATATCCGAAGGGAGAGTGTTCAGAAAAGAGGGCTTAGTAAATACAAAAATCTGGAGTAAGCGCTGTGTGATCTGTTAGAGGTTTAGCTAGAAGAGAGTGGAAATTAAAGGGGAGATATTGTACATGTGGCTGGGCTCCAGTCACAAAGGGTCTTGACATCATGTGAGGATTTGGAATTTCATTCTAAATATACTACAAGTCCATTGAACTATTTCATAAAGGAATACTACATGAACATATTTCTGTTTTAAAAGAACCACTTTAGCTAATGAATGGATACATGATAAAACCAGGAAAAAGTAAAAAAAAAAGTAAAAGGAGACAAGTTAGTAGACCCTTGCAATAATTCAGCTGAAATTTAATGATGGCTTGAACTATTATGCCATTATCATGGCACCAAAAGTGGAGAGAAGTGTCTGGATTTGGGATATATTTTGAAGGATTTGCTGTTGGATTAGATATTAAGTGTGTTGGTTATTGTAACACTAGCAGTTGTAAGAAACATACTCCATTGTGGCTTCAAACAACTGAATTTTCATTTCACTCTCCAACAGTCCCATATGGATGTTTCTGGTCAGTGTGTGAGTGATGATGATGGTGGTGGTGGCAGTACTTTTCCCAAAGTCATTCAGGAAAGCAAGGCAATAAAGATGCTGCTGACCTCCTCATGTGGCTTCCAGGGTTGCCTAGGCATGACTGTCCAGCTGGCTGATGGAGAAAGGAAGAATGGAGAAAGGAAGAATGGGGAAAGCACATTCATTTCTTAACCATGTTGTTCAAGAAAGCAAAACATATCACGTATCACTTTCCACTAATGAAAAGGAAATACTGTGCCCCAAGTTGTATGCACAGGGGCTGGAAAACACATTTGCTCGTTGGGCAGTCACTTTCCTATAATATCTCTTCTGTACAAAGTGATAAATGTAGCATTAGTGGAAATTTAATAATCTCTGCCATATGCCATATGATAAAAAGTGGAGTCAAATCTAATGTTAGCATTTGGAGTGTATCTACTAGGTGGTTGCCAATGCAGGCAATGAAAACCACTCAAGTTACAGCCATGAATTTGTTTTTGTACAAGTTAATTTGAAACAGATATATTTGACTATTAACATGGGTATTCATGTTAATAGTCAAATATAGAATTGAGAGTTTTTATCTGATACATATTTTGGAATAACCAGAATAAAGAGAATATATAAAACAGAAGACTGTGTGAACTATTTTAGAAAATCATGCAAATTAGAAAGAAAAATATGTCCTATGATTTTGCCATTGTGAAAAGTTTACTTGACATACTACTTTAAACAAAATAAAATTTTGGAAAAAAGTAAGATGAAAGAAAGAATGAGAAATAAAAGAAAAGCCATGTTATTAATTGTTTAATATCCTTTAAGCATCCCTTCTAAAGATAGTAACTCAAATAAATGGTTATAAGAGAAAACTAGTTCTCTAAGTAACCTATTTGTTGTAAAATTCTAAACTTTTTTCTATCTGAGTTTCCATATCCCAATTTTGATTCTTTTGGCAGCTTCTTTCTTTGTTGATGTTCATGCTCAATAATGGACACTTCTTAGCTCTAGGGAACTGCTCTGTTTTATTTTTAATTGAATCTGGGACTTTGAAAGTTTGAAAGCCATTTTTTTTTTCGCTGTAGTCTTTGAGAAGAGATTGCAAAATAGTGTTTGTCAGATTTTTTTTTTTTTTGCCTTTGGAGAGTTGGCATATAATCCTCATATGAAGTCACAGAAGCTGCCTCTGAGACACACTTTCTATGCTTCTCATACCAAGTACTTCAAAACAGGCTGTACTGGTTTCCATGACACATTAGAGCTTGCTAAATATGCTGTATATGCATTATTCTTTTTTATTAAGTTTGAAAACGAAGAGTAAAATTTAATATATTTTTCTGTATTTTATACTTCCATATTATCTAAAAGGATTCTTAATCTGCAGACTGCAATAAGTGATCTGTTACTATGGTGATTTGTTCAAACTACAAAACTCTATAGTCATGCATTATTGCATAGAAAAATTCTTCAAATATTGTATGCTCCCATCGCATACAATATGCGACATTTCTTATATTCACGGTTCACATAATTGATTTATTAGGTTATTATTGCATATACTAAATAATTTTGAGTATTGTGAATAAGGGGTAAAATTATGATTGATAGGATAGATAAGGGGACATTTTAAAAGTGTGTGAGAGGTTTAATCAGATTCTAGAATAATCCATAAATGAGATGTAAGAAAGCAAAAAACAATTCTTTGAGAATTACTTACTAAAATTAGTAATAGCTATTGATACTTGTATTTATTAACCAAGCAAATAAGTACACAAATTTTTCTCTGAATGTGAAGATTTATAAATAAAATTTAATATTTTAAGTTATGTAAAATACCAATAAGTAAAGTACAGTGTCTAAAAACTGAAATCAAATAAATAAAATTTGTAGGAAGAATCAAATTTATAATATATATATGAAATTCTTCTGTTATTTTATTTTAAAAAGTCTTTTACTAAAATACATAAAACAGCACTAAAGCCAGAACTAATTTGGCTCAGTGGATAGAGCGTCGACCTGTGGACTGAAAGGTCCCAGGTTCAATTCTGGTAGGGGGCATGTACCTTGGTTGCGGGCACATCTCTAGTGTGGGGCGTGCAGGACGCAGCTGATCGATGTCTCTCTCTCATCGATGTTTCTGACTTTCTGTCCCTCTTCCTTCCTCTCTGTGGAAAATCAACAAAATATATTTTAAAAAAAACACAGCACTAAAATTTATTTTATAGTAGTATAGCACACATTTGGACAAACTTTCTGAAAGTTGAAATGTGATAGAAAGACTCATTGGTGCATTTTATTTTATGTAGTAAACAGACCGTTAAGTGCAAAAATTTTCGTTGTAACTATCAAAATTCAAAAAATAGTGTTACATATGATCTAACTACATAAAGAATTAGTAATAAAATGGTATTTTGAAGACCTGAAAAACAGTATTGTGTCACTTTTGTCACAATTGAAAGGAATATATTGAATTAGTGATAATACAAAAACTTTTAAATGATTTACTGAACAATGAATGGTGTTGTAGAAACAGATGACACTACACTGTATGTAATTTGTGCATTTGATGTTACAGATTTGAGAACAGTTTCCTTGCAAATATATTATAACTGGAGGTCTGCTGCACAAAATTCATGCACTGGGTTGGGGGATATCCCCTCAGCCCAGCCTACACCCTCTCCAATCCAGGACTCATCGAAGAGATGTCCAAATGCTGGCCCAAACTGGCAGCCAGACATCCCACTCACAATCCTGGACCATTGGCTCCTAATCGCTCACCTACCTGCCTGTTTGGGTGTCCCCAACTGCCCCCCTGCCATCCTGGTTACCTCCAGGTGCCCCCCCCATCCAGCCTGGTCACCCCCAAATGGCCCCCCAGCTCCCCTGGTCACCTCTTACTGCCTCCCCTGTTGGACTGGTCATGCTGCCAGCCTGGTTGCCCCCAACAGCTCCTTCCCCATCCCCTCCTTCCCCCCGCCAGCCTGGTCACCCCATGCAACCTGCTCTTCAGTCTTTTGGTTGTCCCTCACTAACTCCCGCCTCCCCCCGCCCCCCCCAACACCATTCTGGTGACCCCATGCAGCCTGCTTGTTCAGTTGTTTGGTTATCCCTGGGTGGCTGCGGGTTTAGGGGACTGGGGACTCTGGCAAGAATGAGGGGACTGGGTGCCACCATGTTGTGGCTGTGGGTACCACCATATTTGAGGGCAGGGCAGTCAATTAGCAAATTTCCTCCTTATTAGCTATGGGTGCCACCATGTTTGCGATAGTGTGAGGGTCAATTAGCATATTCCTTCTGTATTAGATTGGATTTAATAGATGATATATAGAAGGAGAGATTAGATAGATGATAGACAGATAGATAGATAGATGATAGATTAGATAGATAGATAGATAGGTAGATAGATAGATCGCAGGCCACTATTCTTTTTTAATTCCATTATTTCTCTGGTGGCTCTGAGTTCAGGTGACAGTTAAAGGTAATAATATTTATTAAGTATATATGTTATGTGCTGGTCTTTGTTAATGCATTATTCCTTTTAACTCCACAATCCTGGGTGAATCAAACTATTCATCTAATTTTAGTTGTTTATTTTTTACTTCAAGAAGTTAAGTTCACACAGCTAGTTGGAGATAGAACAGTCATTAAGTTCACACAGCTATTTGGAGAATAAATAAATAAATAAATAATAACCTAGCAAAGGGCTTGGCACAGTTTTTTTTCTGTAAGGGATTGGATGGTAAATATTTTCAGCTGTGTATATCGTAATGTCTCGAGTAACTACTTAATTTACCCTTAAGATATCCTGGTAAATTATTAACTACTAGTCTAGAATATGTCCAGTGAAATTAACTAGGTGATAACTTTCTTAAAGGTAGGCTATTTTTCTTGTATCCTATCTAATAAAAAAGTGTAGTATGCAAATTAACTGTCACTCCATCACAAAGTTGGCAGCACCCATAGCCACAAGATGGTGATGCCTAGTCTTCTCAGCTACACCAAAGTCCCCCAGTCCCTGAGGACAGCCACTGAAGGCAGGCAACCTGAGCGGCCTGGAGGAATGCTTACTTCATTGCCTCAGCATTCTGCTCCCAGCCACAGATGGGCTTCTGGGCTGCAGAGAGCCTCTGGGAAACAGGCATGGAGTGGCCAGGCCCCACAGAGCTACTGGCACACAGATTCATGCACAGGGCTACTAGTCTTTATATAAGTCATGACATAACATTTCCCAGCACTTTGGAGATCCTTGGTAGAATATTTAAGAAAAGAATAAATGGATTGATTCATCAATGAAAAGTCCACAGACATTTACCACACTTCCACATTACCACATATTCCCTTGTGACTCAGGTTGACACTCAGACAAAGCAGCTTGATCTAATGGGAGAATCATGGGCTTTGTGTTTGACAGAATGACCTTGGTTTAAATCACTGAGCTGCTACTTATAATTGGTACACCTTGGACAAATAATTTAGTTTTTAGTTGTAAATGTTTCATTTGTCATAAAGAATTGATGATAGTGACATATTAGTGAGTTGAATATATTAAACAAGATATTATTAATTTATTAAGTAAGTGACATGATAAAGGGTTGGTAATTAGGAAAAAAAGAATTTTCATCCTCTTTAGTTGAGTCACAATTTCATTAAATTTGCAAGATCATAAAGTGAGACTAGAAAGAGTCTTAATATTAGTTAAGATTTTGCCTCCTTTCTTACGCTCCCTTCTCAAAGATTACAAAAATTAAGCAAGCAAGAAGTTGGAATTTAGTTCTGATTTGACCATTAATACTGATGGCATATATGTATATGAGAATTATATATGTATTTCAGTACGTTCCCTTGACTAGGGGAACTAATTAGCCTTTAACATTTATCAATGTTAATAATTTATGTTTACATTGCAAAATTGGCTAACTCATTTCTCTCCAACTCATTCTTCCCCAGCCATACACATACAACTATGCCCATCCAGCCATATATCCATGCAATTATAATCATATCCAAAAAGATGTAGAGTAATGGTTTTCAACCTTTCTAGTGCCATGACCATTTAACACAGTTCCTCATGTTGTGGTGACCTCCAACCATAAAATTATTTTCCCTGCTACTTCATAATTGTAATTTTGCTACTGTTAATGAATCGTAATGTAAATATCTATCTTAGGCTCTACAGCAGGAGTTCTCAACCTGTGTGTCACGACCCACAGGGTCACCTAAGACCATCGGAAAACATACATATTTACATTACGATTCAAAACAGTAGCAAAATTACAGTTATGAATAGCAACAAAAATGATTTTATGATTAGGGGTCACCACAATATGAGAAACTGTAGTAGAGTTTCGGCATTAGAAAGTTTGAGAACCACTGATCTAGACTGAGAAAGACTTTAAATTAAAAACATTTTTTTAAAAAAGAAATCTATGACATGTTAAAAGAAGTAATGTAAAACACAAGACCACAGTTTGAATTTTAAATGAGACTGGCTTTTGTGATTACAAGAACAGAATCCCAATCGTGATGATAGGGATAAAGCTCTGATGTGTCAGATCTTACTACAATGCTGATGTTACTTAACATTCCTTGTTAAAGCATTTTCTTCTGTGACTACTTAAAAAGGCCTTGCATAGGTGAAGAAAAAACCCAGGTTCAAAAACAGCCTGCCATCCTTTCCACAGTGGTTCCATCCACTCACTCAGGTACAGCTGCAAGTTTAAGTAGGCTGGCAAACCATAACCAGCCACTTAGATTAGCTGCTCAATCACAGTTGTGCCCAATTTGCCTGTTTAATTTTGTTTTGGCTTGATTGAGCTTGGATCTCTCCTTCCCTACATGTGCATGATGACAACAAGCCATGCCATATCTTCTTGATGTTGTGAGTGCATCAGAAATAACCCACATACTTAAAAGTCAAATGGAAAAAGTATTATAATCTTAGTATACTATTTAATTTTGCCCTTTTTCTCTATTAAAATTAATTAAATCTCACAGTGCTTCAGTTTAGATGCAAGTTTCAATTTCAAATATGTTGGTTTACTGATAATTTTCTTGAAAAAAAATATACATATATATTAGTATATATAGATATACACACACATATCCATTTTTATAATATGTATATGTAGACACATACAAAGTGATATTTATACTACACTAATATATAAAAACCCAGGGTCAATAACATCCAAAATGACCGAAGGCTTGATCAAACGCCAGGCTGCGTGCACAGCAGGCTCTAGTGGATGGGGACTGGCGAACAGGCTGAACTGCTGATGTCTCAGGGAGAGAGAGAGATGGGGCTGCTCGCAAGGTCTGAAGAAAGAAAGAAGCTTCAGATCAGACACTAGAGGCTGCAGATCAGACTCTGCTTCACTCTTTCTCCAGGCTTTGCCAGCAGCCATACCTCTCTCTCTAGGAGAGATCAGCAGTTCAGCCTGCTCTCCAGCAGCCTGGATGGCTGTTGATCAGCCCTGCCTCACTGATTAAGCCCATAGATAGGCCCAGAGATGCTGACTGACATAGTAACTGACCAATCAGAACCAAATCTGGGTGAAGTGTGAGGAGCGAATGGCTGCCTAGGAGGTGGAGCTTTTGATGATGACTGGCATAGAAACCGACCAATCAGAACCAAATTTGGGTGAAGTGCGAGGAGCCAATGGCTGCCTAGGAAATGGAGCTTTTGAGGCTGATTGGAAAAGAAACCGACCAATCAGAACCAAATCTGGATGAACTGCAAAGTGAAAACCTAAGATGGGGCCTGAGGAGGGGTTTTAAGGGCAACAGCTGTTTGGTGTAAGGTGTAAGAAAGAGGTTCAATTTTTTAATGACTGGTTTGGCAGTATAGTGCATATGGCTGGCTGTCAGTCCAGATATAGGGATTATGTATTTTTATCTGCCAAAAGCATCTCCTCCTGTTGCAAAAGGCTTCCCCCCATTTAAGCAATCCTATCCTATATAATCTATCTATACTACTAAAAGGGTAATATGCTAATTAGACCGGGTCTACTGACCAACTTCTGGACATCTGACTTCTTTCCAGACAAAGCCATGGTGGTGGGGGCTAAGGCAGAGGCAGTTAGGGGCAATCAGGCCAGCAGGGAAGGGAAGCTGGGGTAAGATGAGGTCGACAGGGGGTTAAGGACAATCAGGCCGGCAGGGGAAGGCAGTTACGGGTGAGATTAGGCTGGCACAGGAGGGCAGTTAGGGTTGATCATGCAGGCAGACAGAGACAGGGGCAATCAGGCAGGCAGGCAAATGCTTAGGAGCCAGTGGTCCCAAATTGCAAGAGGGATATCTGACTGCCAGACATTCCACAAGGAGTCCCTGATTGGAGAGATTGCAGGTTAGGCTGAGAAGAACACCCCCCACCCCTCATGCATGAATTTCGTGCACTGGGCCACTAATCTGTAGTAATTAAAGAGTAATATGCCAATTAGATCAGACATCACTCAGTATGAAGCCAGGGCCAGAGGGAAGCCCGCATCCCGGGTGCCTGCGGGTAGCTGGAGGGAGGTCAGTTTGGAACCCATGTGCCAGAGGAAAGCCAGTGCCAGCAGCCGGGGGAAGGAAAGCCTATTTTTGCACAAATTTTGTGCATCAGGCTTCTAGTATAGTATGTATTTAATTTGTGTATTTGGATATGTTTAATGAACATATATATGTATACACAGAGTGTGATATGTATGTGTGTGTGTATATACATAGAGAGAGAGAAAGAGAGTTTATAAGACTGAAAAATTCTGATATATATATTTTTTCATTATAAAAAGAAAAACAAGAAACAAAGCAAAGATAACTATTTTTATGACCAGGCATTTAACTGTCCAGGAATATGGAAGATAAAGAATGATCATTCATGCTTAGTATAAATAGTAACTCTTACCAATTTTTTACTTCCATTCTTATACTTTAAAATCTGAAAAATGTCCAGTATATTAACTTATAAGATATCAGTTCTGAAAGGGAAAAAGAAAAAGTATTATAATAAATATAGCTACAAAGGCTATATGACATTTTAAAATGTATAACATTTTTAAAGCAATCAAGCTTTAATGTTGTAGAGGGATAAATATTAAATGGCATAAATGGGAAGATAAGAATATAACATAGATTTACTATAAATATCAGAAATTTTGTTTTGTGTTATGTATGTGTGTGAGAGAGAGGAGTAGGAGGAAGGAGAGAAGATACAAGACACAAGAGAGAGAATTTTGTCTTTCCTTAATTTAACTGAAGAAACTATGTTTTATGTCTTTAGTAAAAGTATGCAGTATTATATATTTAAATTAGATTACAACACTGCTTATAGTATTAGTTGTTTGCAATAAATTTAATCCAAATGGACATTAGTCTTCTTTTGGTTTTGGAGTTAATTTTAAAATTATTTTTACTTGAAAATCTTCCAATCACTTTATATTTAGAAGTTAAGATATCCATAACCAAAATGTCAGGATTATTTATTAAAAACCAATAATCCTTTTGTTGCCTTTCTCAAACATGAAAGTGAAGACAAAGCACTTTGAAATCTTATTAAAAATGAAGATTCTCATTCAGATAATCTGAAATAGTGTCTAAGATTCTGCATTTCTAACCAGCTGTCAGATGATGTTAATGCTATGATCCAACTATGGGGATAGTACTTGCTTTGTCACCACATATAGTAAAATTGGGATTAGCATGGCCTTTGCGCAAGGATGACATGCAAATTTGTGAAACATTGCATATTTAAAAAGAAAACAAAAAAGAAACACTAATTAGAAAGACTTTATTTCAAATCAAATAATGCATTTGTAATTATAATAACAATCATAATAATTTTATATAAATCTTATATTCAAGGAAATAATAGTTACTATTGAAAATACTTTTTAATTTTTTTATTAATTTCTATACATATCTCCCCATTGCCCCCCATCCCTTCCAGGCATACCCCAACCAGTGTCTATGTTCATTGGTTATGCTTATATGCATGCATACAAGTCCTTTGATTGATCTCTTATCTACCTCACCTAACTTTAATCTTCCTGCTGTAATTTCACAGTATGTTTGAAGCTTTACTGTCTCTGTATCTATCCTTTTGTTCATCAGTTTATAATGTTCTTTATTATCCATCAATGAGTGCGATCATGTGATGCTTCTCCTTCATTGACTGGGTTATTTCACTAAGCATAAGGCTCTCCAGTTCCAACCAGGTTGCTGCAAATGGTAAGAATTCCCTCTTTTTAATGGCAGCATAGTATTCCCTTGTGTAGATGTACCACAGTTTTCTGATCCACTCATCTGCTGACGGGCACCTAGGCTGTTTCCAAATTGTAGCTATTGTAAATTGTGCTGCTATGAACATAGGGGTGCATAAATCCTTTCTGATTGGTGTTTGTAATTTCTTAGGATAAATTCCTAAGAGTGGGATTACAGGGTCAAATGGGAGATCCATTTTTAGTTTTTTGAGGAAACTCCATACTGTTCTCCACAGTGGCTGCACCAGTCTGCATTCACACCAACAGTGCACAAGGGTTCCTTTTTCTCCGCATCCTCCTCAACACTTGTCCTTTGTTGATTTGTTGATGATTGCCATTTTGACAGGTGTAAAATGGTATCGCATTGTCGTTTTCATTTGCATCTCTCGGATGATTAATGACTTTGAACATGTTCTCATGTGTCTCTTGGCCATCCTTCTGTCGTCTTTTGAAAAGGTTCTATTTAGGTCCATTGCCCATTTTTTTACTGGATCGTTCATCTTCCTTTTATTAAGTTGTATAAGTTGGCTGTAGATTTTGCAGATTAAACCTTTATCAGTGATAACATTTGCAAATATGTTCTCCCATCCAGTGATCTTTCTTGTTGTTTTGTTGATGGTTTCTTTTGTTGTGCAAAAGCTTTTTTTGATGTAGTCCCATTTGTTTATTTTTTTTCTAGCTTCCATTGCCTTTAGAGCAGTAGCAGTGAAGAAGTTCTTTCAGCATATATCTGAGACTGTGCTGCCTGTGGATTCCTCTAGTATTTTTATGGTTTCCCTTCTAATGTTTAAGTCCTATATCCATTTTGACTTTACTTTTGTATTTGGTGTAAGTGGGTGGTCCAGTTTCATTTCTTGCATGTATCTGTCCAATTTTCCCAACACCATTTATTGAAGAGGCTATCTTGGCTACATTGAATGTTCATGCCTCCTTTGTCAAATATTAATTGAGCATAGTGGTTTGGGTGGATATCTGGGTTCTCTATTCTATTCCATTGGTCTATATGTCTGTTCTTGTGCCAGTACCAGGCTGTTTTGAGAACAGTTGCTTTGTACTATAGCTTGAAGTCTGGTATTGAGCTCCCACCTACTTTGTTCTTCTTTCTCAGAATTGCTGTAGCTATCCGTGGTCTTTTTTTGTTCCAGATGAATCTATGAAGAATTCTTTCTAGGTCTGTGAAATATGTCATTGGTATTTTAATGCATAGTGCATTGAATCTACAGATTGCTTTGGGTAGTATGGACATTTTAATGATGTTGATTCTCCCAATCCATGAGCAGGGTATGCTCTTCCATCTGTTCACATCTTCCTCTATCTCTTTTTTTCAGTGTCCTGTAGTTTTCTGCATATAGGTCTTTTACCTCTTTTGTTAGGTTTATTCCTGGGTATCTTAATTTTTTTGGTGCGATGGTAAATGGGATTGCTTTTTTAGTTTCTCTGTCTATAATTTCACTACTAGTGTATAGAAATGCCACAGACTTCTTAGCATTAATTTTGTATCCTGCTACATTGCCGAATTCATTAATTAAGTCAATTAGTTTTGGAATGCAGTTCTTTGGGTTTTTATGTACACTATCATGTCATCTGCAAATAAGGACAGCTTTACTTCTTCTTTTCCAATTTGAATGCCTTTTATTTCTTCCTCTTGTCTAATTGCAATGACTAATACTTCCAGTACTATGTCAAAAGGGAGAGGTGAGAGTGGGCATCCCTGTCTTGTTCCTGTTCTTAGGGGAAATGATTTTAGTTTTTGCCCATTGAGTATGATGTTAGCTGTGGGTTTATCATATATGGCTTTTATGATGTTGAGGTATGATCCTTCTATTCCCAATATGCTGAGAGTTTTTATCAAGAATGGGTGCTGGATTTTGTCAAATGCTTTTTCTGCATCAATTGATTTGACTATGTGATTTTTATCTCTCAATTTGTTTATGTGTTGTATCACATTTATTGATTTGCAGATATTGTACCATCCCTGCATTCCTGGGATGAACCCTGCTTGGTCATGGTGTATGATCTTTCTGATGTACTGCTGGATCTGGTTTGCTAGAATTTTGTTGAGGATTTTGGCATCTATGTTAGTGAGAGATATTGGCCTATAATTCTCTTTCATTGTGTTGTCTTTATCTGGTTTTGGTATTAGGGTGATGCTGGCTTCATAGAAGGTGTTTGGAAGTGTTCCTTCTTCTTGAATATTTTTGAATAGTCTGAGGAGGATCGGTTTTAATTCTTCCTTTAATGTTTGGTAAAACTCTCCTGTGTAGCCATCTGGTCCAGGGCTTTTATTTGCTGGAAGCTTTTTGATTACTGCTTCAATTTCTTCCATAGTTATTGGACTATTGTGAAGTTTGCTTCCTCCTCATTGAGTTTTGGGAGGTTATATTTTTCTAGGAAAATGTCCATTTCTTCCAGGTTGTCCAATTTGTTGGAATAAAGTTGTTCATAGTATGTTTTAACAATCTTTTTATTTCCAGAGGGATGTTGTTATTTCTCCCCTTTCATTTCTGATTTTGTTTATTTGGGTCTTCTCTCTTTGCTTCTTGGTGAGCCTGGCTAGAGGTCCATCAATCTTGTTCATCCTTTCAAAGAACCAGCTCTTGGTTTTGTTGATCTTTTGAATTGTTTCTTTGGTCTCCATGTTGTTTATCTCCGCTCTGATCTTCACTATTTCCTTCTTTCTGAGTACACTGGGCATTTCTTCTTGCTCTCCTTCTAGCTCTTTGAGTTTTAGGTTTAGGTAATTTATTACCATTGTTTCCTGTTTTTTGCAGTAGACTTGTAGGGCTATGAACTTCCCTCTCAAGACTGCTTTCACTGTGTCCCATAAATTTTGGATTCTTGTGTTGTCATTATCATTTGTTGTCATGATGTTTTTTATTTCTTCCTTGATCTCTCTGGTTACCCAGTCGTTGTTTAATAGCATGCTGTTTAGTCTCCACGTGTTTGATTTCTTTCTACTGTTTTTATTATAGTTGATTTCCAGTTTTATGCCACTGTGGTCTGAGAAAATGCTTGATATGATTTCTATCTTCTTGAATTTGAAGAGACTTTTCTTATGACCCAGCATATGGTCTATCTTTAATAATGACCCATGTGCACTGGAGAAGAATGTTTATTCTGTGGCTTTGGGGTGAAATGTTCTGAAGATGTCAATTAATTCCATCTGGTCTAGTGAGTCATTAAGGATTGATGTTTCTTTGCTGATTTTTTGTATAGAGGATTTGTCCAATGGTGACAGTGGAGTATTAAAGTCTCCTACTATGATTGTATTGCTGTTAATCTCTCCCTTAATATCCTCCAGGAGGTTTTTTATGTATTTAGGTGTTCCTATATTGGGTGCATATATGTTTACCAGAGTTATTTCTTCTTGTTGGATTGTTCCCTTTAGTATTATGAAGTGGCCTTGTTTATCTCTTGTTATGTACTTCATTTTGAGATCTAATTTGTCAGATATAAGTATTGCAACCCCAGCTTTTTTTCATTTCCATTTGCCTGAAATACCATGTTCCATCCCTTCACCCTAAATCTGTGTGCATCGCTTTTCCTAAGGTGGGTTTCTTGCAGACAGCATTTATATGGATCATGTTTTCTTTCTTTTTTTTATTATATATATATATTTTATTGATTTTTCACAGAGAGGAAGGGAGAGAGATAGAAAGTCAGAAACATCGATGAGAAAGAGACATCGAACAGCTGCCTCCTGCATGCCCCCTACTGGAGATGTGCCCACAACCAAGGTACATGCCCCCGACCGGAATTGATTCCGTGACCTTTCAGTCCGTATGCCGACGCTCTATCCACTAAGCCAAACCGGTCTTGGCTGGATCATGTTTTCTTATCCAATCGGTTACCCTATGTCTTTTGATTGGAGTATTTAATCTGTTTACATTTAAAGTAGTTATTCATAAGTACTTATCTGTTGCCATTTTTAGTCCTTACCCCCATGTTCCTTCTTCGCTTCTTCTTTCTTTTTATTACAGCAGCCCTTTTAACATTTCTTGCATTGCTGGTTTGGTGGTAATATATTCCCTTAGTCCTTTTTTGTCTGTGAAGCTTCTGATTTCACTTTCAATTTTGATTGAGAGTCTTGCAGGGTACAGTATTCTTGGATTCAGACCCTTCCTTTGCATGACTTTGTATATTTCATTCCATTCCCTTGTGGCCTGACAATTTTCTGTTGAGAAGTCAGTAGCTAGTCTTATGGGGGTTCCTTTGTAGGTAACTTTCTGTTTCTCTCTGGCTGCTTTTAAGATTGTTACTTTGTCATCGGTGTTTGCCAATTTAATTATAATGTGCCTTGGTGTCGGTTTGTTGGGGTTCATTTTGCTTGGGACTCTGTTAGCTTCTTGGATTTGTGTGGGTTTTTCCTTCCCTATATTGAGGAAATTTTCTGTCATTATTTCTTCAAACATGTTCTGTAATCCTTGTTCAGTTTCCACTCTTTCTGGAACCCCAATTATTTGGATGTTGTTTTGTTTATTGTTATCCCAAAGTTCCCTTAGGCTCTCCTCTTGCTTTTTAACTTTTTTTTCTAGAAGCTGCTGTACTTGGGTATTTTTTTCCTACCGTGTCTTCTAGCTCACTGATGTGGTCCTCTGCTTCTTCTAGTCTACATTTGATGCTTTCTATTGAGTTCTTTAAAGCAGTGATGTCATTTTTTATTTCTTTGTTCATTTCTTCTTGCTTCTTCTTTATTTCCTCTTGGCTCTTACTCATATTGTCGAATTTGTCTTCCATTCTTTTCATCCACCTTATTATCATTTCTCTGAACTCTTTCTCTGGCAGGCTTATTGCTGCTTCTCTTTTGTTTACTTCCTTTTCTGGTGAAACCTGCCTTTCTGTCTTATGTGGGCTGTTTTTTTTTTCTGCCCATGGTCTTTCTTCTCCAGGTTTCTGGTTATGTGGTTCTCTTTCCTATATTAATTGAAAGGTACAAACTACAACACGACCAGGTACAGCACACAGGGCACTGAGTAGAAATGTATTCAAGATGTTAATAATCACAAATAAGGTGACCACCAATGAAGGACAAATTAGGGGTAAATAGAGAAAGAAGAAGAGGAAAATGAGGAGGAAAGAAATGAAAGAAGTGCCAAAATCAAATTGGGAGAGTGAGGAAAAAAAGATAAATAAATGAACAATAAAATAAAATAAGAAAATAAAAAGGAGAAAAAGGAGAAGGAAAGAGGAAGAGAAAAAAGTCAGAGAGAAAAGAAAGTGTATAAGAGAGAAAAGAGGAACAAAATATAGATGTCAGGAGACAACTCCAATAGAACAGTCACTAATCCCAATAAAGGCCAGCAACCAGTACCTAGAGATTAAGGCAAACTGGAAATAGCAACTGGTATTGAGGGAGGTGAGGGAAAAGAGAGGTAGAAAACAAAGAAAGCAAAAAGCAAAATAAAACAAGTAGAATAAACTAAAATAATCTCACAAAAAATTTTAAAAAAATCAATATAATCACTTTTCAGGCAAATAGCCACAAAAGGACATAGAAAAAAAACAACTTTTTGGCTAGTGAAGACAAGAAGAGAGAGGTTTGTGTGGACTTGTAGTCGGGGATTTGAAATTAGATATATAAATGGGGTGAAATTTTAACCAGGTAAAGAGAAAAATAGGGAGAATCTAAAGTTGGAAAAGGGAAAGAGAAACAAGACAGCAAAATGGGGAAAGTTAGGAGGAAAGTGTTGGCATAAAGGTAGAGTTGAGTTGGAGAAAAATTATGGTAAAGGAAAGATGAAAATAGAATGTAGAACTCTAATCCCGAAATAAAATAAAGAGAAAACAAAATGACACTTGTTTTTTTTTTCCAAAAAGGTAAAGTACTAGTAGTAATTAATAATATTAGTTTATAACAAAAATGTAATAATTAAAAAGGTAAAATCAATTGAGGCGGAAAGAAAAAAAATAGTCTTTTAATTAAAATATGTGAAAATGAAAAATAAAAAAAAAATTTAAAAAAGAGGAAGGAAAAATAAAAATAAAAATAGAATGGTCCTTCACTTTCACTATTATTCTGCTTGGCACTTCTGTTTCCCAGTAGGGAAGGTATTGCAGTTCCCTGTGTTCCCCTCTTGGTTTTTTAATCTCTTTATTCTCTTGTGGTTATGTGAGAGTCAATTTGTGTGTCATCCACTGGGTGGCAGTGTTTCAGAATTGATCTCTGAGACAAAGCACAGGACCTCTCTAGGCTGTGCTCAGATCCTGCTACTCTGTGGTTCTCCAAGCCAGTCTGTGGGGGTTTTGCCGCTGGGACACTGCAATAACTCCCAGGCTGTCCCTCTGCCCCAGAAAAAAAACGAATCGTTTTCCAGAGTTCTCCTCTGTCAACAGCTCAGAGGATTTGCTTTCACACTTAGGGATCACACCCTGACCCCCTCTGCAGACCTCTCCAGAGGCAGCTTTCCCGCAGCCTGGTTCCCACAGTGTGAGCGTCTTTGTTCTGAGGGGCAGGAGATCTCACCCTGACCCAGGGGAAATCTGACCCTTCCACACAGAGCATGGATCTCTGAATCTTCTGCCTGTGCGTCCGTGCCACCTGGAAAGCCATGCTCTGGGTCCTGGGCCGCTCTGTGGGTGCCTCCATCAGCTGCAGCTTTCAGACCTCCGCAGACATCCACCTCCCTCTTTTCCCAGGCGCAATCTGACCTTTCCATGTGCTCTGTGGATCTCTGATTCCGCCGCATGTCTGCGCCGATTGGAGAGCAGTTCTGGGTCCCCGGGTCCCCGGCTGCTCAATGGATGCCCAGCCGATGGCTTCAGACGGCTGCAGACATCCTACTATTGAAAATTAATGACCAGGTACATAAAAAATTTTATTGAACCTTCTCTATGTAAAATATTTGGTTCCAAATGCCATATTAATACTGAATTTCTGCAACTGTTCTTGGGATCATTTGCCTAACATTAATTTGTTGATTGATTCTAAATCTGTTGATTTATGTCAAATTGTTAGGCTTTGTAAATAATTATAAAGTGGTTAGGAGGTTATTTTTTGTTAAGATAGCTTTGTAAACACCATTCTGTGATTCTACTCTGTACCAGTTTGCTAAGGCTGCCACAACAAAATACCTTAGACCGGGTGGCTTAAATGACAGAAATGTATTCTTACCATTCTGTAGACTGGAAGTCCAGAAGTCCAAAATCTAGAAGACCTTTAGACAGGTTGGTTTCTTCTGAAAACTCCTCTCCTTGGCTCAAAGATGTGCCTTCTCACTGTGTCTTCACATGTGCATCCTTGGATGTCCCTTGTATATCAAAATTTCCTCTTCTTACAAGGATTTAAGATTGAGTTAGGACTCATTCTAACAATTTATTTTAACTTAGTCTCTTTTTTAAATGTCCTATTTCCAAAGTCACATTCCAAGGAACTGGGGATTATGGACTGGGATTACAGATTCAAAGTATGAATTTTGGAGAATATAGATTAGACCATAACTCAGAATCCTATATCTATAAGAGACCTGGTTCAACACCCTTATTTTACAGCTAAGGAATTAGAGGCTTTCCCCCAAAGAACTGAAATTTCTTATTCAAAGTCATCAAATTAGTTAGTGGTGTAGTCTAGAATGAGTCATAAAATCTTGAATTTCTGATCTTTTCAAAAGTTTCACTTTACCATATGACTAATGCAAGCCTGATATACTTCCTACAAATAATGAGTTTAGATCTTTACTTGAGAAATAGGTAGGAACAATAATTTGGAAGACAGAATTTATGGGTAATATCACTCTTTCTAATCCAATTTGTCTGGTTGGGTAAGCTTTTTCAGAACCAGAAAATAGTCTAATGAACAGTGGGATGGATTAGTACAATCAACATCTGAACTTGGATTGGGTATAATGGCCATTAATTCTAACTTGCTGGTCTAAGAATAAGTCCACATTTCTATTATTCCATGACTTTTGCCATGTTGAGTGAATTATTCTCAAAGGAGCTGACTTTCATGAAGATTTTAAACTAAACATGAACTTGTGAAGATTTCTTGTTATTTTGGGCAGCAATGTGTGGTAGATGATATCACATATAAAATATTTGAGAAAATTATATTTTAAAGGCTAACACTTTACCAACTTGAAAGATAAAATAGGTATATTAACTATTTTAAAGAGAGAAAAATATGGAAATTTCTAAATGCATAAATCAATTTAATTTTTTCTCAATAGCAAATACTTCCTTTCCCCAAAACTTAATATATAAACTTTTTGAATTATTAATATCTGATTAAATTTTATTCAATTTTAGTTCAATTGTACAAACACAAAGATCAATGCAATTTTATAAAATTTTGAAAAGTTAGTAAGCAAGTAAACTAAAATCCAAAATGCTATCAAATGAGCCAAGAATAAACATTTTTAAGCTAATTATGCCAGAGTCTCAAGTTGTAAAAATCCTTCATACATAAATAAATAAATAAATAAATAAATAAATAAATAAAGGATTGCATTTATTTTTGGTAGTACTCTTTAAATTATGACAAAGGTTATGTCACCAACCCCCTGATACCATTTTCTGAATTTGAGTTAGTAAACTTACATTAAAAGAATGCTTTCAAGTACTGGGTAAAAGTTTAAAATGATAGTCTTTTCTTTTCAGACTCATGAAATCTAAGATATATACTTATCCTATACTAGAGGCCTGGTGCCTGAAATTTGTGCAGGGGTAGGGTCCCAAGGCCTGGCCTGTGATGAGGGCTGATCAGGTTCCACACCTCCTTGCCTCCCGCCTCCTTGCCTCCTACTTCCCTTGCTCCATCAGTGTCCTGCTGCCTCTGGTGGTAGTGCACTTCATAGTGAGCAATCAAACTCCCAGTCAAAATTCTAAGGGGACAATTTGCATATCAGCCTTCATTATATACTAGAGCCTCAGTGCACAAAATTTGTGCCTGGGGGTTTGGGGGAGTCCCTCAGGCTGACCTGCACCCTCTCCAATCTGGGAGCCCTCAGGGGATGTCCAACAATCAGTGCAGGACCTGGCCTAAAATGGAAATTGGACATCTCTTTTTCAATCCAGGACCTCTGGCTCCTAACCACTTACCTGCCTGCCTGCCTTAACCATTCTGCTTGCCTGCCTGATCTCCCTAACTGCCTTGTTACCCCTATTAACATTTTTTAAAATCTTATCCCCTTCACACACAATTGTATTTGACTTCCTTATTGGCTTCTCCCTCTCACACAATTTTTCTCTCTCCTTTATGTAACACTTTTTTGTACTGACTCATCATTTATAAACTTTTCTTTCCTCCTTTTTCCTACTTCTATTCCATCATCCTTCTTCCCATCTTTCTCCTACCTTCCTTCCTTCCCTACATTCCTTCTTTCCTTTATCTTTACCTCTTCCCTGTCTCCCCTTTTCCTTCCTTCCCACCTTAATTTTTTTCTTTACTTCCTCCCTCAGACCTGCTTTGCTTCTTCCCCCATTTCTTCCTTCTCCCCATTTGCCTTTTAAGCTTTACTGTCTCCCCTTTAAATCTTTTCTCTCCTCCCTCTTTCTCTTTCACCCTATCTTTCCCATACATTCTTCTCTACTTACTACCACTGTTTTAATATCTAACTACCTGCCTAATTATTCACTATCATTTATCTTTTTTTTTTATTTTCTGACTCCTACTTTTAAAATCTGTCCCCAGAACACAACTATACTTGATTCTCATTATAGCTCCTACAGTTCACTCATACAACCTCTTTCCTTCTTTAACTCTGCTTTCTACTGACTCCTTTATAAAGTTCTTCCCTCCCTCCCTTCTTAAAGCTTTCATGCTTCCCTCTGAGGGGGTAGCATTAATCCCCAGCTCAGTACTGAATGCGAAACAGGTGTTTGCTCCCCCCACCCACTTCCCTGACCTCCCTGCCACCATCCTGCTCCCATTCCCTGCCCGGAATGCCTGGTCCAGCGACTGTGGCCCATGGCTGCTGCTGGCTCTGCAAAGCAGGAGCACATCTGCCCAGAAGGCCTTGGACTGTTCACCATTCCGTGCCAGACTAATGGGTGCCTCCCTGCAAATGGCCCGCACTGAGGGCCACTGCCCTGCACCCTCCTCCCACATCTGGAAAGGGCTCCCTCCTTACCTTTCGCCAGGTGTGCCTGCTTCCCCTCACCCACCACGGTCTCCACCTCCTCCCACATGCAGCCCAGCATTTCCTTCCCTTTTCCATTCCTGCATTTTTTTATTGCTTCCTTTCTGTATTTCTGTTTCTCCTCTTGGCCTGTCTGCATGCAGACTTGCCTTCCTCTCCCTCTCCTTTCTTATCCCCTCCTATTATATCTTATCCTACCCCAGACCTTGCAGCTTCCTGAGCAGAGGGCAGTGATGCAACCTGCTGATCTGGTCATGACCTGAGGCTGTAACAGATAATTTGCATATTTATATATTATTAGTATAGGTGATAGGCCTGAGTATTTTGAGTCTCGCCCATCTGTGACAAAGAACCCAACATGCAATCACAAACTGCTTTTCCTGATAAAATTATCTTCCCATCACTTCCCTAGAATGTAATCTGGAAGTTTAAAGCATTGTGTTGGGAAAATATTTGTTTAATGTAAAAGGTAAGTCATTCTATGGTAAATATTAGTCTGTATAAATATATACAGCTTGCCAAAAGTTAATATAGGTTATTATAGCTATTCCTCTTTCCCACTTGCATCATTTTTATAATGACTCTATTAGTTTACTTATCTGATTAGAAAACACTCTTGATATTTCTTTGGCAGGAATATAGACTCAATGGAGTCAGGTCAAGATCAAATATCACCCCCCATATGATAACACTTTCTTAAACATTCTAACAAATGGAGTTTTCAAATTTCTTGTGATGTTTCTTACCAAGACCCTGATTTATTTTGCATGGCCTCTATCTTTAACTAAAATCCTGTATTTTTCTTTCTTGACATGTATGTATGTATGACTGAACTGGCTGGGCTGTGAGGGGCAACCAGGCTGTCAGGGAATTAGTGAGGAATGACAAAACGACTGAGCAGCAGGCTTCATGGGGCTATCAGGCCCGCGGGGGTGGAGGGCAGTTGGGGTAACCAGACTGGTGGGGAGCAGTGAAAGGCAACCAGGCTGTCAGAGGGAGGCAGTTAGGGGTGACCAAATTGGCAGGAAAGGCAGTTGGGGATGACCACGCTTGCAGGGGGTGAAGTAAGGGGCAACCAGCCTGGTGGAGGGGCACTAATGGGCAACCAAGTTGGCAGGGGGGGCAGACAGTTGTGGGTGACTATGCCTGCAGAGGGGCAGTAGGAGGTGACCAGGCCAGCAGGGCAGGCAGTTAGGATCAATTAGGCAGAAAGGCAGGTGATCAGTTAGGACCCAGTGGTCCTGGATTATCAAAGGGATGTCTAGCAGTCCTGGATTGTGAGAGGGATATCCAACTGCCAGTTTAGGCCCGATCCCACTGAGAAGTCAGATATCCCTTGAGGGTTCTGGGATTAGAGAGGGTGCAGGCTGGGCTGAGAGGACCTCTCTCCCCTCCCCCGTGCACAAATTTCATGCACTGTGAGGTCTAGTTAGATTATGAAGTCTTTGTAAGAAGAGACTAATCACTGCTATATCCCAGACTCTATAAAAATACTTAATATGTATTTGCTGGGAAAATTGATCAATTAATTTACAGATGCACACTATAATAAGTGTTCAGTGATATTATCATTGTTATTCTGATTCTCAAACAACTATCATTTGAGCCAATCATTACCTGATGTCTGTAATTTCAAGAGAGTCTTTTTCAAACTTCCAAATATTCATTTGAGTTATTTTTATAACAACCATTGATGAGAGTTATCTATAAAGGGAACTGTGCATGGGAAGAGGATGATTGGGGTTAAAAATAAGACACGTAATAAACATCCTTATAGAATGTTGTCAGGCCCAAGGAAGGGTGTGATGAAGAGAGGTAGCACAAAGAAAGGAGAGAAGGGAAAGGAAGGGACAAGACCACAGAAACAAAATGAAACCTAGGAAAACTTTTAAAGCATTTACAAGTAGCTAAAAATAAAAGACAGAAAGAACACTATTACAATTATTCCAAAAGTAATAGTGCTTATCCATAAGAGTGCTGCAATTTGTAGCTGACTGTGTAGGAAAATATGGTAATAGGTAGCTTTTCTTTTTTAAAATATATATTTTTTATTGTTTAAAATATTACAAATAGTAGTACATATGTCTCCTTTTTTTCCCTATTGCACTCCCCCTGGCCTTCCCCATCCCCCAGTGCATGCCCTCACCTGCTCCCCCTCCCCCGCAATAGGTAGCTTTTCATTACCTTCCTTGTGTCTGTATGTTCATGATTTTTATATTATACTAGAGGCTAAGTGCACAAAATTCATGCATGTGTGTGTATGGGGGGGTGTCCCTCAGCCTAGTCTGCACCCTCTCCAATCTGGGACCCATCGAGGGATGTTCAACTGCCTGTTAATTGACAGTTGGACATCCCTCTCACAATCCAGGACTGCTGGCTCCCAACCACTCGCCTGCCTGCCTACCTGATTACCCATAACCACTTCTGCCTTCCAGCTTGATCACCTCCTAACCACTCCCCTGCTAGCCTAATCGATGCCTACCTGCTCCCCTGCCAGGCAATTGCACCTAACTGCCCTCCCCTGCTGGCATGGTTGCCTCCCCTGCTGGCCTAGTCACCCCTGACTGCTCTCCCCTGAGGCTGATCCCCCACAACTTCCCTCCCCTGAAGGCCCAGTCATCCCTAACTGTCCTCCCCTGCAAGCCTGATCACCCCTAACTGCTCTCCCCTGCTGGCCATATTATGATGGCTATCTTGTGTTCACATGGGGGCATCCTTGTGTGCTGGACTGATGGTCAATTTGAATATTACCTCATTATATAGGATGATCAAAATGTAGATAAAAACCAGACAAAGTCTTATTATATAAAAGAACATCAGGAAAACATTTAGATCATGATAAAAAAAAAAGTAAAGTTGAGATTATCTAAACATATCAACTATGCATATTCACAAAATTAAAGAGTTGCAAAATCATCATTTTAATAAGTACTTACTTTATACTCTTGAAGTATAGGTGATTCTGCTGAGTATTCTAACTTTAATTATTGAATTTTTTGGGCTTCACATTTTAAGCAGAGTTTGTAAAAATTCCTGATTCAATTTACTAAGAGCATAAGAATGTTCACTTCTAATTTATCTTCTGCGTGTTATTTTCTGGATTTAATATATCCAAATCAAAGAATCAATGTACTTTTGGTATAGCAGGGTTATCCTGCCTGAAAATTAGTTAAATTAAATAGTAAGACACAACCATGAAACACTCAAGATTTAAAGTCTTAATAGTTTAATTGTCTACTGGTGTTAAAACTTCCTAGGTATAGGTCCCTTTCTCCAAAATAAACTAAATTAGAAATGTAATAAAACTTACAAAAGTGTACTTCCTCAGGTGAAAAAATATCAGTGATGATCTGGGATCCTCACTCAATCCTCTGTCCTCTACTCCTCAGCCAAAATAATAAAATAAACAAACAAAAATGTTCTAACTGATTTTTTAACCAGAATCATTATGGTTACCAAGATCCATCTATTTTTCACATCTATGGCCCTTATGTTTTATTAATAATGATGAATAAGAAAGAAATACTTTTTTTGGAAGGAAGAAACATTATTTTTTATTGATTTTAGAGAGGAAAGGAGAGGGAGAGAGAGATAGAAATATCAATGATGAGAATCATTAATCAGCTGCCTCCTGCATGACCGACCCCTACTGTGGATTGAGCCTGCAACCTAGGCATATGCCCTGACCTAGAATCAAACCTTGGCCTCCCGGTTCATAGGTAAATGCTCAACTATTGAGCTACCATGGCCAGGCAAGAAACAGATTTTTTAAAGCCATTTGCCCTCTCTATGTTATGGGATTTAAGCAGAGTCTTGGGTCCATTGTAAAATAAAGGTTTTCAAACCAATTTCCTACATACAACAATTATAACAACTAGCAAAGTTCAGTCCTACTAATCCTATTGCTCTTATAACCAAGACACTTTAATCTCCCATTCCCTTATTACCTAATAAGCCAGGGGATAAGAATCTGATTAGAAGTGAGTGAATGCGTCATGCTTGCTCTTTATTCCTGATTAGTTAGACCAGACTTCTTGGCACCCTGGTTGAACTCTGGAAAATACAGTGGTACCTCGAGATATGAGTGCCCTAACATACCAAATTTTTGAGATATTTGCCTTTGAGCGAGCAATTTTTTGCTTTGAAATATGAGCAACATTTGAGATACGAGTAATCACGTGGATTGGCTGGCTGCACACGACCCACCAATTTACCTCGACTGGAGCATCTCATATTTTCCCACGCCTCAGTCAGTGTGCCTGTTTACCTCTTTGTCCAAGCATCTTTTGTGCATTTACATACTTTATCACATTTCTTTTTATAACCATGGGTTCAAAGAAAGCGAGTGGAAAGGTCAGTGCTCAGAAGAGGATGATGTCTATTGAATTAAAGTGTGGAATCATAGAAAAATATGAGCAAGGTGTGCGAGTGGCTGACTTGGCGAGGCAGTACGGGCTTAGTACTTCCACGATATGCACTGTGCTTAAACAGGAGTCGATAAAGGGTATAATGCCAGCTAAGGGTGTTACAATAATTTCTAAGCTCCGTAGCTCTCTCCATGAAAAGATGGAGAATCTACTGATGGTGTGGGTGACGGAGAAGCAGATTAAAGGAGATACATTAACACAGGGCATCATATGCAAGAAGGTGTGAGGGATTTATGATGATTTGCTGGAGCAGACCCCACGCACTTCCATGGACGAAGCATCGAAAGACTCATTTAAAGCCAGTAGAGGCTGGTTTGATAACTTCAGGAAAAGGTCCGGCATTCACTCCATAGTCAGGCATGGTGAGGCAGCAAGTTCGGATGTGAAGGCAGCTAAGGATTACCTCAAAACTTTTTCCAAACTGATAGAAGCCAAAGGATATATCCCCCAGCAAGTCTTCAACTGTGATGAGACAGGGCTTTTCTGGAAGAAGATGCCGAATAGGACTTATGTAAAGGCAGAGGGGAAGGTGATGCCAGGCCACAAACCCATGAAGGATAGGCTAACTCTCGCAATGTTCGCCAATGTGAGTGGCAACTGCAAGATCAAGCCTCTGCTCCTATACCATTCGGAAAACCCCAGAGTCTTTAAGTCACATAAGATTTTAAAAGATAAACTGCAAGTTATGTGGAGGGCAAACCCGAAGGCATGGGTCACCAGGCAGTTCTTTGTGGAGTGGGTAAACCTGGTTTTCAGCCCTTCTGTCAAGAAATATCTACAGGAAAACAACCTAACCATGCAAGCCCTCCTGGTCCTCGACAATGCGCCTGCTCACCCACCGAACCTCAAAGATGAACTCCTCAAAGAATTCAAGTTTATAAAGGTTGTCTACCTACCTCCCAACACCACTCCTATCCTGAAGCCCATGGATCAGGAGATGATTTCTAATTTTGAAAAGCTGTACATCAAGCATCTGTTCTGGCACTGCTTTGAGGTGATGGAGAACACAAACCTCACCCTTCAAAAGTTCTGGAAGAACCACTTTAACATCGTGATATGGCTCAGAATTATTGATCAGGCCTGGCTGGGTGTTACAACGAGGACTTTGACCTCTGCATGGAAGAAGCTGTGGCCTGAGGCTGTAACTGAAAGGACCTTCAAAGAATTCGAACCCAAGGTGCCAGTGGAGGAGGAGATAGTGTCTCTGGGAAAATCCATGGGCCTGGAGATGGATGAGAGAGATGTGAATGAGAGGTGAAGGAGCACTCTCTGGAACTCACCACAGAAGAGTTACAAGAGTTGCCATCTCAGCAACTTGCGGAGGTTCTCCAAGAAATTGGTTTCGAGGAGGAGCCAGAGGTGGAGGAGATCTCTGCAAGTTAGATAAAGGAGACCTTAGGAATGTGGGAGAGGGGGTCACACTTCGTGGAAAAGAAACACCCCGAAAAATTTGCTATTGGTCATGCATCTGAGCTGTTCAATGAAACTTGCCTCACCCATTTCACAAACATTCTGAAAGGGAGGAAGAGGCAAACCTCGTTGGACACGTGTGTTTTTTTTTAAATCGGCCAAAAATGCAAAGACCAGTAGCAATTAAGTTCAGTGAAGATTAGTTAAGTTACATTCAGTTTAGGGATAAAGTGTAGCATTAAGAGTGTAACGAGTAGGTAAATACACTTTATAAAACCAGTTTATTCCTTTACATTCTCTTTTATTATGTTTTTATACA
>JAAGEH010000286.1:37450735-37529579 GCA_011751065.1 Lasiurus cinereus | reverse complement strand
CAGCCAACTGCCTTGACTGGCATAAATTTTGAGTCCTGGGATCTTAGAGTTGCTCAGTCTGTTTTGGGCAGCTATGCAGGCCAGGCTCTCCTTTGGTGGAAGTGGATCCAGGGTCAGGGTACTAGAGTTGGGGATGGGGTGGGGAGGCTTCACTGGTGACCACAGCAGTTTCCACAGGCTGTGCACAGCACCTAGGCATCTGGACCCAGTCAGAACAGTGGTAGAAATAGGGGCCATGTGGCACAGGTGGTAGTGGCACATGATAGCTAGGAGGTGCAAGCCCCAATTCAGGCTCTTACTCCACCTGCTGGGCCTAGAAGCATTAGCAGGGGCCCATGATGTTTATCAAGGTGCTGGGCTGCAGATGAGAGGGGAAGCAAGTCAGGAGGGCAAGGCCCCGGGCCAGACAGAGCCCTGAGTGGCATGGGCAGGGCTGGAGCTCGAAATCCTGGTGGGGTGGGCTGTAGTACTGTGCCTTTTTGGCTTTGGCCTTGGAATTCAGAGGTCAGCCCCACTTCAAGGCCACAGGAGGGACAGGAAATGTTGTGGACATCTTGAGGAAACACAGTTGCCAGATCTTAAGTAACTATGAACAGATAAGCTTTGGTCTTGGTTCTACAGAAGAGTAAGCTGAGACTCAAAGAAGGGAGCCTTCTGCAACACCTCACCCATTTCTCAGACCAGACCCTGTGCAGCATTGTTTTCACTGAAAGTAGAGGATCCAAAATGTTTTTACATCTTTGCTATTTTAGGCAAGAAAGAATTTAGCCCAGGGAATTGGTGCTTGGAAAATCAGCAGAAAGCTGGAGGAGTGGGTGTTAGGCTGGGCCCCAGGAAAGACTCCCTGCCCAGCGGGAGAAGCTGCCCCCTCAGCCACACTGAATTCTAGGACACTCTGGCACAGTTATGATCCAGGGATCAGGAAACTGCTGCCACTGCAAGTGTCCTCCAGCTCCCACAAAACAGATCACTGGGCACTGCCTCTGCCACAACTGCCTGTGCACAGCCTGAATTCCCCTGCAGAAAACCTCCACATCTCTGCAAACATGATCACCAGCAGCAAACAGCCCAAACTGCAGAAAGATGCCTCTGCCCCCCTTCTGCCTTCAGAATATTGTTCAAACACATCCAATCAGCAGAAGCGAATTTATATCCAAGCAAAGGAGTTTGGGCAATTTCAGATTTTCATCTAGGAGTGAGATCTTGCCAATGTACCCCTTGCCAATGTACCTCATGTGCCTGGTATTGATAAAAATGGAGCCTGGCTGGTGGGGCTCAGTGGTTGAGCATCAATCTATGAATCAGGAGGTCATAATATGATTTCTGGTCAAATTTTGGTCTTGATCCTCAGTAGGGGTGTTCTGGAGGCAGCTGAACAATGATTCTCATCACTGATGTTTCCATCTATCCTTCTGCCTTCCTCTGAAATAAATAAATATTTTTTTTAAATGGGGTCATTCTGTACATATGTGTTATAATCAGTTTTTCACTTCATAGATCATTAATGTCTTTCCTGTTAAAGCCATACTTAAAGCACATTATTTATTTATAATTTATTTTAATTGATCTCAGAGAGAAGGGAGAGAGAAACATTGTTCCATTGCTTCCTGCATTCTCTGGACTGGGTATTGAATATGCAACTTGGGCATATGCCCTACAGGCAATCGATCCATCACTTTCCAGTGTATGGGATGATGCTATACTGGTACCCTGACTCCAAATTCTAGCCTCAAGAACTGTGAGAAAAATACATTTCTATTGTTTAAGCCACACAAATGTTTGATATTTTGTTATGGCTGTCTGAGCTGACTAATCTATAACAATAAAAGGATAATATGCTAATTAGATCAGATCGACCAGATATTTTCTGGTCATCCTTCTGGACAAAGCCATGGTGGTGGGGGTCAAGGAAGAGGTGGTTAGGGGCAATCAGGCCAGCAAGGGAGCAGTTAGGAGTGATCAGGCTGGCAGGGGAGAGCAGTTAGGGGCAATCAGGCAGGCAGGCAGAGTGTTTAGGGGTGATAAGGCAGGCAGGTAGGTGAGTGGTTGGAAGCCAGCAGTCCTGGATTGGAGGGGGTGCAGGCAGAACTGAGGGACACAAAACCCATGCACAAATTTTGTGCACCAGGCCTCTAGTCCTATATAATAAAAGCGTAATATGCAAATAGACTGAACGAAGGAATGACTGGGGACAGACATTCAACACAGGAGTGGCCCTCTGGTGGTCAGTGTGCTCCTACAGGGGGAGTGCCACTGAGCCAGAAACTGGGTTCATGGCTGGTAAGAGCTGGTAGCAGGAGCCTCACCTGCCTCCACTGCAGGTGGGCAGTCAGGAGCAAAGGGTCTTGGACTGTGAGAGCCCTGAACTCTGAGAGATCATAGGCCAGGCTGAGGGACCCCACCTCCAGTGCACGAATCTCATGCACTGGGCTTCTAGTACTTACATAAAAGTGAAATATGTCATCCTGTAATTATGAACCATTATTTTTAGTTGTCCACTCTGGAAAGTCAAAGGACAAACTGTTTTTTTAAATCATTCATACATCAATTTATTTAGGCAAATGCTTATTGGGGGCCTTCCCTCAATAAGCTAGACATTGTGCTAGGCAATAGGGATCAAAGAATGGATAAAGGAAAATTCCTGTGCAGAATATTCTTAGAGTACATTGTGTTAGGCAGATGCAAACAATATAACTGTGTGGCATATAGGATTCTAGGTTCCTGTCTTCCTTTTTCCATATTATTTATTTAAACCATTATGTGTTCAGTTGCTGAAGCTGGAAAACTGAGTCTTTCTTGGTTCTTTTTCCTCACTGTCTTCTTCAGTCTATCATTTACTTCTATTGAATATACTGCTAAAGTATATCTATGTGAGATATACTTTTCTCAGTTTCATGACAAGCTTTGCATTTCAAACCATCACCAATATAGCAATGTGTAATTTCCTTTTTGGCCTTCCTGCTTTCACTGTTGGTGGTCTACAAACTATTTTTTTTAAATGTAAACTTTATTTTGGTATATTTTAACAAATAATTTATTGTCACATTACCTCTTGAGATGCCATTAAATATTTTTCAAAGTCATTTCTCTGTAAGTCTACATAATATTCTATCATGTGAACATACTGTAAGTCATTAAAACCATTTTCTACTATGCTATGTTGTTGGACATTTATGTGGTTTCAAAAATTTGTCTATTGTAAACAATTATGTGGTAAGCATTGTTTTATATATATATGTGTGTGTTTTTGCCACAAATTCTGACAGATTCCTAAAGAGAAATCTGCTGCATTAAAGAATCATTTTTTAGGATTCTTAAAATATAGCACCATATATCTTCCAGTATATGAAGGTGCTTTTGATGTATATCCATGTCAACATAGAGTATACCATTTTTTCTTTCAATTTATTTTGTTTCAGATGTAAAGCTTAGTAGTAAACAATCCTATACTTTACATAAAATTCCCCTCCATATTTCCAGTACCCCAACTGACACCATATATAGTTATCAGAGTATTATTGACTATATTCCCTATGCTTTACTTATAATCCTTGCTACTATTCTGTACCTACCAATTTGTATTTCTTAATTGCTTCACCTCTTTCATCTAGTTTCCCAAATTCCATACTCTCTGACAATCATCAGTTTTCTCTCTGTCTAAGAGACTACTTCAATGTTGTTTGTTCTTTGGATTCCACATATAAGTGAAATCATATGGTATCTGTCCTTCTGTAACTGACTTAATTCACTGAGTATAATATTCCTAATGTTATCCATAATGACACAAATGATACAATTCCATTATTTTTACTAGAGGCCTGGTGCACAAAATTTGTGCATGGGGGGGAGTGTCCCTCAGCACAGCCTGCACCCTCTCCTATTTGGGACCCCTTGAGGGATGACTGCCTGCCTGTTTAGGCCCAATCCCTAAATGGGTAGTTGGACATTCCTCTCATAATCCACGACTGCTGGCTCCCAACTGCTTGCCTGCCTTCATTCCTGATTGTCTCTAACTGCTTCTGCCTATCAGGCTGATCACACCCTAACCACTCCCCTGCCAGCCCTAACTGCTCTCCCCTGCAGGCCTTTTCACCCCTAACTGCCCTCTCCTGCAGGTCTGGTCATCCCTAACAGCCTTGCCCTGCAGGCCTGGTCCCCTTCAACTGCTCTCCACTGCAGGCCTGGTTCCTCTCCAATTGCTTTTCCTTGCAGGCCCAGTTACTCCCACCTTCCCTCCTCTGCTGTCCTGGTCACCCCTAACTGTCCGCCCCTGCAGCCTTGATAGCCTCCAACTGCCCTCCCTTGCCGGTCTGGTCCTTCCATACTGCTTTCCCCTGCTGGACATCTTGTGGTGGCCATCTTCTGTCCACATGGGGGCAGGATCTTTGACCACATGGGGGCAACCATCATGTGTGTTGGAGTGATGGTCAACCTGCATATTATTCTTCATTAGATAGGAGAAAGAGGCCTGGTGCATAGGTGGGGGCCAGCTGATTTGCCCTGAAGGATGTCCTTGATCACGGTAGGGGTTCTTTTGGGATGTGGGGCTGCCTGGGCAAGAGGCCTGTGGTGGTTTGCAGGTTGGCCATGCCCTCCAGTGACCCTAGCAGAGGCCCTGATTTCTGGGACTTATTCATTTTCTACAATTGAAACTTTGTAGCTTGGAGCAGAGCCAAGGTTCCTGCTGGATCCTTGGCTGCAGCCATTTCTGTTGGGATTTATTTATCTTCTGTAATTGAAACTTTGTAGCCTGAAGGGGAGTCCAAGACAGGCCAGGATATGTGGAGAGTTTGGCTTCCTCAATCGCCTGGGGCAACTCTAGCCTCCTGTTCTCTCAAGCTCCAGGGATGCCGCCATTTTTGTTGGGAGTTATTTATCTTTTACAATTGAAACTTTGTAGCCTGGAGTGGAGGCATGGGCCTGCCAGGGTGTGTGGAAAGCTTGGATTCCTCTTTTGCCAGGGAAACCCAAGCCTCCCTCCTGCTTGCTCTGTGGCTGTAGCCATATTGATTGGGTTAATTTGCATGCCCTTTCCTGATTTCCTTGTAAGCGTGGCTTATGGGCATGGCTTGTGGGTGTAGCAGAGTGATGGTTAGTTTGCATATTACTCTTTTCTTAGATAGAATGGCCCACTAACATTCCATTGTACAAATGTGCCACCACTTTTTAATCCACTCAGTTATTGATGGGCACTTGGGCTCATTCCATATTTTGGCTATTATGAATAATGTTGAAATGAACATATGTGTGCATATATTCTTTTGAATTAGTGTTTTGGAATTCTTCAGATAAATTCCAGAAGGGAATTGTTGTGTTCTAAGGCAATTCCTTTTAAAAAATAAGCCAGTTTATATGGTAACTGCTAAAAAAAAACCTTCAGATATTTTTTTGGTTTCTTGACAGTTAAATCATGATTCTTTACTTGCTTTGCAGAATCTTGCTTAACTTAGTCACTGCTTTTCTTTTGCAAATTTGCCTCCTCTTATCTACCATTGATTATACCACCATGTAGGCACGGTTCTTCAGGATCTCTGTATCTTGTTCTGGGTTGATTTCTATACTTAACTTCATTATCTATTCACATCTAACTGATACTTAATACAAGAGACTTGCTCTAATCATCCTATATAAACAAGTTAACATAAGTTCCTTAATTGACATTATCTTCTTTTTTTAACTTTGTATATTTTGTTTTTAAACTGTTTATTAAAAGTCTTTATTTGTAATGCTAACAGCAAGATACCCATGAAAAAAACACATGGTGTCAAAATAAGCCAAAGAAAAATTGTTTGGGCAAAAATAAAAAGGACCCCAAGTCAATTTTATAGAAAAGATTCAATCCTGTATTAACTCTTGGTCGAGAATATGTTTATATACTTTCAGAAAACAAGTCCAAGACCAAGTGGACTCCTGCAACAGAGAGAAATTGACAGGTCTGCGCTAACCATGAAGACAAGAGGAGAAAGTCCAGAGATGGAAGATGCTGATGATACCTTGCCATGCTAGCAGTCAGCAGCTGTGCGTCACTACAGGATGCCTAGGTCCAAACCAGAGAGGGTCAGAACTGCATTGCCACTATTTGTCCATTATCCAGATAACATTGCTGACCTGTACACATAAGGAACTGTTTGACATTGAAAGTGGGAATCATAACTATTGGACATTGAAATTGGGATTCAAATACTTTTTGTTCTTATAAGTTTATTTCTATTCTGCAGAGGCAATATGTTTTTAAAAAAAGTAATCAGGGGGAAACAAACAAATAAATAAACAAAAACCAGATACAGAGGCAAAGAAGCAATGAACAGACTGTCATACTACAGTTGTAAAAGATCAACGGAAGGACTTGTATGCATGTATATAAGCATAACCAATGGACACAAGACACTAGGGGTTGGGGGCAGGTGAGGGTATGTACTGGGGGTAGGGAAGAACGGGGGGAGGTCAATGCGGTAAAAAAGGAGACATATGTACTACTATTTGTAATACTTTAAACAATAAAAAAAATAAAAAATAAAAGTCTTCTCCACTGAACTGTCAGTTTCATCATAGCTAGTAGTTGAATCACTCATTGCCTGACATATATTAGACATTAAAAAATTATTATTGAATAAATAAGCAATTGGACTCATGTATACACAGAAAGAAAACCTATCATATGTTTGAATGTTTATTACCTAGACTTATGCTGACAAAGTTAGCAGGTGAAAATATATAATAGTATATGAACTAAAATTTTCATAATTTAGGTCTGGCATCATTCTAGTTATTTTTTTCAGAATAATTAATTTTGTCAATAGTCATCTTGTAAATGGAGTTCAAGAATTGATGCGATATAAATTACAGTGAACCTCTATGGAATAAATTTGGTAATGCTTATTCAATTGTAATATTACCATTTTGACACAGCAATTCCAAATAAATGATTTTATCTTAAGAAAATAATTTAATCTGTACACAAATATTTCAATATATGCATTTTTATCACACTGTTTTTAAAAAAGTGATTGTCAAGTCAAAATATTTGTTTATAATAGATTTTAAATACCAATATAATTGAATAACCTAAATAATTTTCAAAGAAACACTGGTTTATAATAAAAAATAAATCACTAACATTAACTGGAGAGAATCCTGATAACCAAGGATGAATAGAAACTAGAATGAAAGGTAGAGACATGAAAAGGATGGCTGAGCTCTTACAGACAGCAGCTAAAGTTCTGAAGAGATATCTCAATTGTGGGAGGTTGCCACTGATAACTCTGGGGTATAATCCCAAGCTGCCCCTCCCCTCAACAGAGAGCATCAGAACTGAGAAAGATGTGCACATAACATCTGGCTGTGAATAGCAACAGTTTTGCTGTCTGCCAGAGAGAGATGGCTGGAAGTGCAAGCACCCTTGCACAAAATTTCGAGGGCAACCACTCACCTTCAGCTCTTGCAGAGGGAGGGCAGAGTGGAATAGAGGTATGTAAGAATAAGAAAGTGTTGGGAATCTGGGGTTAGAGCTTAGAAACCAGACACTCAGGTTTCCTATGCTGAGTCATTCCCTCACACTGCAGAGATCATCTTTCTCAGTCAAACCATTGCTAATGGATTGGGGATAATACAGTTGACTCCCCTATTAGAAAATCCCTTGCCCTACTCTGTGGAGCTTCTGAGGCCCATTAAGAGACTGCAAAGAAAAATCATTCTCTGGGCAGAAGCAATTGCCTTACCCGGGTGGAAAAACTTTCACCCCACCTGTGGATAATTACTTGAGGGAATTCCACACTGAACCAAATATATCTGCAGGCAGAAGTAATTCTCTGGAGCTTTTGAGTCTTCATCTGATTTAACTAGTCAGAAATACTAGGTGTACCAGTTAACAATGTGGATTTCTTTTCAATAAATGCAGTTACACAAA
The DNA here is from genome assembly GCA_011751065.1 of Lasiurus cinereus. Classification (NCBI taxonomy): domain Eukaryota; kingdom Metazoa; phylum Chordata; class Mammalia; order Chiroptera; family Vespertilionidae; genus Lasiurus; species Lasiurus cinereus. The sequence goes on along the minus strand of JAAGEH010000286.1, from coordinate 37,521,673 downwards.
TATGGATATGCTATTTGATATGTATGCTATTTTGTTGTATTGACAACAAGAGTCAAAACTTCATATGTCAAATTTGTTGAAAGTGTTAACATCATAGATATTTTTACATTTAAATATGTTGAATTTTATGCCAAAAAAAGAGTATTTGAGGAAAGTTTTAATTCCTTACTTTATTTTGAAGAAAAAAATTATCATATACTTTGAGAACCTTATGGTGAACATTTTCCATCTCAAGATACTTGTGAACACTGGTTTAAATGCTTTATAGTGATAATTTTGATGTGAAAGACAAAGAATGTCTAGGTCAACCAAAAACATTTAAAGACCAACAATTTTACAAGCATTATTGAATGAAGATGCATGTCAAACTCAAAAAAACAAAACAAAACAAAACAAAACAAAACAAAAAATAACTTGCAGAAAGATTAAACGTTGCTCAGCAAAGAATTTCAATCATTTGTAAGCAACGGGAAAAATTTTAAAGGAAGGAAAAGGGATGTCATATCAACTAAATGAACAACAAATGGAAAACTGAAAAGTCATCAGTAAAATCTTATTTCAATGGCAGAAAAGAAAGTATTTTTTAATTATTATTGTGACTGGCAATGAAAAGTAAATTTATTTTGAGAAGCCAAATGCACAAAATCATGGGTTGATCTAGGTCAACCATCAACATCAACTGCAAAGCCAAACTGCTTGAGAAAGAAAACAATGCTCTGCATTTGGTGGAATCAGGAAGGTGTGGTGTATTATGAGCTTCTAAAATCAGGTGAAAACATTAATACTGATCACTACTGACAACAAATAATCCATTTGAACCAGAATGGTCCAGAAGACATGGCAAAGTAATTTTGCTTCATGATACTGCACCAACACACACTTCAGAAACAATTAAAGATATGTGAAAAGATCTTGCCTGGGAAGTATTAATCAACCGCTATATTCACCAGAACTTGATCCTTCATATTACCACTTGTTCTGAGCAACACTTCAAAATGTATGAAGAAGTAGAAAACTGGGTCTCTGAATGGTTTTCCTCAAAACAAGAACAGTTCTATTGGGATGGTATCCACAAATTACCTGAAAGATGGGGGAAATGTGTAGCTAGCAATGAACACTACTTTGAATAAAGCACTTTTGATGTTTCTCTTTAAATTATCATAGTTTCTTTGATTGTGAAATCTGCCTTTATTAACTGGTACAACTAGTAGCAGTTTGGCTCCATGCTGCAGACACCACCCTGGGCTGCTCAGTGAATAAAGCCAGTGGGACCCCAAACACTTGCAGCTCAAACCTGCAGGACCAGCTCTGTGGGGGAAGGGAGTAAAGGTTAGAATAGGAACAAAGTGTGAGACTCAAGGCAGACCCAGCCTCTGGAGTAAGAAGGACCTGACCGCTGGACTACTACAGAATTCAACCTCTTGGACCTCAATTAGGTTGCCCAACATCAGAAAGGGACAGTGACTCACATTCTCCTGCACTAGAGAAGCTCGCAAAAAGCCTAGGATAGACACACTAAGGGACCAGATTCAACGACATCAGAGCAAAATCTAGCAAGCCCCACAAATAGAAGACCTGTATAACAGCTAGTGTAATGACTTTGGAGTTGAACAACACTAGCAGCAAGTAGGAGGCGAGATCATTACCAACAAGCAGAACATCAACAATTGAACCCAAATTACAACAGGAGAGCCCAAATACAGGGGACATTCCTAGAGCATCCAACTCAGGTGAAAAAGATACTATGCCACAGGACCCCTCAAACACTGTATATATACAGCCACTCCACAAAGAATGAGGGGCCTAGCAGTTCTATATAATATCTAGAAGCAAATAGAAAGAGACAGCTAAAGTGGGAAGACAAAGAAACAAACCCAAAATGAGAGAAAAGAAGGAATCTCCAAAAAAAGAACTAAATAGATGAGGAACCTGTCATATATAGAGTTTAAAGAAATGACTGTAAAGATGTTTAAGGAACTTAGGAACTTAGTGCAAATTACAACAGCATGAAAAAAGAAATAAAAGGCCATAAACAAAACTAGATAGAAATGAAGAATGATATACCTAACATTAAGAACACATTGAAAGATATTAAAAGTAGATTGGATGAAGCAGAGGACTGAATCAGTGATTTGGAAGACAAGGTAGAAATAAATACAGTACCTAACTAGAGTAGCAAATATAAAAAGAATTAAAAAGCAGGCAGAGAGCTTAAATGAACTTTGTAACAACATCCACATCATTGGAATCCCAGAAGGGGCAGAGGGTGAGTAAGGAATAGAGAAATTGTTTAAAGAAATAATGACAAAAAGTTTCCCAAATGGTGAAGGAATATGTTACACAAGATCAGGAACCACAGAGAGTTCCAATCAAAATGAAACCAAAGAAACCCACACCTAGACACATCATAATTAAAATGGCAAATGTTAAAGACAAAGAAAGAATATTAAAGACAGTAAGAGAGAGACAGATTTACCTATGCAGGAGGTCTTATAAGGTTGTTACTTGACTTTTCAATAGAAATACTTCAGGCCAGAAGGGAGTGACATGAAGTATTCAAAGTAAAGAAGTAAAGAAAAGCAAGAACCTAAACTACCATATCTAGCAGTGCTATCATTTAAAATTCAAGGTGAACTGAAAAGCTTTCTAGACAAAAAAAAAAAAAAAAAAGTAAAAGAGTACATTACCACCAAACCAGCAATGCAAGAAATGTTACAGGGTCCACTTTAAGAAAAAGAAAGGAGAAAAGAGAAGATCGTAGCCATAAATAAAATAAATCTGGCAACAAATAAATATATATGAATAATAACTTTAATGTAAATGGACTAAATGCTCCAGTCAAAAGACATAGGGTGACTGAGTAGATAAGAAAACATGACCCATGTATATGCTGTCTACAAGAGGCCCACCTTAGAACAAAACTTATATACAGACTGAGAGTGAAGAGATGGAAATAAAGCTGGTGAGACTTCGGAAAAAAGTTCCAAAAGGAAAAAAAAAAGCTGAAGTAGCATACAAAATAGTCTTCAGACAAAATATTTATATTAGACAAAATAGTCTTCAAAACAAAGGCCATAAAAACACACACAAAGAAGGCCATTTTATAATACTAAAGGGAATGACTCAATAAGAAAATATAACTCTTGTAAGCAAATATGCATTCAATATAGGAGCACCCAAGAACATTAACAAAATTCTTGATGAACTTTAAGGGAATGATGTACAGCAATACAGACATAGAAGGTGACTTTAACACCCCACTGGCATCACTGGATAGTTCTTCCAGATAAAAAAAAAAATATAACAAGGAAACAGAAGCCTTAAATCAGATGGATCTAGTTGATATTTATAGGATATTTCACCCCAAAGCAACAGAACACATGTTCTTCTAAAGTGTATATGGAACATTCTCAAAGATATACCACATATTAGGGCATAAAACAAGTCTATTCAAATTCATGAAGACTGATATAATATTAATCATCTTCTCAGATCATAATGGCATGAAGTTAGAAATCAACTACAATAAAAAAGACAAAAACACTCAAATACATGGAGGCTAGATATCATGTTATTAAAACAATGAACTGGTCACCGATTAGATAAAGCAAGAGATTAAAAACATCTTGGAAACAAATGAAAATGAACACACAACCACACAAAACTTATTGAGTACAGCAAAGGTAGTCCTGAGAGGGGAGTTCATAACTCTACTCATTTATCTCAAAAAATGAGAAAAAAATGATGGATAAACTATCTAACCCTACAACTAAATGAAATAGAAAGAGAACAGCAAGAAAAGCTCAAAGGGAATAATAAAGTTCAGAGAAGAAATAAAGAACATAGAAACTAAAAATTATAATATGAAAGATCAATAAACCCAAGAGCTGGTTCTTTGAAAAGATAAATAAGATTCATGAGTCTCTAGCCACATTTATCAAGAAACAAAGAAAGAGAACCCAAATAAAATCAGAAATGAAAGAGATTATATGAAAATGGGCATCACAGAAATACAAAGGATTGTAAGCAAATACTATGAACAACTATATGCCAACAAACTGGACAACAGGGTGAATGAGACAATTACTATAAGCATAGAATCTTTCAAAACTCAATCAGGAAGGATCAGAAAACCTGACTGGGACAATAACACTGATGTAATTGAAGCAGTAATTTAAAAACTTCCAGCAAACAAAAGTGCTGGACCAGATGGATTTACAGGTGAATTTTACCAAGCTTTCAAAGAAGAACTAGCATTTATCCTTATTAAGCTATACTAAAAAATTCAAAGGAAAGAAATATATTTAAGGTGCTTAAAAAAAAAAAACCACTGTATTTTATTGACCTTTTACAGAGAGGAAGAGAGAGGGATAGAAAGCTAGAAACATCCATGAGAGACACCCATCAGCTGCCTCCTGCACGCCCCCTATTGGGGATGTGCCCGCAACCAAGATACATGCCCTTGACCGAATGGAACCTGGGACCCTTCAGTCCACAGGCCAACGTTCTATCCACTGAGCCAAACCGGTTTTGGCTCAAGGTGGTTTTAAGCAGGCCAACATTATCCTAATTCCAAAATCCAGATAAAGACACTTCAAAAAAAGAAAATTACAAACCAATATTCCTGTTGACTACAGATGCTAAATTCCTCAACAAAATATTAGCAAATCAGGCCCAGCAATATATTTAAAAAGATCATACACCATGATTAAGTGGGATTTATTCCAGGGATGCAAGTTTGGTATAATATTAGTAAATCAATAGATATGACACATCACATAAAGAAATTAAAAGATAAAAAGCACATGATCATATCAATAGATGCAAAATAAATCATTAGACAAAATCCAGCACACTTTTTTCATAAAGAAACTCTTATAAAGTGGAAATAGAAGGATCATCACTCAACATAACAAAGGCCATTTATGAAAAACATACAGATAACACTAAACTCAATGGGAAAAAACTAAAAGAGTTCTTTTTAAGAACAGAAACATGACAAAGATGTATGCTTTCACCACTCTTATTGAACATAGTATTGGAAGTCCTTAGTGATGATACATGAAGACATAAAAGGCATCCACATTGGAATGGAGGAAGTAAAACTTTCATTATTCATAGATGGCATGATATTGCACATAAAACAACCTACAGACTCCACCAGAAAACAACTAGACTAAATAAATGAATTCAGCAAGGTAGCAGGATACAAAATCAACATCCACAAATTGATGGCATTTTATACACCAATAATGAACTCTCAGAAAGAGAAACTAAAAAAGCAATCCCATTTTCCATTACAACAACAAGAACAAAAGAGATACCTAGGAATAAACCTATTCAAGGAGGTGAGACCTGTATTTTGAAAACTATAGGACATTGAAAAAAGAAATAGAGGAAGAAACAAACATATGGAAGACAAACAAACAGAAGACAAACAAATTTCATTGTCTTCCTTTTGTTGAGTTGTGTGAGTACTTCATGTATTAGAAGAATTAATATAATTAAAATGTCTATACAGCCTAAAGCAATCTACAGATTCAACACAATCCCTATTAAAATACCAATGGCATACTTCTCAGATCTAGAATAAAAACTCCAAAAATTTATCTGAAATAACAAAAGACGATGGGTAGCTTCAACAATCTTGAGAAAGCAAAACAAAGTATTTGGGACACAATATCAGATATCAAGTTATACTACAGAGCCATTGTATTCAAAACTGCCTGGTACTGACACAAGAATAGACATATAGACAATGTTTCAGAGCAGACAACCTAGAAATTTACCTACACCATTACAATCAATTAATATTCTACCAAGATGGTAAGAATATACAGAGGAGTAAAGACAATCTCTTCAACAACTAGTGCTGGGAAAACTGGACAGACACATGCAAAAAAGTTGAAACTAGGCCACCAACTTATGCCATACAAGAATAAACCCAGGATGGATAAAACACTTAAATGTAAGACATGAAACCATGTTGCATCATCCAAGGCAACAGAAACTAAGGAGAAAATAAACAGATGGGACTACATCAAAATAAAGAGCTCTGTATAGCAAAAGAAACCACCAACAAATTGAAAAGGAAACTCACTGAATTGGAAGAACATATTTGGCAATGATACATCTGATAAGAAGTTATTATCCAAAATACATAAAGTACTCACACAACTCAACAAAAGGAAGACAATCAAATTTAAAAATGGGAAAAATAGAAGTATTAGTGCACTTGAGTCTTGTAGTCTCTATAAAAACTATAGCCCAAATCTTAATTATCTCAATCTTTGAAATGTATTTCAAGTAATAGGCATGACTATAATCCCTATTAGCCTATGAGAATCAAATGAAAATTCTCAAGATAACATCATGAATTACTTTGTGATTTTTCAAATACAGTTTCCAGTTTCAAATACTAAAACTAAAAAATAATCAGGTACACAATAAGATAAGACCAATGAATGAGACACAACTAATAGACACATATCCACACCAACTTCCGCTGTTTAGAATTATCAGATACAAATTTGGAAAAAAAAATAAGTTTAAGATATTCAATAACATAAAAAAACAAGTTTGAGAAATTTCAAAAAAACAAATCATGAAGAGTATAGAATTTCAAGACCAGAAAGTAAATTAATTTAATTAGGAATTCAATAGCATGTTGATACACAATATAAATCAGAAGAAAATGTTTGAATAAAATGAAAAAATAAAGAGAGAACAAGTGACATAGAAGATACTATTAAAACTATAACAGCCATTTATCATTTTCTCAGTTGTTACATTCCATAAAGTTTCTGTTAACACTGATTTTGTGAATTCTGAACAATTTTCCAAGGGGAAATACAGAATTGGGTTCTTGTGAGCCTCTGATCACATTTTTAACAACTGGCCATATAACCTTATTTTATGAGTATTTCTGTTTAAAGACAAATAAAATGTAATTTGTTGCTTTATTAACATTGAAACTATAGACAACAACACTATACCTGATGCTTGAATGTAGCTTTACTAACATGTATTTTTTTTTCTGTTAGGTACATTCATACATCTCTTATGTTTAGGAACACTAAGCAGATCTTCAGCACCATGCTTTGGGGCCATTTTAAACAGCAAAATCACCAACAAAATGCAAAAAAGTATGTGTTAAACATGACACTTAAATGAGATATTTAAATGGACCATGCAAAGGACACTTATATGACTTATCTGGGAGCATACACATCACAGATTCAAATATTCCTCCTCTATGTGCATGTCCATAAATTACCACAAAAGCATCATATTGACTTTGCATTATGTATTAGTCTGTTCTGGCTGCTATAAAAGATAGGCTAGAGGGCTTATCAATAATATAAATTTATTTCTCACAAGTACTGGATGATGGCAAGTCAAAGATCAAGGTGTTGGGAGATTCAGTGTCTGGAGAGCCACTACCTGTTTTCATAGATGGCTACCATCTTTCTGTGTCCACAAATAGTGGATTGTATGAGAGAATTCTTAGGAGTCTCTTTTATATGGGCACTAATTCCCTTCATTTGGGTTCCACCCTCATGAACTATTGTCCTACTAAATGCCCCAACTCCATATATCATCTCATAGGGGATTAGATTTCAACATATGGATTTGGGGGATACATGCATTCAGTCTATAACCTATTAAAAATAAACTTTAGCAAGGAGGCATCTTTATGAATGCAGAACTCATAAATAATGAGAATTGACATGAACTGGAGTAGTAGAAAGTATAAAATTGGATAAAATAACATTGGAAGATGCAATAGTTGAGAAATGACTAACACTGGTGAAAGATATCAATCCTTAAGTTTATAGATCCCTAGTGCCCAAGCAGACAGAATAAATACAAATTAATAAAAAAATACATAAAAATAAAACTCTTGAACACCAAAGGCGAATAAATAATTTAAATTAAGCTGGAGGAAATAAAGGTAAATCTATACTAAAAAAAGGGTAATATGAAAATTGGTCAGGACACCCTCATAGTAACAACCGAGCAGGAGGCTGCATGGGGCAGCAAGGCAGCAGAGAAATTAATGAGGGGTGACCAAATGACTGAACAGCAGGCTGCATGAGGTGACTAGGGTGGCAGGGTGGCAGTTGGTGGCAACCAGGCCAGGAGTGGGGACAGTGAAGGGCAACCAGCCTGGCAGGGAGGGCAGTTGGGATTACTAGGCCAGCAGGGGGGCAGTAAGAGGTGATTAGGCCAGGAGGCAGAGGCATTTAAGGATGATCAGACTGGAAGGTGGTGGGCAGTATGGGCAATCAGGCAGGCAGGCAGGTGAGCAGTTAGGAGCCAGTAGTCCCAAATTTTGAGAGGGATGTCCATCTGCCGGTATACAGTTTGACATCCCCTGAGGGGTCCTGGATTGGAGAGGGTGCAGGCTGGTCTATATAATAAAACCCTAAGTGACCATTATGACTGCTCATTATTATGTGCACTGATCACAAGGGGGCAGATGTTCAATGCAGTTTGCTCCCACAAGGGGAGTGCTGCTCAGCCAGAAGCTGGTGAGCACAGCGGTGGTGGAAGGAGCCTTTCTTGCCTCTGCAGCAGCACTAAGGAGCAGTGAGCCGACCTGTAAGGAGCAGGGAGCTGGTTGGCAGTTAGGAGCGAGGGGTCCCAGACAGGGCTGACAGACCCCTCTCCCCCACAGTGCATGAATTTTGTGTACCAGGCCTCTCGTTAGGTTTATAAAATCAAACATGTTTAACTGAGAACTGTTTCCTCAGCAGAAACATTGCTATCCACTGGACAATGAAAATCTTTATATTTATGAAATCAGATAAGAGATACCCTAGAAACATATGCCAAATAACTTTCAAGAATAAAATAAATTAAAGTCAGTTTAAAAAAAATAGAATACTGCCCTAACCAATTTGGTTCATGGATAGAATGTCAGCCTCTGGACTGAAAGGTCTTGAGTTTGATTCCTGTCAAGGGCATGTACCTTGATTGCAGGCACATCCCCAGTAGGAGGTGCACAGGAGGCAGATGATTGATGTTTCTCTCTCATCGATGTTTCTAACACTCTATCCCTCTGCCTTCCTCTTGGTAAAAAATCAATAAGATATATTTTAAAAAATCATAGTTAATATTGGCATATCTAAAGGAAAAACTGGAGAAAATGTATAAGAATGTATAAGTGATCTTTCAGCAAAAAGAAAGATTCAAAATGGAAGGTTGAAATTGTCAAAATTAATGCAGATTACCTGTAGCAACTTGCAAGTGGATAAATATAACTAATATCTTATCTAAAAAAAGAGTAATATGCAAAATGACCATACCTCTATTACACCCACCAGCCATGCCCACCAGCAAATCAGGAGCAAGTATGCAAATTAACCAAACCAAGATGGCTATGGCCACAGAAAGAGCGGGAGAGAGGCTTGGGTTGTCCTGGCGATGGAGGAAGACAAGCTTTCTGCACAACCTGGCTGGCCCAGGCCTCTGCTTAAGGCAACAAACTTTCAATACCTGTGCAAGAAGAAGGCTTGGCTCCGCTCCAGGCTACAAAGTTTCAATTGTAGAAGATAAATAAATCCCAGATACCAGGGCCTCTTCTTGGTTCGTTGGAGGGTGTGGTCAGCTGGCAAGCCACTATAGGACCCTCACCCAGGCTACCCTATGCCCCAAGGCAACACCCACCCTAATCCAGGACACCCTTCAGGGCAAACCAGCTGACCCCCACCTGTGCAGCAGGCTTCTATTCTATCTAATAAAAGAGTAATGCAGATTGACCATCATTCCAACACACAAGATGACTGCCCCCATGTGGTCAAAAGATCCTTCCCCATATGGACACAAGATAGCCACCACAAGATGGGCACCAGGGGAAAGCAGTTGTCAGGGACCGGGCCTGAAAGGAAGAGCAGTTGGGGTGATCAAGCCTGCAGGAGAGGGCAGTTAGGGGTGACCAGGCCTGTGGGGGAGGGCAGTTAGGGGCAAATAGGCTGGCAGGAGAGCAGTTAGGCATCAATCAGGCTGGCAGGGGAGTGATTAGGGGTGATCAGTCTAGCATGCAGAAGAAATTAGGGGCAATCAGGAAGGCAAGCAGGTGAGCAGTTGCCAGCCAGTAGTCCTGGATTGTGAGAGGGATGTCCGAATGCCCATTTTGATGGCCCAGATTGATGAGGGAGCAGGCTGAGCTGAAGGACACCCCCTACCCCAGTGCATGAATTTTGTGCACTGGGCCTCTAGTCATTAAATAAAAGCAATGTCTTATATACTTGATATGTATTAATATTAAATTACACAAAAAATTATAGCATATAAGTCAGGAAAGAGTTGAAATGTTTATTTCTTATATCATTTATTAAAAAGAGGAAAGTACTAATTAATGTTAGATTTGATTACTCATGAATACATAAAATATTTAGTATAAACCAAAGCAGACCTAATAGAGAATAAATATTTCTGACCTAATGAGAGAAAATGTAATATTTCAGAATATTCAGTCATTTTTTATTGATTTTAGAGAGAGAAACATCGATGTGAAAAAGAAACATTAATTGGTTGTGTCCTCTACTTATTCCAACCTGGGATGGAATTCACACCTGGGTATGTGTCCTGAAGGAGGAACAAATTCATGAAACTTTGGTGCACACTGGCTAGGGCTTTAGTCATTTTAATAAAAGGAAAGACACAAGAGAGAAGGTAAAGGAAGGGAAGGGAAGGGAAGGGAAGGGAAGGGAAGGGAAGGGAAGGGAGGAAAACAGTGCAAACATAAGTTTAAATTTAAAAAGACCAGAAATAATATTTAATATGAGTTGACTAAATATGTAAAAGGTAAAGATTAGGCCTAGCCTATTTGGCTCAGTGGATAGAGCATCAGCCTGGGAACTGAAGGGTCCTGGGTTCTACTCTGGTCAAGGGCACACATCTCAATTGCAGGTTTCTCCTTGAGCCTGGGCCCTGGTTGGGGATCATGCAGGAGGCAATCAGTCAATGTGTTTCTCTCACATCAATATTTCTCTCTTTCCTTTATTCTTCTACTCTCCTTAAAAAACAATGGAAAAATATCCTGGGTGAGGATTAAAAAATGATAATAATAAAGTAAATAAAGAAATTATTTATTAAATAAATAGGCTAAATTTTTAAGAACTCAAAATCTAATATATAATATTCTGTTAGTTGCAAGAAACATATCTAAAAATATTTATCTAATATTATAAAATAAAAATAATTTAGCTCATCTAGCATGGCTCAGTGGTTGAACATAAATCTATGAATGAAGAGGTCACAGATAGAGAGCCAGTCAGGGCACATGCTAGGTTGTGGCTCAAACCTCAGTGGGGAGCATGCAGGAGGTAGCAAATAAGTTTCTCTCTAATCATTGACGTTTCTATCCCACTCCTTCTCCCTTCCTCTCTACATAATAAAAATAGCTTTAAAAATAATTTATATAGTTACTAGAGACTCAGTGCATGATATTTATGCATGGGGGAAAGGAGTGTGTGTGTGTGTGTGTGTCCTTCAGCCCAGCCTTCACTCTCTCCAATCTGGGACCCCTCTAGGGCAGTTAGATATCCCTCTCACAATCCAGGACTGCTGGCTCCCAACCACTCTCCTGTCCCTAACCAATTCTGTCTACCAACCTGATCACGCCCTAACCACTCTCCTACTGGCCTAATTGATGCCAAACTGCTTCACTGTTGGCCCAATTGCACCTAACTGCCCTTCCCTGCCAACCTGGTTACCACTAACGGTTCTCCCCTGCAGGCCTGGTTGCCCCTAACTGCCCTCCCCTGCTGTCCTGATCACCCCTAACTGCCCTCCAATGCCAGACTGGTCATCCCCAACTGCCCTCCCCTGCTGTCCAAGTCATCCCTAACTGCCCTGCCCTGCCAGCCTACTCACCTACAACTGCCCTCCCCTGAAGGCCTCATCACCCTTAACTTCCCTCCCCTGCTGACCTAGTCCCCCCACAACTAACCTCCTCTGCAGGGCTTGACCCTGCCAATTGCCTTCACCTGCAGGCCTGGTTGCCCCTAACTGGACTCCCCTGCTGGCCCAGTGCCTCCTAACTGCCCTCTCCTAAAGGCCTGGTCCCCCCAACTGCCCTCCACTGCAGGCCTATTCCCCCCCAAAGTGCACTCTTCTACAGACCTGGTCCCCCCATCTGCCCTCACCTGCTGGCCTAGTTGCCCCTAACTGCCCTCTCCTGCCAGGCTAGTCACCCATAACTGTACTCCTTTGCTTGCATGGTCTCCCCCAATTGCTCTCCTCTGCAGGCCTGGTTCACCCAAATTGCCCTCCCCTGCAGTCCTGATTCTCTCCAACTGCCCTCCAATGTAGGCTTGGTCATACCCAACTGCCCTCCCCTGAAGGTCTGGTTGCCCCAAACTGCATCCCTTGCAAGTCTGGTTGATACCAACTGCCCTCCCCTGCAGGCCTGGTTGCCCCTCACTGTCCTCTCCTGCTGGCCTGGTCACCCCCAACTGCCTTCCTCTGCAGGCCTTGTCCCCCCCGATGGCCCTTCCTACAGAATTAGTCTCTGCCAACTGCTCTCCCCTGCCTGCCTGGTTGCCGCTAACTGTCCTCCCCTGCCAGGCTGGTCACCCCTAATTGCCTTTCCCTGCTGGCCTGGTCACCTCCAACTATTCTCTCCTGCAGGCCTGGTCACCCCAAGCTGCCCTCCCCTGCTATCCTGATTGCAGGCAACTGCCCTCCCCTGCTGGCCATCTTGTGGTGGCCATCTTGGGTCCACTTTGGGGTGGCCATCTTTGACCAGATGGGGGTGATTTTTGTGTGTTGGAGTGATTGTCAATTTACATATTACCTCTTTATTATATAGGATATGTAGCAATTCTAAATGAAAAAGAATATAGCTGAATTTATTAGAGAAAAATGGTAGATTGTAAATAATAATATTTATACAAGAAAACAATAAGATGGTACAGAGTATTAAAACTTTCTATACACCAGGAAGAATATACCAATTCTAAATATAGATGCATGTTACATTTAGCTTCAGTTTTTGTTTTGTCTTTTAGTGGTTTTGCTGCTCATTTTAATTTTTTAAATTATTTTTATTGCATTACATATATACATATCTTCCCAATGCCCCCACTTCCGCTCCCAGGCATAGCACAACCCCCCTGGTGTCTTGTATTCATTGGTTATGCTTATATGCATACATATAAGTCCTTTGGTTGATCTCTTATATACCCCAACTCTCCTTAATCTTTGACAGTCTGTTTGATGCTTTACTGCCCCTGTATCTATCCTTTTGTTCATCAGTTTATAATGTTCTTTATTATCCTCAAATGAGTGAGATCATGTGGTGTTTCTCCTTCATTGAGTGGCTTATTTCACTTAGCATAAGGATCTCCAGTTCCATCCTGGTTGCTGCAAATGGTAAGAATTCCTTCTTTTTTTTTAATTTTAATATATTTTATTGATTTTTTTTTTTACAGAGAGGAAGTGAGAGAGATTGAAAGTCAGAAACATCAATGAGAGAGAGACATCGATCAGCAGCCTCCTGCATGCCCCACAGTGGAGATTTGCCCTCAAGCAAGGTACATGCCACCGACCAGAATCGAACCTGGGACCTTTCAGTCCACAGGCCGACACTCTATCCACTGAGCCAAACCAGTCTCTGCAAGAATTCCTTCTTTTTATTGGCAGGATAGAATTCTATTGTGTAGATGTACCACATTTTTTTGGATCCACTCATCTACTGATGGGCACCTAGGCTGTTTCCAAATTGTAGCTATTGCAAATTGCGTTGCTATGAATATAGGGGTGCATAAATCCTTTCTGATAGGTGTTTCTAGTTTGTTAGGATATATTCCTAACAGTGGGATAGCTGAGTCAAATGGGAGTTCCGTTTTTAGTTTTTTTGAGGAAACTGCATAGTGTTCTCCACAGTGGCTGCACCAGTCTACATTCCCACCAACAGTGCACAAGGGTTCCTTTTTCTCTGCATCCTCGCCAACACTTGTCATTTGTTGATTTGTTGATGATTGCCATTCTGACAGGTGTGAGATGGTATTGGGTTGTTGTTTTGATTTGCATCTCTCAGATAATTAGTGACTTTTAACATGTTTTCATGTGTCTCTTGGCTTTCCTTTTGTCGTCTTTCAAAAGGTTCTATTTAGGTTCATTGCCCATTTTTTTATTGGATCATTTCTCTTCCTTTTATTAAGCTCTATAAGTTGGCTGTAGATGTTGGATATTAAATCTTTATCAGTGATAACATTTGCAAATATGTTCATCCATACAGTGGGCTTTCTTGTTGTTTTGTTGATGGTTTCTTTTGCTATGCAAAAGCTTTTTATTTTGCCGAAACCGGTTTGGCTCAGTGGATAGAGTGTTGGCTTGTGGACTGAAAGGTCCCAGGTTTGATTCTGGTCGAGGGCATGTACCTTGCTTGTGGGCACATGTCCACAGGGAGCCGTGCAAGAGGTGGCTGATCGATGTCTCTCTCTCTCATCAATATTTCTGACTTTCTATCTCTCTCCCTTCCTCTCTATAAAAAAATCAATAAAATATATATTTTTTAAAAAAGCTTTTTATTTTGATGTAGTCCCATTTGTTTAGTTTCTCTTTAGCTTCCATTGCCTTTGGAGCAGTATCAGTGAAGAAGTTCTTTCCACATATGTCTGTGATTGTGCTTCCTGTGGATTCCTCTAGTATTTTTATGGTTTCTCGTCTTATGTTTAAGTCCTGTATCCATTTTGAGTTTATTTTTATGTATGGTATAAGTTGGTGGTCTAGTTTCATTTTTTTGTATGTATCTGTCCAATTTTCCCAACACCATTTATTAAAGAGGCCATCTTGATTCCATTGTATGTTCATGCCTCCTTTGTCAAATACAGTGGTACCTCGAGATAAGAGTTTAATTCATTCCGTGACCTTGAGGCATGGGTAACTATTAGATGCTTGAGTGGCAGTAAACGGGTGGGTCGTGTGCAGCCGGCTGATCCGCGCCATTACTCCTATCTCAAATGTTGCTCATATTTCAAAGCAAAAATCGCTCGCTCTACGGTTCATATCTCAAAAATCTCGTATTTTAGGGCATTCGTATCTCTAGTTACCACTGTATTAATTGAACATGGTGGTTTGGGTGGATATCTGGATTCTCTATTCTATTTTATTGGTCTATATGTCTGTTCTTGTGCCAGTACCAGCCTGTTTTGAGAACAATTGCATTGTAATATAGCTTGAAATCTGGTATTGAGATTCCACTTACTTTATTCTTCTTTCTCAGATTGCTGTGGCTATTTGTTGTCTTTTTTTGTTTCATATGAACCTATGAAGAGTTATTTCTAGGTCTGTGAAATATGTCGTTGGTATTTTAATGGGTAGTGCATTGAATCTATAGATTGCTTTGGGTAGTATGCACATTTTAATGATGTCTATTTTCCCAATGCATGAGCATGGTATGCTCTTTCATCTGTTGATATCTTCCTGCATCTCTTCTTTCAGAGTCCTGTAGTTTTCTGCATATAGGTCTTTTATCTCCTTAGTTAGGTTTATTCCCAGGTATCTTAATTTTTTGATGTGATGGTAAATGGGATTGCTTTTTTAGTCTCTCTTTCTGTAATTTCACTATTAGTGTATAGAAATGCCACAGATTTCTTGGCATTAATTTGTATCCTGCTACATTGCCGAATTCATTAATTAAGTCAATTAGTTTTGGAATGGAGTCCTTCGTGTTTTGAATGTACAATATCATGTCATCTGCAAATAAGGACATAGTTACTTCTTCTTTTCCAATTTGGATGCCTTTTATTTCTTCCTCTTGTCTAATTGCAATGGCTAATACTTCCAGTACTATGTAGCACAGAGGAGGTGAGAGTGGGCATCCCTGTCTTTTTCCTGTTCTAAATGGTTTAATTTTTGTCCAAGAGTATGATGTTAGCTGCGAGATATGATACTTCTATTCCCACCTTGCTGAGAGTTTTTATCAAGAAAGATGTTGGATTTTGTCAAATGCTTTTTCTGCATCAATTGATATGACTATGTGAATTTTATTTCTCAATTTGTTTATGTGATGTATCATGTTTATGATTTGCAGATATTGTATCATCCTTGCAATTCTGGGATGAAACCTACTTGGTCATGGTGTATGATCTTTCTGATGTACTGCTGGATCCGATTTACTAGAATTTTGTTGAGGATTTTGGCATCTATGTTAATGAGAGATATTAGCCTATAATTCTCTTTCCTTGTCTTGTCTTTATCTGGTTTCCATATTAGGGTGATGCTGGCTTCATAGAAGGTGTTTGGAAGTGTTCCTTCTTCTTGAGTATTTTTAAATAGTCTGAGGAGGAGAGATTTTAATTCTTCTTTGAATGTTTGGTAAAACTCTCCTGTGTAGCCATCTGGTCCAGGGCTTTTGCTTGCTCAAAGCTTTTTGATGACTGCTTCAATTTCTTCCATAGTTATTGTAATATTGAGCTGTTTAGATTCTTCCTGATTGAGTTTTAGAAGGTTATATTTTTCTAGGAATATGTCCATTTCTTGTAGGTTGTCAAATTTTTTGCAATAGAGTTATTCATAGTATTTTTTTTAACAATCCTTTGTACTTTGGCGAGGTTAAACATTACAAGAAAACATGGGAAGAAGTAAAACAATCCCCAAAGGAAAGAAAAAGAGGAATCACCAGAAAGGGAGTTAGATGAAATTGAAGTGACCAGCCTTTCAGATAGAGAGTTCAGAGTAATGGTTTTAAGGATGTTTAAATGGATGGAAGACAAATACACACAACTCAATGAGAACTATAAGGAGCTGAATGAGAATGTCACCAAAATGAAACAAAACCAAGAGGAGATAAAGTACAACATAGCTTCAATAAGGAACACAATGGAAGGCCTATACACTGGACGAGAAGAGTCTGAGGACCGTATTAGCGAATTAAAAGACAAGTTGGGAAAAAACACACAAACACAGCAACAACTGGAAAAAAGACTTTAAAAAAACAAGAAGAGAGCCTAAGGGAGCTTTGGGACAACACAAAACAAAACAACATATGCTTAATTGAGATACCAGAAGAAGTGGAAGAAAATGAAGGAATAGAAAACTTATTTAAAGAAATAATGACAAAAAATTTCCCTGATATGGCAAGTAAAAAATGTGAAAGTCCAAGAAGTACAGAGTCCAAAATAAGCTGAACCCAAAAAAACCGACACCAAGACACATCATAATTAAATTGGCAAACACTAACAACAAAGTAAGAATCTTAAAGGCAGCCAGAGAGAGACAGAAAGTTACCTACAAGGGATCTCCTATTAGAATAGCAACTGATTTCTCAACAGAAACACACCAGGCCAGAAAGGAATGGAATGAAATATATAAAGTGATGCAACACAAGGGTCTGAACCCAAGAATACTATACCCAGCAAGGCTGTCATTCAAAATTGGAGGTGGAATCAAGAGCTTTACAAACAAGAAAGGGCTAAGAGAGTTTGTCACTACTAAGCCAATAATGCAAGAAATGCTAAAGGGACTGCTGTAAAAAGAAGAAAGAGAAAGGCAAAAAAAATAAATTAAATTAAAAAAAAACACACTAAGATACACTATGAAAACAGACATGAACTTGTCAATAATATCATTAAACATAAATGGTTCAATACACCAATCAAAAGACAAGGGTACCTGAATGGTTAAGAAAAAGGACCCACACATTTGCTGTCTACAAGAGACCCACCTCAGAGAAAAGATTCACACAGACTGAGAGTGAAGGGATGGAAAAACATTTTTCAGGCAAATAGAAATGAGGAAAAAGCTGGAGTAGTGATACTAATATCTGATAAAATAGACCTCAAAGTAAAGGCTATAACAAGAAATGAGGAAGGCCACTACATAATACTAAAAGGAGCAATTCATCAAGAATATAGTTGTTCATAATATATCTTAACAATCCTTTGTGTTTCTGTGGGATCTGTAGTTATTTCTCCTCTTTCATTTCTGTTTTTGTTCATTTGGGTCCTCTCTCTTTGCTTCTTTGTGAGTCTGGCTAGAGTTTCATCAATCTTGTTTATTCTTTCAAACAACCAGCTCTTTATTTTGTTGATTTTTATATCATTTTTTGGATCTCTATGTCATTCATTTCTGCTCTGATCTTTATTATTTCCTTCCTTCTGCTCACAGTGGGCTTTTCTTGTTGCTCTCTTTCTAATTTTTTGAGTTGTTGAGTTAGGTGATTCATTACCATTTTTTCATATTTTTTGAGGTAGGCCTGTAGAGCTATAAACTTCCACTCTCACCACTTCTATTTAACATAGTCCTGGAAGTATTCACCATTCCTATCAGGCAAGAAAAAAATAAATAAAAGGCATCCAAATAGGAAAAGAAGAAGTAAAAATGTCCGTATTTGCAGATGATATGATACTATACATAGAAAACCCTAAAGAATCCATCAAAAAATTATTAGACTTAATAAATGAATTCAGATGAACAAAAGGATAGATACAGAGGCAGTAAATCATCAAACAGACTGTGAAATTACAGCAGGAAAATTAAGGTTA
Organism: Lasiurus cinereus; assembly: GCA_011751065.1. NCBI lineage: Eukaryota > Metazoa > Chordata > Mammalia > Chiroptera > Vespertilionidae > Lasiurus > Lasiurus cinereus. The sequence continues at coordinate 37,503,173 of JAAGEH010000286.1, read as the reverse complement.
GGTAGATAAGAGATCAATCAAAGGACTTGTATGGATGCATATAACCATAACAAATGAACATAGACACTGGGAGGGTTGGGTTATGCCTAGGAGGGAGGGGGAGCAATGGGGAGATATGTATAAAATTTAATAAAAAATAAAAATAAATGAATTCAGCAATGTAGCAGGATACAAAATTAACACCAAGTAATCTTTGGCATTTCTATATACCGATAATGAACTTACAGAAAGAGAGACTAAAACAGCAATCTCATTTACCATCGCAACAAAAAAATTAAAATACCTAGGAATAAACTTAACTAAGGAGGTAAAAGACCTATATGCAGAAAACTACACAACTCTAAAAAAAAGATAGAGGAAGACATAAATAGATGGCAGAACATACCATGTTCATGGATTGGCAGAATCAATATCATCAAAATGTCCATTCTACCCAAAGCTATTTATAAATTCAATGCAATCCCCAGGAAAATACCAAAGGCATACTTCACAGACCTAGAACGAACTTTCAAGAAATTCATCTGGAATAAAAAAAGACCCTGAATAGCTGCAGCAATCCTTAGAAAGAAGAACAAAATAGGTGGGATCTCAATGCCAGATTTCAAGCTGTATTACAAAGCCACTGTTCTCAAAACTGCCTGGTACTGGCACAAGAACAGACACATAGATCAATGGAATAGGATAGAGAAACCAGAAATCAACCCAAACCACTATGCTCAATTAATACTTGACAAAGGAGGCATGAACATACAATGGAGTTAAGACAGTCTCTTCAACAAATGGTGTTGGGAAAATTGGACAGACACATGCAATAAAATGAAACTAGACCACCAACTTACACCATACACAAAAATAAACTCAAAATGGATAAAGGACTTAAACATAAGACGGGAAACCATAAAAATACTAGAGGAATCCACAGGCAGCACAATCTCCCACATATGCGGAAGGAACTTCTTCACTGACACAGCTCTTCAGGCAATGGAAACTAAAGAAAAAATAAACAAATGGGACTACTTCAAAATAAAAAGCTTTTGCACAGCAAAGGAAACCATCAACAAAACAACAAGAAAGCCCACTGCATCGGAGAACATATTTGCCAATGATATCAATGGTAAGGGTTTAATCTCCAACATTTATAGGGAACTCGTACAATTTCACAAAAAGAAGATAAACAACCCAATCAAAAAATTGGCAACTGATCTAAATAGGCACTTCTCAAAGAAGACAGAGGAAGGCCTAGAGACACATGAAAACCTGCTCAAAGTTACTAATCATCACAGAGATGCAAATCAAAATAACAATGGGGTACCATCTCACACTTGTCAGAATGGCTATCATCAACAAATCAACTAATGACAAGTGTTGGAGAGGATGTGGAGGAAAAGGAACCCTCATGCACTGCTAGTAGGAAGGCAGACTGGTACAGCCACTGTGGAGAACAGTATGGAGTCTCCTCAAAAAACTAAAAATGGAACTTCCATTTGACCCAGTGACCCACTACTAGGAATATACCCCAAGAAACTAGAAGCTCCAATCAGAAAGGATATATGCACTCCCATGTTCATAGCAGCACAATTCCCCATAGCTAAGATTTGGAAACAGCCTAAGTGCCTATCAACAGATAGTTACATTAAAAACTGTGGTACATCTACACAATGGAATACTCTGCTGTGGTAAAAAAAGAAGGAGCTCGTACCATTTGCAGTAACATGGATGGAGATGGAGAGCATTATGCTTAGTGAAATAAGCCAGGCAGAGAAAGACAAATATCACATGATCTCACTTATCTGTGGAATATAAAGAATGACATAGACTGATGGTCAAGATCAGATCTAGAGAATGAGAAACATCAATCAAAGCATCAAACCTCAGGAAGGTGTGGGTTGGTGGGAATAATGGGGAGAGATCAACAGAGGGACCTTCATACATGCATATGAGCATAATCATTGGGCACAGACAATGGGGAAGGTGTACCAGGAGAGGGAATTCATACAGTGGTCTCCGTAACGTTAAGAGAAATTACTTCATGAGACAAAGATTTTTAAATGAAACTCTGTAACATGAAAATCATTTTGGAAGAAAACAAAGAGAAACTTCCTTTAACCGTCATAAGGGTCATAATTGAAAGTCAATATATTTGGCCTCTTGAGCTAAGGAAAGTAATCTGTGTTTTTGCCTCCCTGAAATAGTTTATATAAAGTTACAAAAAGAAATTGTCAGCCCCTTTGAAATTGAATAGCCATGGCCTAGAGCAAAGAATATCCTTACATGATATTATCCTACAATATCATTTAATTTTTGATATTTCACAACAGCATATTATACAACTACACCAAACAAATATACAAACTAATTCTTTGAAAAGAGGACATGAAAGGATTTAATGTCTTTCAGAAGGAATTGAGGCACTGGGAAGGCACTTGAACATTCTATATTGGCCCTCTTTCCTCTTTTGCCCAGAGGGACCCTCTTCTCATAAACCAATGGCCCTCATCTGTAGCCTGGGCTCTCTATTCATGCTATCTCTTGCCAAATGGTCTGAGCTGGGCCCTCCCTGGAGAAGAAACCCGATTTCCCCCAGATAAGTGAACAGTGCTGGGGCCCCCTGCTGTCAGGCGAGGAGATCCCCAAGGCAGATACTGGGTGTGGAGGCCACGGGGGCATAGGCTACCATGGAGATAGAACTGAACCTCACAGCACCCTGCTTGGCCCTTGAGGATGTCTGGTTAGCCAGAGACGCTAAGATTCCTCTGGGAAGGAATAACCTAAGGCAGGCACAGTCACAGAGAGGCCATCAGGAGAGAACTTGGGGATCAACAGAGGTAGGGCACAGAACCTCACCCCCCCACACATCAACCTTGCAGGGGTCTGAACCTTCACCCCTTCTGAGGGCAGTCTCCTGCCCCCATGGCTGCTTTGTTTCCCATGCTCAGCACAGATTGGGACCCAGGTAACAGACAGAAACATGCCAAGAGCAGCTGCCCTATAGCTAAATTCAGCCTAGCACTAGGAATGCTCAGTGCCAACTCAATGCAAATAAACCTCTCCACTATTATTTACAGGGTAATCTAAGATTATTGCTAGAGTATTAAATTTCACATAAAAGAGTTATCAAGCTTTCAGATTAATTTAAATTGATGAACTGAAATAAGTGAACATCCAAGAAAATTGAAGTGTACTGGACATAAAGCTATTTCTAAAGTATTAATTAAAATTTCTATTGATAGCTCATCTCATGGTAAAATTGCTTAATATGTAATGAACAGAAAACAGGCATATTTGTGTGCAAAAAGTTAAAATTTAGAGTTATCAAGATTGCATTAAAAAAAATTTACCAAATTCTCCATCAATCAAAAACAAAAGTGGATGGGGGGGTGGGAGTAGGATAATAGCATGTAAGGAAAAATATCTAGTAAGTAAATACATTTTGAAAATTTTCACTTTAGAAAATTAATTTCCATTTATAATGCTAACAGTAAGACACCCATGAAAAACACACATGGTGTCAAAATAAACCAAAGCAAAAGCGGGTAGGCAGAAGTTTAAAGGACCCCAAGTCAATTTTATAGAAAAGATTCGTGTATTAACTCTTGATTGAGAATATATTTATATACTTTCAGAAAAACAACTCCAAGACCAAGTGGACTCCTGCAACAGAGAGGAACTGACAGGTCTGTGCCAAACACGAAGGCAAGGGGAGAAACAGTCCAGAGATGGAAGATGCTGACTATGCCTTGCCATGTGAGCAGTTAGCAGCTGAGCATCGCTACAGGATGCCCAGGACCAAACCAGAGAGGGTTGGACCGCCATCGCCACCATCTATCCAGTATCCAGATACCATTGATGACATGTACACATAAGGAACTGTCTGACACTGAAACTGGGACTCAAAGCTATCAGTCATTGAAATTGGGACTCAATCATTTTTCTTTTGCTCTGGTGGGTTTATTTCCAGCCTACAGGGGCAAGGTGTTTTTAAAGACAAGAAACAGTGGGTGGAGGGGGGAAGCAGACTCAGAGTCAAAGAAGCAATGAACAGACTGTCCTGCTACAGTGGGAAGGCAGGGGAAGTTGGGGAGGAGGGGCCTATAGGAGATCAATGAAGGACTTGTGTGCATCTGTGTGTAGGCATAGTCAGTGGATACAGAGCAATGGGGGAAGGCGGTGGGGGTAGGGGGAGTGATAAGGGCATGTACTGAGGGGTGGGGAGGGCAATAGGGGGAAAATAATTAATTAATTAATTAATTAATTAATTAATTAAAAAATAAAAAAGTTGGAAAATTAATAAGCACCCACCTCAACAAAGTAGAAATTAAAATACATGCAAAGTAAATAGAAAGAAAATAAGCATAAGAATAGAAATTAAATAGAATATACACATAAGATAGTATTAGCAAAATAATGTTTTCTTAAATGATCAATAAAATTAATAAACATCTTCTGAGATTTATTAAAAAAGAAAATGTAAAGAATGTAGAGTGTCATTATTAAACATTATAGTGACATTATATTGATGATAAGATGTTATAAAAATCTGATTTAAATAAAATTTAAATCATAAATAAAATTATTTATCCTGCCTATTAAAGGAGAATATTAAGAATATACAATTTTGACACTTTGATATATAGAAAAAAACATTAAAGAAAAACAAAACTATCTTCATAGAAAGGGGATTCAAAAATAAAAGGATGTCAATTCTACTAAAATTGCTGTATAAATTTAATGTTCCATAAATAAAAGTCAAACAAGAATTATCATATATTTTCAATGTAAAACTTTAAAAATATATGTTTAGGCTTATATTTTTTGTGGCAAAACCAAAAAGATAACAAGAGAATAATTCAGGACAGTGTTTTTCTTTGGATGAGAAAAGAGAATATGACTAGAGCAAGGTTAAAAAGGGGTTCAAAGGGATTGGCAATGTTCTATTTCCAATTAGTTTGTGGTAATCATACATTAATTTTTGAAATTGTGCTTTAAATTTGTACCTACACATTTAATACATTTTGTCTGTGTGGTATTTTTGTAATTGGAATCTTACTTAAATGACTAAACCATAGTATCTTATATAATCCTATATAATAAAGAGGTAATATGCAAATTGACCATCACTCCAACACACAAGATGGCCACCACCATGTGGTTAAAGATGCCACCATGAGATGGCCAGCAGGGGAGGGCAGTTGGGAAGGATCCAGGCCTGCAAGGGAGGGAAGTTGGGGGCAAGTTTGTAGGGGAGTAAAGGTGGGGGTGACCAGCCAGCAGGGGAGAACAGTTAGGGGTAATCAGGCCAGCAAGGAGGGCAGTTAGGGGTGATGAGGCCAGCACGGGAGGGCAGTTAGAGGCAACCAGGCCTGCAGGAGAGAGTAATTAGGACCACCATGCTGGCAGGGAGGTCAGTTAGGGGCAATTGGCTGGCAGGAGATCAGTTAGGCATCAATCAGGCTGGCAGGAGAGTGGTTAGGAGCAATCAAGAAAGCAGGCAGATGAGCAGTTGGGAGCCAGAAGTCCTGGATTGTAAGAGGGATGTCTGACTGGCTGCTTAGGGATTGGGCCTAAATGGGCAGTTGGTCATCCCTTGAGGGGTTCTAGATTGAAGAGGGTGCAGGCTGGGCTGAGGGACAACCCCCCTTCCCCACCACCATGCATTAATTTTATGTACTTGGCCTCTAGTTATAATTATAAAACTGTATAAATTGTAAGATCTTTATACTGTATTGACATCACATACATGTTAATATCCTTGATGAAACTGAATTCTAAACATTTTTTTTTCAAACTTTGACTAATGAAAGTGGAAATATTCTCACTTAAAAATGGTAGCAATTTTTTTGCCTTTTAGGAGTTGGAGACCTGGATTTTTCTCTGTGACACAGTGTCTATTTTGAAATAAATGTCCTTGAGTACATCATTTGGATTTCTGTAAAGGAAATATTCACCTAATGTTAGTGGAAAAGAATCAAACAAAATGGAGAAAATGATTACAGAGTCAGCTGGATAAATTAATACTTAATGTTGATTAGTAATTGGGTGTTTACTTCCGAATAAAATTTTGATTTGTCATACTTTTGCATTACTGTGTGCATTAAAAAAAAGGATTATAAAACATTGGCTATTAGCAATCTTCTAAAGCTTTTTGAAACTATGCAATGTTTTGTGTTTTGTTTTGTTTTGTTTTGTTTTGTATTTTTATGCATTTTTCCAAAGAACATATTATTGTGACTGTAAGAAAAAAAAGAACCTTGAATTAAATTGCAGAGTCCTGCACAGAACATAAACTCTCAGTGTGGCTTCAACAATGATGAGTTCAGGGAGATGATCACCGTCTTTATCCAGATTCTTGACTTGTGTTGTGCTCAGTGTTGAATTAGCCGCCATGTCATCTTTTTTACTTGTATTGATCTGGCAGTCAACCTGAACACATATTTTTTTAGATAGATTGCTGTTGAGATCAGATTGGCACAAGAGGTTTTGTTAACTAAAATGTAGAACCTTACCCCCATTAATGTTATACTGTTTAGATTTGTGTTCTCATCTATTTAGCACATTTCAGTAGAATAATAGGCAACTGGATTGCCTTGACTCCTACTTAAGATTGAAAACACTTAAAACTAGTCATTGCAACTTCACTTCATCTCAAAATCCCTCAGCTCTATCATTTTCTTTTACCCTTATCTAGACTGAGGAGCCCTAACCAGCTTGGCTCAGTGGATAGAGCGTCAGCCTGCAGACTCAAGGGTCCCAGGTTTGATTCAGGTCAAGGGCATGTACCTTGCTTGTGGCAGCTGATCGACGTTTTTCTCTCATCGATGTTTCTACCTCTCTATCCTTATCCTTTTCTATTTGTAAAAAATCAATAATAATAATAATAAAGAATAGACTGAGGAAAAATATTGTTCCTTCAATTATCTTAAATGTCTCATACATTTTAAATAACTTTCTTTTCCATAATTTGAGTCACTACAGATATCTAGATCTCCTTTATTATTATAAAGGTAGTGCCCAAATCCCTCCCACAATCTTGATAGCACCTCTTAAACTCTCCCAACTAACTCTTTAATTTAAATTTATTGAAAAATTGATCTCCATCAGCATTTTTCTTTTTTTAATTATTTAATTATTTAATTATTTAATTATTTAATTATTTCACCCCTATTGACCTCCCCACCCCCCAGTACATGCCCTCATCCGTTCCCTCGCCCCCCTCCCCGCCTTCCCTCATTGTCCTGTATCCACTGGCTATGCCTAAACACACATGCACACAAGTGTTTCATTGATCTCCTATAGGCCCCTCCTCCCCAACTTCCCCTGCCTTCCCATTGTAGGAGAATAGTCTGTTCATTGCTTCTTTGCCTCTGTGTCTGCTTTCCCTCCTCCACCCCCGTTTCTTGTCTTTAAAAACATCTTGCCCTGTAGGCTAGAAATAAACCCACCAGAGCAAAAGAAATATGATTGAGTCCCAATTTCAATGTCTGCTAGCTTTGAGTCCCAGTTTCAGTGTCAGATAGTTCCTTATGTGTACATGTCATCAATGGTATCTGGATACTGGACATATGGTGGCAATGCCGATTCAACCCTCTCTGGTTTGGTCCTGGGCATCCTGTAGCGATGCTCAGTCTTTGCAGTTTATATTCTGCTCATACATTCTTTGTTTGGCTACTTAGATGAAGAAAATTTAATTATAAAAGTGAAAAGCAATTTATCTTTGTACATTTTTCTGAACCATGATCTGTCATCTTGTAGTAAAACATGAATCCTAGGAACCTGGACACACAGAAACAGGAGATATATTTCTTTTAAAGAAATAATTGAAATGTCACCATGATTGGGTTTTTAGATTTTAAGTGATAAATGCAGCATAACAGCAATTTTCCTGGGTAAATAGTACGACTTTTCCTTATTTTTCTAAAACATCAAACTTAAAATTATCATAAAATTTTTATTGCACTTTCTCAGTCACTTCACAATTTTATCTAGTTAAAAATCAGTAAAGCTTCAATATTCCTTTTGACCATACTGTCTTTTACCTTAATACCTGTTGAATTGCTTCATTCCATTTTCCTGGCTCTTATTTTCACTCCCCTTAATTATTATCAGAACGTTTTAGGGAGTCTCCCTGTTGACATTCTGTACCTCCTGCAATCTATCTTCCATTTAGTTGGCAGAAGGGCCTTTCTCTAATTTTGGTTTGATTGCATATTTTCATACAGCAATAACCTTGTAGATCCATAGTATTTTCCATACAAACTCTTAACTTCTTAGCTGAGTATACAAAATATTTGTTGATATGCCCCCTACTTAGCTATCTAACTGTATTTACTATTGTATTTCTGCCTACATCAAGCCTTTTCCCATTTCCATGTCTTCTCAGTAATCCCTCTGCTGTAATATTTTTATTAACGCCATTCCTATCATATTGTTTCATTTAGTTAACATTTCCCTTCCAAATTTAGTTGAAACAGTATGAACACTAACTCACAATATGATTTTGAAATTCTTCCTTGGGAGTCCCATCTCCTTCCTCCTTAACAATTTTTGTTGTAGCATTTAACAAACTTGCTTATCTCTTTTACTAAGCTATAAATTTACTGAGGTAGGAACCACATCTTGTTTGATTTTGTATAGTTAGTGCCTAGCAAAATGATTAGCTCTCAGTGGGCACTCAATAAATATTTTTGAGATAACTGTCATCTTCCCAGAGAATACCAAGAAAAGAAAATCCCAATTAACTACCCTTAAAACTGTGAATATCTTTATATATGTACTCATTACAAATTTTTGTCTTATAGGAAGCTTTTATTTATTCATTTAATTTTTTTGCATTTACATAGATTTTTCTCAATAATATTATACAAATTTCTCTTTGTGCAATCACACCTTCACCTAACTTTATGATTGCGAGATGGGGCTATATCAGGATGGGAGTATATGATTTGTTTGTAAATCAGGCAATTCGAACATTGTCATTTCCTGACCTAAATAATTAGATTGTGGACTGTGATTCAATCAAAGCTATTGAGAGTCAAATGAATGTTTTATAAAAGCATAGACTTTTTCTAATTGGTTTTGTATCTTGGAATTTGTAGACTGGGAACCGGTACTTGATTAATTTAGTGCTAAATGGAGACTGAGAAAGAAGTCCATGTATGAAACTTTTTACATTCCTGACTCCTTTTAGTGGTTCTCAACCTTTTTAATGTCCTGGCCCTTTAATACAGTTCCTCATTTTGTGATGACTCTCAACCATAAAATTATTTTTGTTGCTACTTCATAATTGTAATTTTGCTAATGTTAATGAATTGTAATGGTTTAGAACCGCTGCTGTATAGCCTAAGATTAAATCAGAAAAAAAGAAAAAATAATTTTTAGTCAAAATATTTTTTCTCAGTTTAGTTGAGCTATAATTTGTGTAAAAACTGAATTTCATAAATCGTTGCATATGTGTATACTCATAAAACCATTAAAAATGCAATATAATGAACATATCTAGTACTCCAAACTATTCCTCAGACCCCTTTTTAATACATCCTTTCATTAACTTCTTACTTACCCCTATGTATAGACAATTGCTGATCTGTGTTCTGTAACTACAGATTTATTTGTATTTTCTAGAATTTTATATAAATTGAATTATAACTATTTTTTGTCTTGTTTTTTTTATTTAGCAAAATTATTTTGATATTATTCATGCTGTTCCATGTATCAATAGTTCATTCATCTTTATTGCTGAATTGTATTTCATCACATGGATAAACTATAATTTGCTTATTCATTCACTGTTGAGGAATGTTTATTAAAAATAAAATTGCTATTAACATTTGAGGATTTATTTTTGTAAGAACATAAACTTTTATTTTAACCGAGTAAATGTCTAGGATTTGAATGGCTGAATAGTATAATAAGTATCCGTTTATATTTTAAGAAACTGCCAAAGTGTTTTCACAGTGATTTTAACATTTTATTTTAAAATATATTTTTATCGATTTCAGAGAGGAAGGAAGAGGGAAAGAAAGAAACATCAATGAAGAGAGACAATCATTGATTGGCTGCCTCCTCCAATGGGGATTGAGCCTGCAACCCAGGCATGTACCCTTGACCAGTATCGAACCCAGGACCCTTCAGTCCACAGGTCAATGTTCTATCCACTGAGCAAAACCAGCTAAGGGGATTTTAACATTTTAAATTCAGAATATCAGTGTAAGAAAATTCAGTTGCTTTACATCCTTGCCAACAACTTATATATGCATATGGGCCAGTACATAGAATTGTCAGGAAAATGACAGGTTGACAGAGCATATTTGGCATATAATTAGTGATTGATAAATATTAAAGGAATAAATGAAATGGTAATTTCTGATAAATGATTGGATTACAAATTGGTAATTTCTGATAAATGATTGGATTGCAAATTTAAAGATTCAAGAACTTTTGGAATAAGGAAACCAATAGGCTATTATGATATTCAACAAAATGTTTTTTTGACATGAGTGAAATGATTTATTTATTATTTTTAACAAAGTATATAGGATACACTTGAGTGAAGCATCACAGTATTTAGAGAAACTGTTTAAAGTTTGACTAAATTACAATGAAGAGATGGATACAAAAAATACTAAACATAATAAGACAAACTGTTTTTCAATATTTGTCACTTTGTAAAATTGTTAGCTGTTATATAACACTATAGCCTTTTGTCTGAAGTATCTTAAAATGTACAGCCATAATTCATATAGTTTACAAAGTATTTCACCTTTGTAATACGATGTTAATAAAAATTTGGGATATTTTTGTTTTGAGAGTTAGTTGAATTTAAATAAAAATAGCAATGACCTATCCAGCCCAGCTGGTATGGCTCAATGGATTGAGCATCCTCCCATGCATCAAGAGGTCACCAGTTAGATTCCAGGTCAGGGCACATGCTAAGGTTTTTGGCTTAATCCCCAATAGGAGGCAAGCCAATCAATGTTTCCTCTCACATCAATGTTTCTCTTTCTCCTTTCCTTTCCTTTCTCTCTAAAAAATCAATAAAATACATTTTTAAAAAGGAAAAATCTACGTTTAGTTTTCTGGGAAGTGTATAATAGCTATATATTATTGAACAGGCTTTGCATATACTTATATTACTGCATTATTAGTGCTTATTTTCTTCCCTATAAATGTCAAATCAGAATTTATAATAGAATTTCTCAAATCAATGACTCTTACTAACTATGAAGCAGAAAACTCCCAACACCCCAGGCATATGGTTAATAAAGAAAATGACCCTGTTATCAGGCCATACTTATTAGCCATTATTATTATTTTGGATTATATCAAGTAACTAAGATAAAATAATTTCACTAAAAGTGCCTAATTTTATTGGATCATTTGATTAACCAGGCCGTATTAAGTGGTTTTAGCTATTTTAGCATTTGAGTTCCATCAGGTTTTGAAGTGATTTAGAAATTGAAATTATTTTTAAAAATTAGATGTTAGCGTGGTTGATAATTAGTAAATATTAAGTTGAACTTGAAAGTTTATACTGAGTAGCAGATTAGAATAGAAACATTGGGTGTTATTGAACTACAAACATGGAGCTGAGAAAACACTTTAAAAGCCACTTGTTTTTTGGCATGTACAATAAAATATTTAAGTTTTTAAAAGTATTATGTTCCTTTTAGTAAGATATAAATATGCCAATTAAATTAATACTGTATTTTCAAAGGCAAGAATAAGTATTTTACATGTATGCCTACATATTGAAGCTGCTAATTACTTTCAATAAACAAATTTACAACTAAATTCTTAACACTATGCATGATATAAACAAAGAATAAAGTAAATACATAAACAAAATAAAATCTCTAAAGTACTCTTTTAAAAATTAATAATAACAATGTTGAATGAATAATAAGAAGGTAACTTAACATTTCCAAAATAGCAAAGAATATAATAAAACTAAATTTTATTTTACTGTTCATTTTGTTCTTGGAATATTTTATAAAATTTGTAAATATTCCCTGGGCTGCTACTAGGCAGCCATAATTATTTTATCCTCTGAATATGTAATGATAAGAAAAAGAGACACAATTTCTATTGAGGGATATAAATTAATACAAGGATTCATCTTTGTCAAGTACCATAGAATAAACATGGCAGAGGAAGAAAAAGATATAATTGTAAAGAAACTATGCAGAAAATTGCAAAGGATGGAATACTGTCTATATCAATTATTTGAGATTAGAATTAACCTGATACCAAAACAAGACAAAAACATTATAAGTAAACTAGAACAACTTTGATACAAAATTTTTAAATAAAATCTTAATAAACTGAATTAAAAAAATACACCATATTGATACTAACACTCAAATAAGTGAGGATTTTTTTAGTAATGCAAGGTTGGTTTATTCAAGAAACAAAAGTGGAAAAGTATGTAATCATCTCATTAGAGGCAGAAAGAGCAATTGATAAAAAGAAAACTCTATTTCTTTAAAATTATATCAGTGCCTGGCCAGTGTGACTCAGTGATTGAGCATTGACCCACGAACCAGGAGGTCGGGGTTTGATTTGGGGTACATATCTAGGCTGCAGGTTCAGTCTCAGTGCCTCCTCAGGACTGTGCAGGAGGCAGCTGATCAATGATTCTCTCTCATGATTGATCTCTTTCTCCCTCCTCCTCTCTGAAATCAATAAAAATATATTAAAAATATATTGGCATTCTGAGAATAAAGCAAATTATCTCAATCTCATAGAATATAACAAATTAATAGCAAATATCATGTTTAATTGTGAAAGAATGAATGCTTGCTACTTGATAGTAAGAAAAAAGCTCCAAATGAATATAATCTGAGGGCCTAATGTAAAATATGGTACTGATAATTGATAAGACTACATATATTCTATAAATGAGGTTTCCTGAGAGGGTAGAACTTAAATGTTCTCACACACACCCTGAAAAACACAGAAAGACAGAAGGAAGGAAGTATAGAAGGAAGGGAAGAAGAAAAAAGAAAGGAAGGAAGGAAGGAAGAAGAGAGGGAAGGGCAAAGTTCATCCAACTTCCATTAGAAAATAGTTTATATGGAAATTTTAGGGAATCATAAAAACAGCTGCTAAAATAACTACTTTATAGTTCTAGAAGTATAAACTAATTATTTTATGGGTTAAAAGGTTGACATACAGAAAATGTCTTATATACCATTAGACACTTGGAAATTTAAATAAAAATTCAATAAAATTTGCATCAGCATAGAAATGTTAAATAATTTAAGATAAATATGATAAAAAGCATATAAATGGATACATTTAAAACTTCAATTTTTTTCTGGGAGAAATGAAAGAATATCCACATAAATGGATGTATACTGTATTTATGGATCAAAAATATTGCTAAATTGTCAATTTTCTCCAAATTAATGTTTATATTTATAGCAATATAAATTAAAATCGTATCATATATTTTTTAATTGAAAAGCTGAATCTAATATTCATACAGAAATTCAAAGACTTAGAAGATTTAAAACATCTTTGAAAAAAAAAAAACAACACATACCAAAGTTGGAGGACTTACTTCACCTGATTTTGAGATTTATCATAAGGCAATCACACTTCAAAAATAGTTATTTATTATTTTATTCAATCCAGAGATGGTTATAAAATTGTTTTTGTAATCCATATCTCAAGCAAAAGACAAGACTTTGCTAATTAGTATATCAAATGTTAAAAATGGACTTTCATTTATGAAATGATGGGCATTTTACATATGTGGATGACTGAAATATCTTAGAGATACTCCCTACTATTATATAAAAGTACAAGCAACTCTGTTATTCAGATAGCATGTTATCTTTAAGGATAACTCTCCAACCTATTCCTAAACTATTTTATTTGTGAATGTGAAAGGTGCCTAATACCAACTATAAGTATAACTGAATCCTCATTCTAGAGCATTGACTAGTTTGCCTGAAATTAACCTTTTATGCATGGTAGAGTCCAGAACAACTAAGGTAACTAAAAGCTGACTGCATCCTATATAATAAAGATGTAATGTGCAAATTGACCCTCAAACCCTCGTACAAGCTGTCAGGATGAACTACCCCTATCTCTTGGACATGTTTTCTGAAATATATATTGCTATAAATTTTTTCCCGTAGCTTGGGTTAGATGTCTGGCACCTGAAGAAGCAAGATAAAAAGAACTTCCCTCTGCCAGACTGACCAATGCATTCTTCTCCCTTTGACTCCCTTGACTGACTTGTGCTCTCCTCTCTACTTGACTGAAGGGCACAACCACATTCTGACCTTATATTGCACAATTTTACCCTATACAAGAAAACCTAAGTGAAAGTTTTAGGGATAAAATAGGCAGGTTTAGGGAGTTTTAGGAACTAGAGGGTTTATGGATGGCGGGGCAGGGGCAGGTAGGGACTGCAAAAGTGAGGGCTTAGCACTGCCAAAAAGCATACATTCATACAGAGGAAAAAAAAAATGATGCCATAGTTGATAAGGGGAAGGGGAAAACATCCATCCACAGAAGATAGGGAAAAGCCACAGGGTATTGGGAGAAAAGGGAAACAAACTTTCATAGAGAATAGAGAAATGTTGACAAATGAGAAAAAGAAGAAAACTGATTTTCACAGGAGGTAGGGAATTCTACCACTGAAGGGGGAGATATAGAGAGGACAACACGTGGCTTTTGAGCTTTGAAGCTGATATTCTACCAATTAGAAGGCAATATGAAGAAACAAAGAACTGGAGCCTTTATAAATCTCCAAAAAAAGGAGCTTAGTGGGTGACCTCCTGAACCCCCCAACCCCCTACATGAGAGACTGTACTTGTTTCCAATAAATTTCTACCTTTTTTTATCTACCACCTTTTGTCTGTGGCTTCATTCTTTGAATCCATCTGGACAAGAACCTGGGAAAGAAACTATCCTTGCATCCTGCTCAGGAAATCCTTCCAAATCATTACCATCACCTCAAGACTGACACCAACACACTGGTGTCAGTGAGAGAATGAAATAAAATTGCTTAAACTCTTATAATGCCTCTTGGCCTGGCTCCTGTTGGCACAGATCTAACAGCAACTATAAGCTGGGTAATAAATTGAATATCTTTGGGAAATGCTATAGAAAGGATTGGATCTTTGGACACTTAAGGAAGTTATATTTAGTGTGACAATTTAAAATTTAGTTGTTATTCACTTGTTTTTTTCTAAGCTTTCAGTGAAGTGTGTAGCATTGAAGGATGCTGAGGATCAAGTTTGCACCATGGTTGAAAATCACGGAAGAGCAGTATCAGATTGAGGGGAAACATACTCCTGAGATTGTAGGTGACAAACTGTAAAAGAAAGGAATTCAGTCTGCAGGCAGACTGATGATAAGCAACTTGTGCACATGTGGCACAGTGTCTCTGACAACAGTGCTTTCACTTTAAGAAAATGTGACTCTGTTAAGAAGCTTTGCTTTTTTACTATTTTCTCACCCAGTTCACTGACAAGTTTTAAAAAGCTCTTAATTTTATTTAATAATATCTTATTAGACCTTTATCCTAAAGGAATAATACAAAACATGAAAAGCTGTATGGGTAAAAATATTTGCCAAGTAAGTATTAGAAGAAATCAAACTGTCCAATAACAGAAAATTATGAAGATAATAAATTCACTTGATAGCATAATTTGCAACCATTAAGAAATGGCAAATACACTAGTAAATGCCTATAATAAGATATTAAGTAATAAAAGCAGGATACAAAATGTCACACAGTGAGAATAATATGTGCTAAGAAGAAAATGACTAGGAAACAATATACTAAAATGATAGGAAGGGTAATAGGATGGTGGTTGTATTGTAACTATTTTAATTATTTTCTCCTAGACTCCTAATTATGTTTAATAGTTTTTTAATAATTAAAAATAAATAAATTTGAAAGAAGAGAAAGGCACACTTGCCTAACTAGGTAAACTGAAAGTTGGAGCAAGAGACAAACAAATTGCTAATTGAGGAAACTTGACTGCTTACACAACAATGTGAGTGAAATAACTTTTTAAAACCCGAACCTCCCCTATTCTACCAGGCTAGCTAAGTTACATAATTTACTGAGATTGAAACCAAAACACCAAAGTCCAAGATAAAAATATTTTGTAAGCTATGTATTTTAATTTTTGAAAGACAAATTTGACTTCGTGTGGACACATATTGTTTTTATCCTCCTTCCATTTGACAAGGCCTATAGGAAGTGCACATCCTTTCACAGGGCAGAGGACTCCTCTAAGTTTTTTGCTTGATGCAATTCAATTCACTGTCCTGGAGTTCTCCTTTAATACTATCTTTCTTCTCCATTTTCCTCACTTTATAGATGTAGAGTGAGAAAACATATTAATCCTTTCTGTGTATATATTTTTAATTTTTATTGCATTATTTTATTGGCTATTTTCCAAGTAGCCCACAGATAGACAGAGAAACATCTTCTGGATAGATTAAGTGCTACAGTATTGCCTAAAGGTAATATCAACTTTGATGTCACCATCAAAGAAGAACATACTTATACCTAAATATTTATCTATGGCACTGTGATGTAACACAGACCAATGAATTATTATAAAGAAGAGGGTACACATTTGCAGGAGTTTTCATCTTCTCAATTCTTTTTTCTCCTTGTTTACAGCCCTTCCCTATTCCCCTATGTACTAGCTTCATTTCTCTCTTCTTTACTCTCTATGTCAATGTCTACTCTCAGGAAAACATATGAAAAAAATAGTTTCATTAATCTTTTCAACTATGTAAAGAATTAATTCTTCCTGAAAGATGAACATTTCAAAGTGCACAAAAACTTTAACTTTCAATAAAATTTTGAACACAGTCAATATAACTGGTAGATTTGGCTTGGAGAGTGGATAAAAGTTAGAGAGTAATAAGTAACATTCTGTTAATAGGCCATACCTTAAAATAATCTATGTCCTTAAAGAAGGGAGAAAGAAAATATTTATTTTGTCATTCAGTTCACATCTGGCTTCCTCCTACCACAAGGAAGGTACTGGTTGATAGTAAGAATAAATGAAGCAAATACACAAAGCTAACTGAGGAAATTTAGTTGCTCATTAAAAAAACAAAATGGAGAGAACAAGAAAGTGATAGTCATTTGAAATCATGATTTGAAAGCATATTGCTCACCCAAATTTCTCTTTCCAAATCATCATTATCACAGAAAACATTTACAGACCTTTTACTATATATGTACGTCACTAGTTTAAGTGCCTTTTATGAATATTCTCAATGAAATTTTATAACAACCCAGGAAGAAATGTTTTATTATTACTTACCAGAGGCTGATGCATGAAATTCATGCCAGAGTAGGCCTTCCTTCCCTCAGCTGCCGGAACTGGCTCCCTCTGGCACCTGAGATTTGGGCTTCCCTTGCAGCCCTGGCTTTATCTGGAAGGTCACCCAGAAGGACATCTGCTCTAATTGCATATTACTCTTTTATTATAGATTTATAGATGACAAAACTAAAAGACAGAGAGTATTTATCACAGATTGGATTTCTGAGGAAACTGACACTTACATGGAGTTTAGAATTTAAAATGTTTGTTAAGGAATGCTCTTGAGACTAATAACTATGGAAGAAAAGGGAAGCATGTAGAAGGGAGTAGAGGGAGAATCTGGGCTTCAGTGCAGGCCTAAAGATAACTTTTTGGATGAGTCTCCTGGAACTCTGAGACTATAATTCACTTCAAAGTGTTCCTAGAGAGCAGTAGTCGGCAAGCTGTGGCTCGTGAGCCACATGTGGCTGTTTGGCCCCTTGAGTGTGGCTCTTTCACAAAATACCACAGCCTGTGCGAATCTAGTTTGGAGTGGCGTTAGAAGTTTAAGTTAAAAAAATTTGGCTCTCAAAATAAATTTCAATCATTGTACTGTTGATATTTGGCTGTGTTGACTAATGAGTTTGCCGACCACTGCTATAGAGCAAGAGATTGGTTTTCTATAGCTCTTTTAGTCAGTCTTAAATATGGGCCTCGTTAGGAAGAGGGTGTGACTTTAGACAAGGCGGATCTCTTCATCTGAAGCAGTCCTTAAAATACTAGCAATTGAAGGCTGATACCTAGGGCACTCACCACAGATGTCATTAACATTCTGATCCTTCTTTTCAGCCTTATCAGTATTGTGTTCTCATACTAGAAACTGAAAGATTACTGGGTTATATGATATCTTATATAATAAAAGGCTAATATGCAAATTGTCCCCTTGTCTGGGAGTTGAACCAAGAGTTTGACCTGTTTTCCCTTCCCAAAATAAATCAAGATTTTAAACAATGTCTCACAGAATCATCATCATTTCCTTCAGAACATTTTTCTCAGCATATGGTAATAAGATAGGGTATATGACAAATAGGCTATAACCAATAAGGGCTACAAGGACTAACACTGCCTGTGGTGCCTCCCTCTCCCTATTGGACACCCCCACCCCAATCTGGGGCAGGGCTGACCAACTTCCCACAACTCCTTTACCCAGCCGGCCTGGCCCAATCAGCCCCATTCAGAATAGGCCAGTTAGACCCCACCTGTGCATGAATTCATGCACCAGGCCTCTAGTTTTCTTATCTTTTGTAATCCTCCTTACTGGTAAGAGGAGTTAGCTTGGCATTCAGGCAGAGAGAGCAGAGGTCCAATAGAAAACAAAGACAGGTAGAACATAGGCAGGGGCAAGCCTGATCACAGAACCCAACCATGCAGAAATAATAGAATGTTTTTGGACCTGGAGCAGGAGGCATGTGAAACTAGGGAGGGTCTGCAACAACAAGGTGTACTGACACATAGGAACATGGAAAATTCAGGTCTGTTGCTGGGTAAGAACAATGGAGGGAATCAACTATGGAGCAAATCAATCAGGTGATAACACAGGTAGATAATATATATGTAGCACATATATAGCCTTAAACAGATTAGCTTCACCAAAAACCTATTAATGGCCCCTCTCCCCATGCAGTGAGTCTGAATCTGCTTGCAGTATATTCCCATGCTTTTGCTTAACTCTTCTGGTCCATGATCTCAATCTTCAGCTTTACAAGACACAACCCCAGGGAAAAAACAAAAACAAAATCAAAACAAAACTTAGCTCCCCATTCTGGTTATCACTGATACTTGTGTTACAAATTCTTTAAATATTTATAAGTACATATTTTTTGTAAAGAAATGCAATTGGGACAAATTTGCTAAGGTAATAAGCTTACTTTGCAAATCTAGCACAATCATTACTTTTTAGAGATAGCTTTCCTGGTTTTCCTTCCCCAAATAAATCAGATTTTAAACAATGTCTCACAGAACCATCATAATTTCCTTCAGAACATTTTTCTTAGCATATGGTAATGAGATAGGATATATAGCAAATAGGTTATAACCAATAAGGCCTACAATGACTATCACAGAGATAGTAAAACCAGCCCCCAATGGATTTATGGCTTAGAACTGTTAGACAAGTTCAATCCAACATGGAAACTAATTTCACTTTGCAGTAATTTCTTTAATAAAGGACAACCTCCTCCCCCCACCCCCTATATACCACCAGGATGAAAAATGGAAAGCCATTACAAAGACACACTATGGTCCATGGGGCTCTTCTACAAAGTCTCCACCCTTTCCCCTGGAAAAGTTTAAATATTCCTCCCCCTTATTGAATGCCCTACTGCTGGATTAAATGAGCCTCAATAAAATATGTAAATCCCACTGGGGAGGTCTGTTCTGCCTATGGGATATTGTTTTCTCTGTAATATTGAGAAGGTTAACTTGAAACACAGGCAGATAGGGTAGGGGTCCAGTGGAAATAAAAGGTAGACAGAACATAGTCAGGGCAGACATGGGAATTTGAGTAGCCTAATCACAGGAACAAACTAAGTGGAAATAATATAATAAAACATTCCTGGACTCAAAGTAGAAGGCATGTGAAACAAGGGAGAACCTGCAGTCACAAGGTGTACAAATACTTAGAAACCAAAAAAGTTCATCACAAGAACAGAGAAAGAACACAGAAATAGGAAAAGGTCAGATCTGTTACTAAGCAATAATAATTGAGGGAATCAATCAGGTGATAATACAGATAGACAGAGCAGACTTGTAGCAAATATATACCTATGGGATTCAAGGCTTTAATGGACAGCCCATTATTGCCCCCCCTTCCCTTGTGGGAGTCTGAATTTGCTTGTAATAGATTTTCCACACCTTTGTTTAAATCTTCTGGTCCATGGAGTTCATTCTTCTGCATCATGTGACACAATCCTGGGAAAAACACCTTGGCTCACTGTTCTGGTTATCATTATTTCTTCACTAATAAACGCCCTTTCACTTTAAACTCTATGCTGGTTTAAATTTGAATTCTTTCCTGCTTAATGCCAAGAATTCTCAATGGTCACAGATTTACATTCCCAGACACCCAGAATGCCAGTATCAATTGTACATTTACTTATCAGAAGATTTAGAAATGCTTAGCAACACTTTGTTAAATGAGTGAATGGGTTAATAAAATTTTAAGGAGTGATGCTCTTTTTATACATTACTAGAGGCCCAATGCACAAATTTGTGCACCAGTGGGGTACCCTATCCTGGGCTGTGGGATCAGGCCAAAATCAGCTAACATCTCCCCAGGGGTCCCAGATTGTAAGAGGGCACAGACCAAGGCATCCCACCTGTGCATGATCAGGGTCGGGTAGGAACGTGGAAGGTTGACCAGCCAGGGAGGGATTGAGGAACAGTTCCAGGGCATGTTCCACCAATTTCACAGTCTCAATCAGCCAAACCCCAGAGCAAGGTTACCTACTGGTTGGAGTGTCAGCTCCCTGATTGTCAGTGCATGTCATAGGGAGAGATTGAGCAGCCTTAGCATATCATTAGCATGTTATGCTTTGATTGATTGAATGCCCAACCAATCAACCAGACACTTAGCATATTAGGCTTTTATTATATAGGATTTCCCCTCATCAAAGAGGAATAAAATGTTTGGGTCTTCTGGTGTAAATATTAAAAAATGAAAATCTACCTTTCAATCATTATTTTTCACATCTTAAAGTTAAGGTCACAATTTTAATCCTGTTTAGCAGAGATAATGCATTAGCTGAAGAGAAGTTAAATGCTTCTTTTTTATCTGAATAAATTAATTAATTTATTACATATACTAAAAGGTATCTTATAACAAATAGCAATTGAAAGTGATTAAATGGCCTCATGCTTGCTGATGGGAAGATTGGTAAAAAAGAATATGTGGGTGCATTAAATTGAAAACTAAAGTCAAATATTTTTTTTTCTGATTACATAGACATCGTATTGTTAGTTAGCAAGTTTTAATAAAATTAGTTGTCTGTTATGCCATCTAAGGTTTAAATCTAGAAATGTTCAAGAAGTATGGAATGTACTAGGCAGTTTTATATACTTCTTAAGGATAACTACAGAATCTTGCTAAAGCCATTATACCTCAATAGGGATAAAAATAGCACCAAATATTTAGAAAGACTAAGCCAAGATAAAGACAAAAAGCAAGCTCAAAATTTAATATTGTAGGAACAAAGATTTTTTTAATGGAGAAGAAATTGAAAGATTACATACTTGAAAACAAAACAAATAGGTTGAATAATCTGTATGAAGGTACTCATATAACCATTTTGTCTATGCATATAATACTTACTCACAAAGGTTAGGTTTTTATAAGTGCAAATTACACATACATATAAAATAAAAAGAATAGTAACTTTTCAGTAGTGAATTTTTCACTTTCTAATGCCTGATCCTTTATTTTTTAAGGACAGATATTTTTTAGTTAACTATTCAGTCCTAATTTTCCTGAATTAAGCTTAAAATTTACTCAGACCAACTAAACTAACTAACCTGAAGAAAAAGAGACAAAAAATAGTTTTCTGTAGTAGGCCCCTAGCTACAAACACTTAAGTTTACTTATATGTGAAGTGTGTATGAAAAGTGTCACATGTTAACCTGAGGAACTCAGAAAAGGCCTGTGTGATGGCTTTGCAAACACACGAGACCTAAAGTAACCACAAAGGATGGTCTGAAAATAAAACTTGTATTAAAAAGCAGTCTACGATGGGTAGTCATGCCCAAGGCCAGTATCTTCGATCTTTACTAAGCCTATCTTTTATTTATTTTTTGCATCTAAAATAACATACCTTTGGAATGTCAAGGTAACTAGTAACTTCTCTCTTTCTGGATCCTCCAGGGCACGATCAATGTGTCAGGGTGCCAGGACAGAGAAAACAAATTCCATCATTGTTATTGTTATCTTATTAATTGTTGACTGTTAATTATCCTCTACTCATCTATGTAAAAAAAAATTCTGTCTATCATTTTACTTTTTATCCAATTCCAGAGGTTTCCCTACTTTGGTCCTGCCTCTCTAATCTATCACCAATGCAATTTCCTAGGCAGGTTATTTAAGTATAATTTTAACTTTCCAGTGTTTGATAGACACAAAAAAATAACACACAAGCAACAAATATTGCCTGGCATATGCATAGAAGTATGATATTCCTATATTGTCATTTTTATTTTAATCTAAGTAAGCAGTTTATATCCTAATATCATTTTTCTCAATAGATAGTCTAAATTTATTAGCATTTTTAAAAATATAAACAGTTTTCTGATACCATATTTTAATATGTTTCAAAGAAAATTTTACCTATCACACAAGAATAATCCCATAGTATATATTAAATAGTCCTATATACATTGAACTTCTTAATCTCTTTGTGGCTTTTGTTATTTTCTTATATTATTATTTCTTGACCCAGAATTATTGCCTTCTTTTCTTCATGCTCTCTGTTATCTGACTTATCCTCTTTTCCTTATCCTATACTATAAAAGCCCAGTGACCAAAATGGCAGAACAATCAGAGACCAGAATGACCACTACCCCTCACCAAGGCCAGCCCTATCTCCTGGCAGGGACCCCCACACTGATTTGGGGCCCTCATCAGGGCAAGCCAGCTGGCCCTCACCCATGCACCAGGCCTCTATCCTATATAGTAAAAGGATAATATAAAAATTGACCCTATCAACAGAACGACCAGAATGACTGCTGGACCAATCACTATGAGGTGGACTGACCACTTCTGGGTCCCTTTTTCCAACTGGCAGGCTCTGATTACCTGATGGCAAATGGGTAACCTGGGGTGCATGGTGGGAGACATGGGCCCATTGGTTGCCCCACATACAGAGGGTGACCCCTGACAGAAGCAGGGCTGCCAAGTGGGCAGGCACAGCTGACCTCTTGGTTCCTCTCCATGGCTGTCAGGCACCAATCACCGGATGGCAAACAGGGAACTAGGGGTGGGTGGTGAAAGGAGTGGGCTGGCTTCAGGCAGCAGGGGAAGATGGTCCTGAGTGCAGGCCAGGCCTAAGGACTGTACTTGCATATGAGTTTTGTGTGCCATGCCTCTAGTCTAGTAATAAAGTAGTTTTCCAGGAATCTGCCCACAAACTTTTTTTCAACAGCAATATTTTCACCCATTGCACTCTCATGCAATTTGTGATGTCAAAAGTATTTTCCTATTCTTACAGATTTAAATGTTTTTTTTTTACCCAAATAATGCCCTCTCTCTGAAGTTTTTTCCCAACATTTGAAGTTCTTCATTGAAAATATCAATGTTGAATCTTTTCAACAATTTATATTAATGTATCTCACACTGAATGATCATCCTACCTTATATTTTTCAATGTTCTGGATTTTTTTAGATTGTTTTCTTATGTTATTTTTTTAATTGTATTTTTTAAATTTTTACATGAGACAGAAAATATGTAGAAATATTTACAGCTTTGATAGATTTAAATAGGCAACTACAGAGAGAAGATCTGTATTCTTTTTTTTAAAGTATATTTTATTGATTTTTTTTACAGAGAGGAAGGGAGAGGGATAGAAAGTCAGAAACATCAATAAGAGAGAGACATCGATCAGCTGCCTCCTGCACGCCCCCTACTGGAGTTGTGCCCGCAAGCAAGGTACATGTCCCCACCGGAATCGAACCCGGGACCTTTCAGTCCACAGGCCGACGCTTATTCCACTGAGCCAAACCGGTCTCGGCAAGATCTGTATTCTTGATTTTGGTCAATTAGTAGTTCTAAAAGTGAGATGAACAGGAAAGATTGAAATTAGTATACTTAGTATACTTGGTTCAGAGAAAAGTTCTGGAGATTTTATAGAAAGGAAGTAGAAATTTGCACATATAATAGATGTGTCTTTATCATCTATACTGAGCTGCATAACTCATTTTGTAATGAATAATTTTTTTCATATTAATTAAATTTGAAATTTATTTTGAAAAAAAACCAATAAATATTTAAAATAACATTGAAATCCTTGCTATATGTTGGATTTTACTAAGCTTAAACTAGATTGTAGTTAGCTAGGGTTTATTGAGATTGCATGAACTTGGTTTATATTTCTATCATATTGTATAAAAATTTTCTTAAAGTTTGAATCTACTTGATTATATTATCCCCAGGCTATCTAGTCTTTAATACTCTGAGTAAAAATAAATATGTGACAAAGACACAAGAAGAATACACAGTGAGGTAAGGATAGTCTCTTAAATAATTGGCTTTGGTAAAATTGGAGAACTATTTGCCAAAAAAAATAAAACTAAACCATATTCTTACATCATATACAATAATAAATTTGAAATATATTAAAGACTTAAATGTAAGAATCCAAAACATAAATTCATAGAAGAAAACAGGAAGTAAACTCTGTAACATTGCTCTTAGTAATACTATTTTTTTTTTTTTTTTGGACAGATCTCCCTGGGTTAGAAAAACAAAAAGGACTACATCAAACTAAAAAAAAAAAAAAAAAAAAAAAAAAAATATATAGCAAGGAATTGAAAAGAACAGATGGAAGAAGTCATTAGCCAATAATATCCAATAAAGTAGTTAATATACAAAATATGCAAAGAACCCCAAACCACTTAACACCAAAAAATCCATCAATCCAGTTAAAAAATGGGAGGAAAATCCAAATAAGCACTTCTTCATAGGTTAAATACAGATGACCAATAGGTACATGAACAGATGCTCAGTGCTACTAATCATCAGATAAATGCAAATTAAAACCACAATGAGATATCACTTCATATCTGTCAGAATGGATTATATCAGTAGATCAACAAACTATGTGTTAGAGAGAGTGTGAAAAAAAGGAAACCTTGTGCACTATTGATGCAACCACTATGGAAAATATTATAGATTTTCCTCAAAAAATTAATAGAACTACCAATGATCTGGCAATTCCATTTCTGTGTATTTATTTAAAGAAACCCAAAACATTAATTTGAAAAGATATATGTATTTCTATGTTCATTTAATTGTTATTTATAATAACCAAACTACGGAAGCAACCCATGTGCCCATCAATAGATTACTGTATAAGGAAGAGGTGGTACATATATACAACGGACTATTACTTAGATGTAAAAATAATGAAATTTTACCACTTGTGACAACACAGGTGGGCCTAGAGGATATTATGCTAAGTGAAATAAGTCAACAAAGAAACATAAACCATATGATTTTACTTATAAACATAAATGAACAATCCAAACAGAGTAATAGATACAAAGAACAAACTGATGGTTGCCAGATGGAATAGGGGGTTGGGAAGCTGGGTAAAAAGGTGAAGGGATTAGGAAATACAAATTGGTATGTACAAAGTTGTCATGGGGATTTAAATATAGCATAAGAAATCTAGTCAATAATATTATAATAACTATGTATGGTGCCAGATGGGTACTACACTTGTGGGGGAAACACTTTATAACACATGAATGTCTAACCACTATGCTGTACCTCTGAAACTAATATAATACTGAATGTCAATTGCAATTGAAAAGGAATAAATTAACAGAAAATAAAAATAAATGAGTGACTGCATATGCAATTTTCACAAAAACAGAGTTCATTATATTTTCCTCAAAATGTATCTCTACCTTGTATTCCAAAATGAATCTAAGTGCCTTTTACCTTTTTAATAACCTAAATTATAAGTTTATCTAAATTTATTAGTTTTTCTAAGTTTATCTAAATTTATTAGCTGTTCTCTTATATGCTACTTTTCATATACTTCATGTGACATTCCTCATCACCAACTTTGATTCATTCACTTTTTCATAGTCTAATTTTTCTTTTCAAATATAAACCCTACTTGTTCTTTAATTCTGTACTTTTATGATAGAGGACACTTTAAACTAGTTAAACTATCCTAGAATTCCAAAGAGGTAAGATGACTTCCTTGCCACTACTTTCTTTTTTGAATTCTAGGTATTCTCCTAGTAGGTGCCTTCAATATTAATAGAGATGAAAATATTTGCAATATGATTGCGCATTCAAGAAATTTGTAACTAGTCTAAAGATTACTGCATTGAAATTGTGAGTCAATTTCAAAACAACACTGCAAATAATTTCTTTAAATACATGAAGTACAGAAGATGCCTAAACTATGCTTAAGAGTAAGTGTCAATAGTTTTATTTTTATTTTTCTAATAAAATAAAAGAAAAGAAGAGGAGAAAAAAACAACAACAAAAAGAATTGTGTAAGATCATTATCTGATTCCCAGTCAGTGAACTCTTGACTTTGGCACAAATTCTAATTCTAGCAGCAGGTAGAATATCCAATTCAACTTATCACTTTTCAGTAAAATGGCTTTCAAATATTTTTTATTATTATCTATTTAACATGCTATTTATAGTACATACTAGAGGCCTGTTGCATGAAATTCATGCACAGGGGGGGTCCTTCAGCCCAGTCTGTACTTTCTCGCAGTACAGAACCCCTTAGGGTATGCCCAACTGCTGGCTTAGGCCCGATCCCTGGGATTGGCACTAATGCAGTCAGACATCCATCTTGCAGTCCAGGATCCCTTGCTTACCACCTGCCTGCTTGCTGGTCCTTACTACTCGGCTTGCTGCTCCTTAGCACTGCTGAAGAGGAGGGAGAAGCTCCTGCCACCATCACTGCACTTGCCAGCCATGAGCTTGGCTTCTGGCTGAAGATTGCTCCCCCTATGGGAACACACTGACCTACAGGGAGAAGCTCTTGCATTGAGTGTCTGCCCCTGGTGGTCAGTGCACATCATAGCAACTGATCATTCTACTGGTCCTTCTGCCATTAGGACAATTTGCATATTAGGGTTTTATTATAAAGGATGAAATGAAAGTATACAAAATATGAAGCAGAAGTGTCATGAAGCCATAATTTCAGTTACTGTGATATACTCTCTCATTTATTCTATTTTGAATATATCATTAGTAGTAATGGTAACATAAGTATCACTTGCTACTAAATTTATTTCATAAGTCATTTAAAGTTCATTAACTATGCTTTGAAAAACACTGGAATGTGCAGATAGTTTTCAAGTAACTATGGTTAGCAGGACCTAGAATGGAGAACAGGCACAAAAGGAGGCTAGGATGGGCATGATTAGTATCTACAGTATGTATTTTTTATATATACATATGTTTTTATTTATTTCAGAGAGAGTACAGGAAGGGGGAAAGAGAGAGAGGAAGAGAGAAAGAGATTTCATAATATTAAAGAGATCAGCACAACAAGAGTATATAACTCTGGTTAATACATATTCACCAAATACAGGAGTAAATAAATAAATAAATATCCTATGTAGTAAAGAGGTAATATTCAAATTGAATATCACTCCAACACACAAGATAGCCACCATAAGATGGGCAGCAGGGAAAGGCAGTTGGGGGTGACCAATCCTACAGGGGAAGTCAAGTAGAGGTGACCAGGCCTGCTAGGGAGGGAAGTTAGGGCTGACAGGACTGGCAGGGGAGAGCAGTTAGGGGAAACTAAGCCTGTAAGGGAAGGACAGTTTCGGGGGAGGGGGACAGGCAATTGGGAGTGACTAGGCCTGCAGGGGAGGGCAGTTGGTGTGACCAGGCCTGCAGGGGAAGGCAGTTGGGAGGGACAAGACCTACACAGG
This sequence comes from Lasiurus cinereus, assembly GCA_011751065.1. Lineage (NCBI taxonomy): Eukaryota > Metazoa > Chordata > Mammalia > Chiroptera > Vespertilionidae > Lasiurus > Lasiurus cinereus. The sequence goes on along the minus strand of JAAGEH010000286.1, from coordinate 37,475,204 downwards.
AGGGCAGTTGGGGGCAATCGGGCTGGCAGGGGAGCAATTAGGTATTGATCAGGCTTGCAGGGGATTGGTTAGGTGGTTATCAGGCTGGCAGGCAGAAGCAGTTAGGGGCAATCAGGCAGGCAGGCAGGCAGACAAACAGTTGGGAACCAACCTGGATTTTGAGAAGGATGTCTGATTGCCCATGAGATCTGTCCTAAATGGGCAGTCAGACATCCCTCAAGAGGTCCCAGATTGGAGAGGGTGCATGCTGGGCTGAGGGCATCCCCCTCCTTCTGCCATTCATGAATTTAATGTACCAGGCCTCTAGTATAATATTAAACACTTCTGGATAATTTTAAAGGAGAGATGAACAGGAATATGATCATAGTAGGAGATTTCAACATACCATTGACATCACTGGATAGATCTTCTAGGAAAAAAATCATCAAGAAAATAACAACTCTAAATGACACACTAGATCAGATAGAATTAATTGATATTTACAGAACATTTCACCCCAAAGCTATAGATTATGGAAGCATTTTCAAAGATAGATCACATGTTAGGTCACAAACTAAGTCTCAACAAGTTCAAGAAGATTGAAATCATATCAAGCATCTTCTCAGGTCACAATGGAATGAAATTAGAAATCAACTACAATGAAAACACTCAGAAACATTCAAACACTTGGAGGCTAAATAGCATGTTATTAAACAATGTATGGGTTACCAAAGAGTTGAAGAAAGAAATATAAAACCTCCTGGAAACAAATGATAATGAACACATAAGAACAAAAAATGTATGGGGCACAGTGAAAACAAAATTGATGGACCTTTAGCCAAACTCATCAAGAAACAAAGAGAAAGGACCCAAATAAATAAAATCAGAAATAAAAGAGGCCAAATGACAACTGACCCAAAAGAAATGCAAAGGATTAAAAAATATATATATACTATGAACAACTATATTCCAACAAGCTGAACAACCTGGATGAAATGAACATACTTTTAGAAAAATACAATATTCTAAAACTCAATCAGGAAGAATCAGAAAATTTGAATAAAACCACAATTACTCATGAAATTGAATCAGTAACAACAACAACAACAACAATAATAATAAAACTCCTAGCAAATAAAAGACCTTGTTCAAATGGCTTCACAAGTGAGTTTTACCAAATGTGCAAAGAAGAATTAACACCTATTCTCCTCAAACTATTTAAAAAATGCATGAGGAAGAAACACTTCTAAGCTTTTACAAAGCTAGCATTAGTTTAATTCTCAAATCAATAAAGACACTACAAAGAAAGAGAATTACAGGCCAATATCGTTGATGAACATATATGCTAAAATCCTCAACAAAATATTAGCAATTTGAATCCAGCATTACATTAAAAAGATCAAACACCATGACCAAGTGGGATTTATTTCAGGGATGCAAAGTTGGTACAAAATTCACAAACCAATAAATATTATATATCACATAAACAAATTGGAAGACAAAAATCACATAATCATATCCAAAGACACAGAAAAAGCATTCAACAAAGTCCAACAACTTTTTTTAAATAAAAACTCTCAGCTAAGTGGGAATAGAGGGAACACACCTCAACATAATAAAAGCCATACCTGACAAATCTACAGCCAACATAATACTCAATAGGCAAAAACTAAAACCATTATCTTAAGAATAGGAATGAGACATTGATGTCTGCTTTCACCACTATTATTCAATGTAATACTAAAAGTACTAGCCTCAGTGATCAGACAAGAAGGAAAAATAGTCACCCAAATTGGAACAGAGGAAGTAAAACTTTTATTATTTACTTATGTCATGATATTGTACATAGAAAAACCCTAAAAATTCCACTGAAAAGCTACTAGACTTAATAAATGAATTTGGCAACATAGCAGGATACAAAATTACTAGTCAGCATTTTATTTATTTATTTATTTATTTATTTATTTATTTATTTATATTATCACATGAAAGTTCTATTTTTATTTTATTTATTTATTCATTTATTTTTAATAATTCTTCATTAGTGAAAGTATTACATATGTCCCCAATTCCCTCCATTGACCCCTCCAGCCTGCTACTACCTCCCTGCCCCAAGCCTTCACCACCCTATTGTCTGTGACCATAGGTTATATACAAGGTCTTTGGCTGATTACCTCCAAAGAGGTAGCCCACTTACCCTGCCCCACATCCCCTCCAAGATTTCCCACTCTGTTTCTCTATGACATTTTCATACACCAATAATGAGCTCTCAGAAAGAGAAACAAAAAAAAACAAAAATATCCTATTTACCATTACAACAAAAAATTAAGATAGTTAGGAATAAACTTAACAAAGGAGGTACTCAGGTAACTATAGAACATTTAAAAAAGAGATAGAGGAAGATATCAACAAGTGGAAGAAAATATCTTGTTTATAGGATTGATAGATTAACATCATTAAAATGTCCATATTATAGAAAGCAATTTATAGTTTCAATGCAATCCCTATTAAAATATCAATGGAATATTTCACAGATCTAGAAAAAACATTCCAAAAATTGTTATGGAAACAAAAATGACCCTGAATAGCTGTAGCAATCTTGAGAAAGAACAAAGTTGGAGGATCACAATGTCAGATATTAGGTCAGTGTACTCAAAACAGATAGATACAAAGCCACCATAGTCAAAACAGCTTGTAACTGGCACAAAAACAGACATATAGACAGACCAATAGAACAAAACAGAGAACCCAGAAATTGGCCCAAACCGTTATGCTCAATTAATATTCCACAAATGACACAAGAGCACACAATGGTGTTAAGACATTCTCTTCACCAAAACCGATTTGGCTCAGTGGATAGAGAGTGGGCCTGCGGACTGAAAGGTCCCAGGTTTGATTCCGGTCAAGGGCATGTGTCTTGGTTGCGGGCACATCCCAAGTGGGAGGGGTGCAGCTGATCAATGTCTCTCTTTCATCAATGTTTCTAACACTCTATCCCTTTCCCTTCCTCTCTGTAAAAAAATCAATAAAGTATGTTTAAAAAAATGACAGTCTCTTCAATAAATGCTGTTGGGAAACTTGGACAGGTACATATAAAAAATGAAACTAGGCCACAAACTTACACCATATATAAAACTAAACCCAAAATGGGTAAAAGACGTAAAACTAGGGTATGAAATCATAGAAATCATAGAAGAAACCATAGGCAGCAAAATCTTAGACTTCCCTTATAGTAATATGTTTACTGATACATCTCCTAGGGTAGAGGAAACTAAGAAGAAAAGAAATAAATGGAACTACATTAAAATAAAATGCTTCTTCACAATAAAAGAAACAATCAGCAAAATAAAAAAAGAGCACACTGTGTGGAAGAACATTTTTACCAATGATACATCCAGTAAGGGACTGAATTCCAAAATATATAAGGAACTCATACAACTTAACAAAAGGAATACAAACAATCTAATTAAAAAATAGGGAAAATACCTTAATAGATACTTCTTCAAAGGGGACATACAGAAGGCCAAGAAGTATATGAAAACATGTTTAAAGTCATTAATCATCCAAGAGATGGAAATCAATATGATAATGAGATACAAATCTCATACCTGTCAGAATGGCTATCATCAACAATTCAAGTAAGGCCAAGTGCTGGCAGGGATGTAGAGAAAAAGGAACCCTTGTGTACTGCTGGTGGGAATGCAGACTGGTACAGCCAATATGGAAATCAGTATGAAATTTCCTGAAAAAAAAAGTTAAAAATGGAACTTCCATTTGACCCAATGATTCCACTTTTAGGAATCTAGCCTACAAAGCCTGAAACACTAATCAGAAAGAATACATGCACCCCTATGTTCATAGCAGGGCAGTTTACAATAACTAAGATTTGGAAACAGCCCAAGTGCCCATCAGCAGATGAGTGGATAAAAAACTTTTGGTATATCTATACAATAGAATACTATGAAGGTGTAAAAGAGAAAATTTCTTTACCACTTGCAGCAGCATGGATGGTACTGGAAAGCATTATGCTAAGCAAAATAAGCCAGTAAGAGAAATACAAGTATCTCATGATCTCACTCTTACGTGGAATCTAATAAACAAAATAATCTGATGAATCAAATAGATCCAGACCCAAAGAACCATGAATAGACTGATGAATTTCAGATGGTAGGTGGGTATGGCTGATGAAGGAAGAGAGATTAACTGTGGATTTATATGCATACTAGAGGCCCAGGGCACAAATTCATACACAGGTGAGGTCTGGCTGGCTTGCCCCTACTGGAGCCAATTGTGCTGGGCTGGTGGGAAGAGGTGACATGACAGTTGGCCAGTCAGTCTCACCCCAATTTGGGTCAGGGAGCAATTGAGGGCAAGGCTGGCCAACCAACCATCTGTGTCCCCTCTCCCTGCAGGCCATGCTCTTGATTTGGCTGAAGCCACCCCTGATGGGATGGGTTGGCTGGCCACAGTGCATGTCATAGTGACTGTTTATTCTGGTTCTCCAGTCACTTGGCTTTTATATATAAAGATATGCATAGAGAAACCAATATGGCATCATAGGTAAATACCTGAACTGCTGCCTCACACAACAATTTCAAAACTACAACTAAAAGACAAAACAGACATCATCCAGAACCACAGAAAGACTGTCTGAGTGGAAATTCTACAACTAGAAGGAAAGAATAAAACACTTTGAGACTCACAGGAACTGCAGAAGTAAAGTTCAGAGGTATGGAGGCCTGCACACACCCGGAGAGGACTGGAGACTGAGTACATGGCTGGTTTTTTCAAGCAGGAGGGAGATAAAAGCTCCCAAATGCTCTACACTCCAGTTCTGGGTGAGACTCTAGTGACTCAGACTCAAACGGAGAGAAACGGAACTGTCTGGCAGTGGGTGAAACTCGAGGGTGGCTTTCTCTCAGAGGTGCTTGTAATGATTACTCAGGGACACTGAGACCCAGGAGCTTCTTAGGGAAGGGCTGATGAGAAGCCATTGCTGTTTGCTCCACCCTGAAACTCTGCCCCTTCCAAGCTGTGTGCAGAAGTGTTTGCATATGAATGGCCTTGTCCTTTGAATTCTAAATTTACCTATCAAACTGAAGCTGAGTCAGAGAGACCCAAAACATCCCAAAGAAGTACCAAGGCCCCACAGCAGCTTGCATTCCTTCACAGCTGGGCCTCATGTAGACACTTCTAAAACCCAAACAAAGAAGAGGAATCTGCAAAACTCTCCATAGTTCCTGCTGGGTGGCCTCAGGCAGAGGCTAAATTACCAAGAGGCAATGTACCCAGGGGTCAAAGTAGGACCATCCAAATTACAACTTCTCAGATCCATTAGGGACACACTCAGGGGGCAGACTCAGTGAGCACTAAAGCCCCACTGAAGCAAGTCTTGTCTCATAAGGGTGTATCCATCACAGAAGTTCTCCTATTGTAGATACAGCTGATCCTTACAGCCAATTGGCCTGTAGGTCAATTCCTCCCAGTGATACCAACAACAATAAAGGCTTACCTACAACAAGGCCATGTACACAGCCCACAAAGGGGTGCACCAAGTGTGTCCACCTAAGGTAATTGGGGAGGCTGAGCCACTGGGCCTTATAGGACACCTAGCACACAAAGCCACTCTATCAACTCCGGGAAGCAGCCAAAATATGGAGACAAAGAAACAGCACAGCTCACAAAATGAAAGAAATGGAGGAAAGCAAACTATGGGATATAGAGTTCAAAACCATGGTTATGTTTTGCAAGAATTTTCTAGAAAAGGCTGATAAATTCAGTAAGACCCTCAATGATATGAAAAAGAACTAACTAGAAATTAAGTATACACTGAAATAAAAAATAATATACAGAGATCCAACAGCAGACTAGAGGATTGCAAGCCTCAAGTTAAATATATACAAAGAAGCAAAAAATACCCAACTAGGAAAGCAAAAGAATCCAAAAATATGAAGATAGTGTAAGGAACCTCTGGGAAAACTTCAAGCATGCCAACATCAGAATTATGTGAAGAATTAAGAAGAGAGAGAGAGAAGATATTGAAAACCTATTTGAAGAAATAATGACAGTAAACTTCTCCCACCTGGTGAAAGAAATAGACTTACAAGTCTAGGAAGCACAGAGAACCCCAAACAAAAGGATTCCAAAGAGGAGCACAACAAGACACATCATAATTAAAATACCAAGAGCAAAAGACAAAGAGGGAATATTAAAAGCAGCAAGAGAAAAACAGTTAGTTACCTACAAAGGAACACCTATATGATTGTCAGGTGATTTCTCAACAGAAACGATGCAGGCCAGACGGGAGTGGCAAGAAATATTCAAAGTGATGAATAGCAAGAACATACAACCAAGATTACTCTACCCAGCAAAGCTATCATTCAGAATTGAAGGTCAAGGTCAAATAAAGAGCTTCACAGATTAAAAAAAAAAGCTAAAGGAGTTCATCACTGCCAAACCAGTATTATATGAAATGCTAAAAGGTATTCTTTAAGAAGAGGAAGAAGGAAAAGGTAACAATAAAAACTATGAACAACAAATATGTATCTATCAACAAGTGACTCTTAAAATCAAGTGAACTGAAAATCTGATGAACAGAATATCTTGTGAATATAATAGAATCAGGAGCATAGAAAGGGAGTGGACTGACAATTCTTGGCAGGGGGGAAAGGGGTATGGCGGATGCAGGATGAGACTGGATAAAATTTTACACATATGGATGAAGACAGTGGAGAGTGGGTAAAGACAGAAGGTGGGGTGGGAACTGGGTGGAGGGGAGTTATGGAGAGAAAAAAGTGAAACAGTTGTAAAAATCTGAACAATAAAGATTTATTTTAAAATAAGATATGCATAGTCCATGGACACAGAAAATAATGTGGCAAAGGATTGGGAGGGGCAGGTCTGGGAAGAGGGGTTAATGGGGAAAAATATAAAACAAAACAAAATTTAAGAAGTGGTCATCTATAATACTTTCAACAATAAAAAGAAAGTATAGGAAAAGAGAAAAGAACCAAAAACCATTTAGCTCAGTGGATAAAGCCCAAGTTTGATTCCAGTCAAGGTCATGTACTTTGGTTGTGGGCACATCCCAGTAGGGGGTGTGCAAGAGGCAGCTTAATGATGTTTCTAACTCTTTATCCCTCTTCCTTCCTCTTTCTAAAAAATGAATAAAATATATTTTCAAAAAAGAAAAAGAAAAAAGAAACCTAAGAGAATGATAGAATTACTGATTAGCTAGCTCCTGCATCTCCCCTACTGGGAATTGAGCTTGGAACCCTAGAGCATGTGCCTTAACCAGGAATAAAACCATAACCTCCATGTTCATAGGTAGATGCTCAATCATTGAGCAATGCCAACTGGGTTATAGAATATATTTTCTTGAGATACTATATAAAACCTGTACTTTCTCATTCTGAAAGCATTTTAAAATAACAAGCACATTTTAAGGTAGGATATTCTTTTCTTCACTGAAGTGATCACCATTCCCACTAGAACATTTACACATTTGAAAAATATTTCACACTTTGCAGTGTTAAAGATGGGAAATCTCTATACCTGACTTCACATTTGTTAGTAGTATATGACTTCATGTAGTACTTTTACAGATTAAAAATAGATAACATTTGAAAGGATGAAATCTAGTTGTACACTTTTTAAACCTTAAACTGTAAACTTTAAAAAGCAATTTTTGCATCAGACTGAAAAACATGATGCCTACTATTCAAAAATACACAAGCCATACCCACAAGCCAATAAGGAGTGAGTATGCAAATTAACCCCAATCAAGATGGCTGTGGCCAGAGAGCAAGCAGGAGGGAGGCTTGGGTTTTCCTGGTGATGAAGGAAGCCAAGCCCAAGCCTCCACTCAAGGCTACAATTTGTGGAAATTGTTTTTCACAAATTCCTCTCAAATCCTGGCAGAGGGGGGCAGTTAGCTGCAACCAGGCCAGCAGGGGGGGCAGTAGGGGTGACCAGGCCTGCGGGGAAGGCAATTAGGGGCATAGTGTTAGTAAGGAATGACCAAAAGACTGAACAAGCAGGCTGTGTGGGACAACTAGGTCAACAGGGGGCTTAGTGAGGGATGACCAAACAACTGAACATCAGGCTGCATAAAGCATAAACTGGTAGCCAGATATCCTCTCACAATCCTGGTGAGGAGGGAGGGAGTAAGTAATAAAAGAAGGAAGGAAGAAAGGAAGGCTGGATTTAGATTCAGAACTATATCTAAGATCAGGGTTAAATATGTTTGATATGAATATTAAATTAAGATGGAAAACAATTCTTTAATTTTCCTTCTATTAGTAGGTGAAGGTCTGATTTCTCTCTACTTGATGACTTGCTTTACAACTGAATTTGGCAGAGGTGATATTCTGGAACTGTTAATACTAGCATTCCTAAGAAGCATGACAGTCTCTGCGTGGCTCTCAAAGCACACTCACTATTGGAACCCAGTTTGAAGTTGAAATAAGTCCATGGAGCCTATGGAGAGATTCACATCAGAGAAACTTCCAACTAAGACCCAGCTGACAGCCAGCATTAGCTTGACAGTCAGTAAGCTGAACTGCAAACAGATCCTCCAGCCCAATTGAGTTACTCCAACATATGTCACATAAAACAGAAACAAGCTTTCCTAATTAAGCCCTGATAGAATTGCAGGTATGTGAACAAAATATCTAAATATCCTATATAATAAAGAGGTAATATGCAATTTGGACCTTACAACCTCACAAAATGGCTGTCTATGACCATGCTGGCAATGGGCTGGTAAGGGATGACCAAATGACTGAGCAAGCAGGCTGTGTGGGACAACCAGATCAACATGAGACTTAGTGAGGGACAAACAAATGACTCAACATCAGGCTTCCTAGGATGACCAGGCTGATAGGCTGGCCATACAGGTGACCAGGCTAGGAGGAGGAGCAGTTTGGTGTGACCGGGCCAGCAGGGGGCAGTAAGGGGTGACAAAGCTGGTAGGGGGGGCACAGTTAGGGGTGATCAAGCTGGCACACAAAGGCAGTGAAGGGTGATCAGGATGGCAGGGGAGTAGTTAGGGGCAACAAGGCAGGCAGGCAGGTGAGCGATTAGGAGCCAGTGGTCCAGGATTGTGAAAGGGATGACTGACTACCAGTTTATGCTTTATGCCCATTCACAAGAGTTGGGCCTAAACTAGCAGTTGGACATTCCTTGAGAGATCCTGCATTGAAGAGGGTGCAGGCTGTGCTGAGGGAACCCCTAACCTGTGCATTAATTTTATGCACTGGACCTCTAGTTATTGATATAACCACATATTTTGGTTTTTTTTGTAACAGAGCAATAGATAATAAAAACAATGTTCTTTGGGAGACAGTAGACTGTCTGTGTCAACTTTCACAGAATTGCAAGTTGATACCTGAATTGAAAAAATTCTGAACACATTCTAGGCATTGACTAAAATAAAAGGAAACAGCTGAACAAAAGGAATATCAGTGTTAACAATTAGTAAAAATCAATGAGAAGAAAATTGTTTTTCACAGAAAATTAATGTGATCCTTGTATTAGTCAAAGAAAGTAAAAACAGTAAAACAAAAAAGGTCAGGAATATTACATGCCCTACTTATTGTTGTATATTGAGTATAAAAAAAAAAGAGTCAGCTAAAACTGGTTTGGTTCAGTGGATAGAGCATCAGCCTGCAGACTTAAAGGTCCCAGATTCAATTCCGGTTAAGGGCATGTGCCTTGGTTGCAGGCACATCGCCAATAACTTATCATTTAGAACTGAGAAAACTCTTTTACTAGAGTTAAGAGAAGCATCTTATACAGGATGATGTGAGTTCAGGATTCAGTATCTGCCCCATTTGGCTTCAAAATCAGAGCTTGAGCAATATAGTAGACTGTAATATATGGAGGTACTAGCCTAGAAAGACATTAAACTGCTCTTTAATTAAATAATGTCTTTCTTTAATTAAAGACATTAAAGAATGCCAGGAGAGTTTGTATAGTAGTGTAGTTGTTCAGGGCACACACCAGAACCAGATTGGCTGGCTTCAAGTTCCAGTCTAGCTACTTCTAATAGTAATAGTAGTACTTATTAGCCTGTGCCTCACTTCCAACATTTGCAAAATAAACTTTTTGGTAGTCCCTAGCACATATTTCTTGTGATAACTAAATGAGCACACCTATGTAAAATACTTTGACTTGAGTCTGAGGTACAGAAAGCACTATAAAGTTATAAGCATTCTTTTTAAAAAAATAAATGTATCATTCAGATTATTACAGATGTTCCTCTTTTTCCCCCCATAACTCCTACACTATTACCATTCTAGTGTTTTTCAAAATGTAATAATACTTTCAACTAAGAAATAGTTTTGTAGAATCTTCAAAGTCAAATTGGAATTTCCTAGTGCAGGGATCATGTTTAGTTAATCCTTTCTCCCTCCAGCTCTCCCTTTCCCTAGCACATAGAAGTAAACAAATAGTCCTTAAGAAATATTATTTTCTAAAGTAAACTCAGTAATTGTATTGGGGTCCAACTGGTATGGATATCTGTAATTTACCTGGAGGATTTAATCTATTCAGAACTATAGTAAAAATATACTATACTCTAAAATAAGCTTTTTTAAGTTTTAAAAAAGCACACTACACTCTATAATAAGCTTTATCCTATCTAATAAAAGAGTAATATGCAAGTTAACCATCACTCTGCTACACAAACAAGCCATGCCCACAAGCCATGCATGCGAGTATGCAAATTAACCCCAACCAAGATGGCTATGGCCACAGAATGAGCAGGAGGAAGGCTTGGGTTTCTCTGGTGATAGAAGAAGCCAAGATTTCCACACACTCTGGTGGGCCCAGGCCTCACTCAAGACTACAAAATTTCAATTATAGAAGATAAATAAATCCTAGATCCCAGGGCCTCCACTTGGGTCGCTGGGGGGAGGCGGGGGGAGTGGAAGGGGCCAGGTGCTATCCTGTAAACCTCCACAGTTTCCTTGCCCAGGCTGCCTCATGTCCCAAGGGAACCCCCATCCTGATACGGGACATCCTTCAGGGCAAACCAGCTGGCCTCTACCTGTGTACCAGGCCTCTATTCTATCTAATGAAATAGTTATATGCAGATTGACCATCACTCCAACACACAAAATGGCTGACCCCATGTGGTCAAAGATCCTGCTCCCCTGTGGACACAAGATGACCGCCACAAGATGGTAAGCAGGGGAAGGCAATTGAGAGGGACCAGGCCTGCAAGGGAGGGCAGTTGTGGGCAATCAGGCAAGCAGGGGAGGGCAGTTGGGAGGCACTAGGCCTGCAAGAGAGGGTAATTGGGGGCAATCAAGCCTGCAGAGGAGGGCAATTAGGGGTGACCAGGCCAGTAGAGGAAGGAAGCTGGAGGTGACCGGACTGACAGGGAACGGCAGTTGGGGGAGACCAGGCCTGCAGGGGAGGGCAATTAGGGGCAAACAGGCCAGCAGGGGAGCATTTAGGAATTAATCAGGATGGCAGGGAAGTGGTTAGGGGGTGATCAGGCTGGGAGGCAGAAGCGGTTAGGGGCAATCAGGAAGGCCAGTAAGCCTGATCCTGGTAGGACAGGGGCTAAACAGGAAGTCGGACATCCCTTGAGAGGTCTCAGATTGGAGAGGGTGCAGGCTGGACTGAGGAACACCCCTTCTCCCCTCGCCATGCATTAATTTTGTGCACTGGGCCTCTAGTATAATATATTATCTAATTTTGTGCACTGGGCCTCTAGTATAATATATTATACTAGAGGCCCAGTGCACAAAATTAATGCATGGAGGGGTGTGTCCCTCAGCCCAGCCTGCATCCTCTCCAATCTGGAACCCCTCTAGGGATGTCTGACTGCCCATTTAGGCCTGATCCCACTGGGCAGTCGAACATCCCTCTCACAATCCAGGACTGCTGTCTCCCAACTAATCATTTGCCTGATTGCCTAGTTGTCCCTAACTGCTTTTGCCTGCCACCCTGATCACCCCCTAAACACTTCCCTGCCAGCCTAATTAACACCTAACTGCTGCCCTGCTGGCCTGATCTCCCCTAACTTCCCTCCCCTGCTGGCTTGGTTTTCCACAACTTCCCTCCCCTGTCAGCCATCTTGTGATGGCCACCTTGTGTCCACATGGGGGCAGCCATTTTGACCACATTGGAGAGGCCATCTTGTGTGTTGTAGTGATAGTCAATTTGTATATTACTCTTTTATTAGATAGGATAATTTTACTGCTATGTTAATTTAGCATAACTACAATAAATTATAGATTCTATGCAGTGGGATGCTAATAAAATTTATCATAATCTACTCAATATTATTTCTTTGCAACTTTTTCTTTGGGAACCCTTAAGCCAGTATGGCTGGGTTAGTAATAATCTTGTACAATTCGTAACAACTTGCTATTTGTTGAATTTTCTAATTTCTGCTAATCTGCTAGTGTGTTTTATACTGGGATGGCATTTTTTTACACCAGGATTTTTAATGTTATATGCCAGAAAAACATATTTTGAGAATGTTTATTCTTACATTGTACATTTTAAACTGCTTAATTATTGTTTTGCTTTTATACCCTAGGGAAAGTTCTAAGAGCAGCAACAGTATTTCTTTTGAACTTTGCCCTGTATACTGAATAATTGTGCTCTGTCATACCCTGGTATGTATATCAACATGTCACACAGGACAGCAAGGAGTGGGGGATGTTGCTGTTGATAGTAGTGGTGTTGGTGGTAGTAAATGGAACTTCCTCATTGGAGTATGAAGTGAAAATGATTGCCCATTTGCAAAAGCCATTTACAGCATGCATTTCTTGGTTATCCTGAATAAAGTTTCATTGGCAGGACAACTCAAGACTTATTGTCTAATCCTCTACCCCTGATATAAGGTAGACTGCCTTTGCCTTTAGCTAGTACTCAGTACATATCTTTTAAATAAATTACTATGAATGTTAAGACATTTATTTTCATATTCAATTTGAGCTGACAGCTGAAGTAGTATAAAATATAATCTAAGTAAAATGAGCAATGTCAAATATACATAAAAATTGACAAGAGGGAATATAAAATTGACAAAAGGGAATATATTTATCTATATAATTTATTTTTACATTTTCCCTTTACTCAATATTGAACTTTGAACATTGTATTTTATATGGTCTAGCTTAATGATATGAATAAAAGAGCATAGGGTTTAATAGTTGCTACTTCAAAAAGCAGCAGTTTAAAAATATTCGGTAGTATTTATGAGTCTATGGATCACCTGGTTGGCTCTTCATGTCTTGGCTGAGCTCACTCATGAGTCTGTAGTCAACCTGGTATATTGTAGTCAGCTCTGCTAGTTATGTCTAGGTGTCAAAATATCTCTAGCTTAGTCTAGGAATTCCTCATCTGTGATATTTAGACACTTCTCCATATCATATTGTATCCCCAAAAAGACTGTCTTGGGCTTGCTGACTTAGCAGTGGCCAGGTTCCAAGTGGAAATATATATGAACTTAAATCAGATTTTAAAAAATCTATTACATGGTCATTTGAAATTTTAAAATTGTTGTATTGTCATTAATTAGACATGCATTGTCTTTGAAGAGAATATTTCTGCCTTATTTTTTTAAAGCCTGTTTTCTTCAAACTGGTTTAAGTGTACATTGAGGACACATGAAAATATTGCAAGAAAAGAAGTGGACAATGATAGTGGTAGGGGAATAATGGTCTAGATAACCAGCCACAGGAAAAAGTTCTGGATTCAGCAATGTTTTAAATGGCAAAATACAGTGTCCCATCAACAAAGAAATATAGATTATTTAAAAACACACAAAAATAATATTTTGTGTAGGAGCATAGCCTTATCCATTTTTGTGGTATCAGCTATATTCTGATGGAAGCCTAGTGAAAATTATTTTGGAAATATAGACATATCATGTAGAGTTTGTATACCTTAGTGATGTTGGAATTTATTGTGTAGAAGATGGGAAGTCACCAATGAGTGGACTTGAATAGTTTAATGCCACGGGAAAGAAAAAAGAGAACAGGCATTAAGTTAGCATTTGTCCTCTTCAACCCATGATGCATCTTGCCAAGTTTCAACTCATTTTATTTGCATAGAAATTTTATATTGTCTTCAAATTACAGACAAGAATACTGAATAAGAGGTTGATTGATCTAAAATTATGCATCTACCAAAAGTTTCTAAAGTTGTAGTCTATTAGATCCCCTATTCTATTTTCCATTATACTAACAAGTTATCTAGAAGTGGTGTTGAGTAGCTCTTGAGCTGAATTGAAATTATTCCCAGAAAGACAAGTTAAGGGGCCATTAACATATCCAGATTAAATATATTAAATATTCAAGCCAAGGAAGTAATTCTGAAGGGAAAGGAAACAAATGATTTGGAATAAATTTGGTGAATAACTTTTAATCCATATTGTTTGACATAGACTGCTGAATCCCACAAAATTAACTGAAGCAGTGCTTGGTGAGAAATTGATTACTTCCTATATGCAAAAATAATCCATTGAAAGATAGTTTAAAATTAACTTAATCAAAATTACTTCATGTGTTTCTACCATTATGGGAGCAATATGTTTTATATTGTTTAATTTAATTATATTATATATTCTGGAAAATGGCTGATTTACTATTTCCATATTTTTTGAGATAGAAATATGTTTCAGTATATGTTCAGAATTTTTTCATAGAAAAATGTGTATATGTTCAAAGGTGTTATTGACTTTATTTGTCAGTAAGTAATAAAATATTCATGCAGCATATTTCATTTATTATGATAATATGAGAATGGTTTTCTTATTGCAAATGCTTATTCTGAAATAAAATATTTTCTTCCCTTTAAATATGAAGTGTACAACAAAAATATATTAAATGGTACAACAGTACTAGCTGAAAGTGCTGTAATTCAGACACATGCTGTAATATAAGCCAAATGCATTTTTTTTAACTTAAAATTGTTTTCTGATGGAATAAGTAATATTTTACCCTTGAAAAATTTATTTCTCTCATTTGTGGAAAGACCAGATGGTCTTACAGGTCATTCACAGTTATAAAAGAAACAACAAAAAAATCTCTTTTCAGAGGTGAGATATTCTTTATTTTTCACTAGAAAACAAATTATTTGCTTGGATGGAAACCTTTTGTATAGCAGTGTAATTGCTGGTATCTGTGGGATGTCTGGGTAAATAAGATGCTCTGTCTCAAAGAGTTATAACTTATTCTTGTGCATAAAATCTGAGTAAATAAATGGGAGCAGACCTTGGAGTTTCTTGCAGAGAAGAGATACATGAAACACAACTGAGAAATCAGGTCTGAACACAAATGATAACAAGTGAACATGATGAAAATTATTTAGCAGTGGAATTAGGCTGGTCTTTTAAAATTATATGTACATTTTATTTATTATTTTTTTAAAAAATATATTTTATTGATTTTTCACAGAGAGGAAGGGAGGGGGATAGAGAGAAACATCGATGAGAGAGAGACATGGAACAGCTACCTCTTGCCCACCCCCAACTGGGGATGTGCCCACAGCCAAGATACATGCCCTTGACTGGAATCGAACCTGGGACCTTTCAGTCCACAGACTGATGCTCTATCCACTGAGCCAAACTGGTTTCAGCTATATGTAGAATTTAAACATTTTTTTTGTATTTTTCATAAATATTTTTTTCTCTCTGATCCCCTAGAAGTAAATGATATGTTTACAAAAGTGACAAATGTTTAATATATGAAAACTAATTTGAATAATAATGTTGTTCCAAATGATGTATACAATAGAAGGTAAATGTCTTATTCATTAATTCACTTAACAAATATTTGTTGAGTGTTTACTATGAGTCAGGTTCTATTCTTGATACTGTGTGTGAGGCAATGAAGAAAATAACCAAAATATATTTTATCTTAGAGTTAGAAACTAGTAGAGGGTGAAATAATATAAACAAATAAATATATAATAGGTCAGTTTGCGATATTGCTATGAAGAAATATAAGGTTGTTTGGAAAGGTCTCTCTGAAAGGCACTGTTTGAATAAATATTTTAATGGAGGGATAGAACCAGCAATGCAAATGTCAGGAAGAAGGATGTTCAAGGTATAAGGCAAAGTTAGTGCAAAAGCCCTGAGGGCAAAAGCATCTGCTGTGTTCATAAAACACTCAGGAAGTGACTGATGCTATGTTAAAGTTGTATTACAAGTTTACACTTACATAAAAGATAAAGGTGAATAATCCTTATATAATCTATATATTAAAGCCTAAGTGACCATTGCAACTGAAAAGATGACCAAACAGGCTGTGTGGGGTGACAAGGCTGGCAGGGGGGTTAGAGAGGGGTGATCAAATGACTGAACAGCAGCCTATGTGGGGTGACCAAGCAGGCAGGCAGATGAGCAGTTAGAAGCCAGTGGTCCCAGAGGGAGGGAAGTTGGGGGTGACCAATCTGGTGGGGGTCAGTTACTGCTGACTAAGTTGGCAGGGGGAGGTAATTAGGGGTGGCCAAGCAGGCAGGCAGGTGAACAGTTAGAAGCCAGTGGTCCCAGATTGTGAGAGAGATGTCCCCAAGATTAGGCCTAAACCAACAGTAGAATATCCCTTGAAGGGTCCTAGATTCAAGACGGTGTAGGCTGGGCTGAGGGGACTCTCACCCCCGTGCATGAATTACTTGTACTGGGCCTCTAGTCTATAATAATAAAAGCATAATATGCTAATTAGACCAGACAGCTTAATGTCCTTCCAGATGTCTTTCCAGATGACCTTTTGGATGAAACTGGGACTGTGAGGGCCAAGCCCTTTTCACAAATATTGTGCATCAGGACTCTAGTTTAATACAAAATGTTATTAAATGTTAGATATCAAGTTCTTATTCTCTTTGATATTGTAATTTAGTTAACTGATGCACCTATGGTGTTTATGAATTTTTGTCAAATTGGAGAAATTTAATGTAATGTAGAAACTTAATATTTTTCTTCTTTTACCTCTTAAACCATCTTTTACCAAATGATGCAAAAGAATTAAACATTGAAATATCTAAAATTACTGAAAATAGGGGAGAGGAGTATGACAAATTCTAGAAACGAAGTTCTTACAGGATGCTTTTGCCTAAATATCAAGGATTTTAAAGAAAAATAGTTTAAATGGAACAATATTGAAATTATAGTTTTGATATTGGGACTTATAGTACTTATATGTCTGGTCTTCACTTTGTTTTATAACTCTGATACCTAAAACCCTTAGAAATTACCTGAGTGGTATGAACATAAAGGTACTTATTATATGAATGAGGTGACTTTGGGACACCAACTGAGGATGAGGGCTTGTTGCCAGAACTATGTGATGGGACAATTGGAACTTTAAGTGTAGGCCTCTAGAATGGTAGAGGGACTGAAAGTTAAATTGAGAGTGGCTAATGATTTAATCAATTGTGCCTATATAATGAAGTATCCATCAAACCCCCAAAGGATATGGTTTAGAGTGCTTGCAGTTTAGAAAACATGTTAAAATTTTAATCAAGAAAAATTTAAATAACAAAAAAGTTACAAATAAATATATTATTTCAGAAATGAAGAAAAATGATTTTGAGCCCTATTCAGTTTGGCTCAGTGCGTAGAGCGTCAGCCTGTGGACTGAAGGTCCCAGGTTCAATTTAGGTCAAGGGCACATGCCTGGGTTGTGAACTCAATCCTCAGTGAGGGCCTTGCAGGAAGCAGCCAATCAATTATTCTATCTCATCATTGATGTTTTTAATCTCCCTCTTTCTCCCCCTTCTTTTCTAAAACCAATAAAAATATATTTTTAAAAAAATGAAAAAAGAAAAGAAAAATTATTTTGAGAGGTTGATATGCTTGAAGAGAGTATGGGAGCTCTACACCCTTTCCTAATCTTTACTCATTTCTTCTATTTGATTTTTCCTGAGTTCTATCCTTGACAATCCAATAAACAAAATATTTATCTGAGTTCTTCTCTTGCAAATTAATGAAACCCAAGGGCGAAGTCATTGGAAATTCCATTCTTTGGCCAGTTGATGACAACCTGGACTTAACAATTGACATCAGAATTTTGGGGCAGTCTTATAGAACTGAGCCCCTAATCTGTGGATCTAATGCTAGCACCAGGTAGAGAGTGTCAGAATTAAGTTGAATTGTGGGACACCCAGCTGATGAAAGATTACTTAACGGTGTGGGAAAAATAACTCCAACCACTAACACACACATTGTAATTGGTATAGAATCATAATAGAGAAAGCTTAATAACATGTGTCTTTCTGGTAAAGGAATACAATATCACAGGGAGTGAATAGAGGGAAATTTAGCCATACAGTTTAAAGGACAAAGGAGATTTTTAGGACCAACTCTGTGATAGCAAATATTCTTCATGGATATCTATGCCCTTAAAGATAAGCTTGTTGACGTAGTAACAGGAGGTAGACCAATGGTGCACTGACTTAGAAAACATTAGAGTAGGGACTATTCTACACACAGAGACACATTATGTTCTGCAGTGAGAGCCAAGTCAGTAAAAGCACACAACAATGTTTCCAGCATGAAGTCTTTTGCAAACCGAGATATCCTTTATTAGAATACAGGAATATGCAAATTGTCTGGGATGTCATAACATATTGACTGTTCAACAGGAGGCAGGCACAGCAAGAGCAGGGACTGCCATCACCAGGAAGGCCTCAGCATAGCCTGGCCTGGGGTGTCCCCTGGTAGTGGCAGCCCCTGGCAGAGATGGCCCCCCGTGAAGGTATGCACAGGCCCACCACACTGCCAGGCATGGGTGGAGGTGTGTACAAGCTTGCCCAGCACTAATAGGGTGCTGCCTTTGTGCATCCCTGCCCAGCGCTGATCTGACACTGCCTGCATGCATCCCCACCCAGTTTATTAATAAATTTATATATTATTTTCATATACATTTTACTTTCATCTCTGACACTTGTATTATAGAGAAAGGGCAAATAGCAATATTAAAATGTTTTCTCTAATTAATTCCCTTTTAATGTGCATGAATTTTGTGCACCAGGCCACTAGTGATATACAAAAAAGAAATGTTCCTGCTGAAAATTCAATTAGACCAGCCATTGCAGATGTTATTAATATTAATAACACCTTTATGATCTGAGATGAGTCTAGGAAAATAATAAAGACATTTAAGGAGTGTACAGTCATTCTATTTTTGGAAAATAACAGATTTTGGTAGACTCACATTATTCAGTGAGTATAAATAGAACATTTGGGAAAAATATTACTATATAGTTTTTAAAAACTCAAGTATCAACTACTTACTTATTTTTTAAATATATTTTATTGATTTTTTATAGAGAAGAAGGGAGAGAGATAGAGTGTTAGAAACATTGATGAGAGGGAAACATCCATCAGCTGCCTCCTGCAACAGCCCCTATTGGGGATGTTTCCACAACCAAGCCACATGCCTTTGACTGGAATTGAACCTGGAACCCCTCAGTCTGCAGGCTGACACTCTATCTACTGAGCCAAGCCAGTTAGGGCTAAACCACTTACTTCTGTAGCACTGTTCTCCCCTTCTTGATTTCCATAGCTCACCATTAGCACAGGGACTTTAGACTATTTTATTTATTAACTAGAGACCCATTGCACAAAATTCACGCACCAGAGGGGTCCGTCGGCATAGCCTGCTGGGATCAGACCAAAAACAGCAGTCCAATGACACCTGCCACTCCTACCTACTATTCCTGCTCATCCTGCTCCACTGTGCTTGCTGCACCACTACTCAGTAGGCTTGCTGCCACTCCGCTGCGGTCTCCAGGCTGCAGTGGCCAACTCTGAGCACTATGTCTGGTGCCCATTGGTCAGCTGAGCAGTGGTGGCACACTCACCACCAGGGGCAGATCCTGCATTGAGCATCTGCCCCCTGTTGGTCAGTGTTCATCATAGCAATGAGTCAACTGGTTGTTCGGTCATTTGGTCATTCAGTAGCTTAGGCTTTTATATTTCTTTAAACCCTAAACACAGTGCCAGTATTTGTCTCACAGATGTTCAATAAGTATATTGAAAATAAGTGAATGAATCTCTATGACCTTCCTTTTTAGCATTACTCTTTGAAATTTCTTCTTAACCTCCCCACCTCTGAGCCTACTTTACTTATTCTCCTCACAAATCCCAATAGCCAGTGTGATAATCTGATGCTTAGATTCTCTGAATATGCATATCTTCAATTGTATGCTTGACATTTCACCCTGAGAATAAAAACTTGAGATTTTAATTAACATTTCTCATCTTCTTTATTAAATCTGATCCCCTTCCTAGATTACCTATCAGCTAATGGAGACTTTATATATTAAGTTGCTCAAACCAAAAACCTAGTCTTCATTTTTTTTCAAGAAAAACAATCATAAATATAATAATATTGCATGCAAGAAACATTAATATTTCAAGAAAAATGGGTTTTAATATATTACCAACACTGTACTAACATAGTATGATATCACAAAAGTTTCAGAAAATATTAAAAATCTGCAAATAACAAGACTATTTCTATTATAGTCTAAAGTATTTTACCCCCTTTGGCTCTATTTTTGCTCACCAGTTTCTGTTGTTCATTATATTTCACAAATGAGTGAGATCATGTGATATTTATCTTTCTTCAACTAGCTTATTTTGCTTAACATGATACATAATGCTCTCCAGGTCCATCCATGCTAAGAGTTCCTTTTTTTTTTTTTTTTTTTTTTTTTTACCACCACATAGTATTTCATTGTGTAAATGTATCACAGTCTTTTAATTTACTCATCTGCTGATGAACAGTTAGGCTGTTTCCAAATCTTATATATTATAAATTGTGCTGATACGGATATAGGGGTGCATACTTTTTTTCTGATTTCTTGGGATATATTCTTAAAAGTGGAATAACTGGTTCAAGTGGGAGTTCCGTTTTTAATTTTTTTAGGAAACTCCCTAGATAGTGGGATTTGTGTCAATTTCTAATGTTTGACTCTAACCAACACTTTAATGAATTACCTGATAACATTTTATAGGATCCTTGATCCCAAATATATTCTCCCATGCAATGGACTTTTTTGTTTGTTGTTGGTTTCTTTTGCTGTGCAGAAGCTTTGTATTTCGATGTAGTCCCATTTGTTTATTTTCCCTTTAGTATTCTTTGCCCTAGGATCTGTATTGGTAAAGATATTGCTACATATGTCTGATATTTCGTTGCCAATAAGATTCTTTTAAGATTTTTATGGTTTCCCATCTTATATTTAAGTGTTTTTATCCATTTGGAGTTTATTTTTGTGTGTGCTATAAGTTGGTGAACTAGTTTCTTTTTTTTTTTTTATCTGAACTCTGTTTCAGATAAATTTCTTATCTTTGCTTCATTTATCTCTTCTTCTGGAGAATTCACTAGTTCTCTCATTTGGGAGTTGTTCCTTTGTCTCTTTATTTTGGTTGTCTGTTTGGGTTTGTGACTATGTATGAGGTAGATCCTCTACACCTCTCAATCTCTAGTGCAGAACAGAGTTAAAGGCTATTTCTGACTAATTGGAACAGACTAAGATGCAAAACTCCCAGAGACTGTCTCTGTCTACAGACTAATAGGATTCCCACTTGAATTTCTCCCCAGGCAATCTTCCTCAGGTGTAGTGAGAGTTATTTTTTAACAGAATGGGGCAATTGCTTCTGCCTGGAGGTTAATTGTTACCTTTAATCTCTTAAGTGGCTTCAGGGCTAGGTGTTTTCCAATAGTGTGTGTTGACTCTCTTCCTCCTCCACACCCCGCCTCCACCCCCCGCCTCCACCCCCAGACAAGGCAAATGTTTATGTGGGAAAGATATCCCCTGCTGTGTGAGGGAATGACTCAGTCCAGGAAACTTGAGATGTCTACCTCATGAGCTCTATTCCCAGAGTCCCCATTCCTGGCTTCTGCTCTCATTACTCTAGTCCACTTCATTCTTCCTCTGTTAGAGCATATGGAGTGTGCTCTACAGGAACTTTTGTTCATTTGCCCTTCAAGAGGGTGCCTGAACATTCAGCTGCCATGCCCTGGAAGACAGCACCCCACTACTTTTCACAGCTAGATATTTTGTAGTTACTCTCCTCAGATTTGGTGCTCTATTGAGGAGCCCAGGTTTGGGATTAGACCCCAGCGATCTCACTGCCAACACCCCACACCTGAGATACCTCTCTGGGACTTCAGTTGCTATCTGTGTGTGCCTGGCCAGCTGTTTTGTGCCTCTGTTGTGGGGCGACCCAGGTGGGACTCGAACCCACCCGAGAAAGACGACCACCAGACAGCCAATTGGAAAATTTAGGAAGCCTTTATTACGAACTCGAGTCCGGGCTCCCATTTCCACTGACACAGCAGGGAAGCACGAGAGCCCTGAACTTCCGCAGCAAATGCCTTTTATCCTCAGTGCAGGAGGACTTGGCTAAGCATTACTCTTTATCTAAACTCTGATTAAGCAAGCAGCTTAGAATGCTGATGTCCTTCCTAGGGGTGGTTTGTACGACCCTGTGGTTCCTCAGAGCTGGGTGTGCCTTAGGTACCTGGTGTTTGTGTACGAAAACCACCAGTTCCTGGTTTTACTGCCTCCAGGCCTGAGGTCACCCTGACCTTAATTCAACTCCTTATGGGGGGAACGCAGTCTGGTCCTTGCCCCTCCACACCTCTGCCCCACCTACAAAGCTCTATGTGGTCTCCACCTTCGGTTCTTGGATAACCTTCTGTTAGGTTTTCGTTGATTACTCAGAAACCTTTCCTTATTTCAGTTGTAATTCCAGCTTGTTCCTGGGATCATGTCTGTGCAACATCCACCTACTCTGCTGCCATTTTTAGTCTCTCTTAGTCTTAATTTTTTATTTATACATCTCAACAACAATAAATTATCTCTAAACCAATAAATAAGATTTATAATACCCATTCTCTTTTTATTCTCATTACCATCAACCAGTTCAAGTCACCATTGTCTCTTTTTTGAATTATTGCTTCAGCTTCCTAACTGGTCTTGCTGCCACTATTCAGCATCCTTCAGCACAATCTCTCTCAAATGCAAATAAGCAGTCATTTGCCTATTTAAATGCCTTTCATAGTTATATTGTTTAGGATAAAATTCAAAGTTTTTATCATGACTTTAAAAATTCTTTGTGAGCATTCTCATATTTATCTCTCTAGACTAATATTCCTCCACATTACTTCTAGAAAACTTTGTTATAGGAACTGAATTAACCTTTTTTTAAGTACATTTTTATTGATTTCAGAGATTGAAACATGAATGATGAGAAAGAATCATTAATTGATTGCCTCCTGCACGTCCCCTATTTGGGTTTGAGCCCGCAATCTAGGCATATGCTCTTGACTGTAATCAAACCTGGGACTCTTGAGTACTTAGGCTGGGGCTCTATCCATTGAGCAAAACTGGATAGGGCCAGAAACTGAGTTTAATTTTTTTAAAATATATTTTATTGATTTTTTTTATAGAGAGGAAGGGAGAGGGATAGAAAGTCAGAAACATCGATGAGAAAGAGACATCGATCAGCCGCCTCGGGCACGCCCCACAGTGGAGATGTGCCCACAAACAAGGTACATGCCCTTGACCGGAATTGAACCTGGGACCTTTCAGTCTGCAAGCCGACGCTCTATCCACTGAGCCAAACCGGTCTCGGCCTGAATTTAAATTTTTAAAAAATATAATGCTATTCTCTCTCATTTCTAGATTCCTGATCATGTGTTATTCTCTTTGTTTGAGAAGTATTTCTGCTCTTCTTTCCCCTGTCCCTACCCTAATTTTTACTTAAATTAAAACCCCCATGTCTTATTTTTGGAAACTTGCTTTTGAAATCATTTTATGATAAAAAAATAATCTGGGTTAAGATCTCATTTTATATATATCTAAGCTTTGCTGCAATTTTATCCACATACTCATTACAATAGTTGTTAATTTGCCTATAATTCATACTATATGTCAACATTCATGAGGGTAACAATATATTCCTGTTGACAGGTGAAGTGTATATACATTATAAGAAATCTATAATGAATGAATGATTGAAGATATACAGCAAAATGAAAATTTTGATTAGCTTTGTACAGTCTGATTCAATATCTTAGAATATCTTACCTTTAACTTTTCTAATTTAATTAAATATTTTCAATTAACACCCTGTGATGATTAGTTTTCTATGTGTCAACTTGCCTGAGTTAATGGATGCCCATGTATTTGGTAAAACATTCTTTCTGGGTCTGTGAGGGAGTTTCTGGAAGAAATTAGTGTTTGAGTTGGTAGATTAAGGAAAGAAGATCTTCCTCACCAATGAGGATGGACATCACCCGATCCTTAAGTACCTGAATAGAACAAAAAAGTGGAGCATTATTTTATTTATTAATTCATTGGTTATTGTTGTATATTTCCTGACTAGGGGACAAACCAAAAAACCTTGTGGTATCTGGACAATGTCCTAACCAACTGAGCTACCTGGCCAGGACAATTTGCTTTCTGTTTGCATTGGGACATACAATTTATTCTATGCTGTACTAATGGT
>JAAGEH010000286.1:37389757-37450335 GCA_011751065.1 Lasiurus cinereus | reverse complement strand
ATTTCTATTTCTCTGGGGCATCCTGACTAATACACAAGTATATTTCTAAACTATTGACTTATCCAAATATAACATTTCTGCATGCTTCAGGATCTTAAGGTACATGCTGAGATGAAGCAAACTACAACATTTGTTTTTATACCTATGTGAGCTAATTATATTCAAATACATCATTTGTTATTCTTATTGTCAACCTAATTTAAAAATATTTATGACTATTTTTTTCAGCTGAGAGGGAGCCTTTGCAACTGTGAACAAAACAGCATATTATAATATTTGTTTTTTAATTTTAGAATGCTATATACAATAAAAGTAAAATTTACTTTATATTCATCCTTTCAATATTATGGAAATATATATGATCAGTTTAATAGTCTAAAAATCTTGATATCTTATTTCCTACTTTTCTAAGCCTCAGGTAATTAAATAATATTTACTGAAAACTTAACTGTCTTAAAATTTTACTCTTCTTGGGCTGTTAACATATTTTAGGATTATGTGATCATAAAAATTGCCTTAATTTTAAACCTCCTTAAATTGTCTATCAACAAATTTAATGTTGCCCAATGATAACTTGATAACTTAATAAATTATCAATAAAATATTACTAGCTGACAAATATATTCTCTATCAATAAAAATGAATTTATATACCATCATTAACCAGATGCTTAACATAAATTTGCCCTGATATAGTGTAATGCCTAAAAGTATTTATAATAGCTATGATTTATATTAGATGACTTAACGTCTCTGTAAAACAACTTATTTACCTATAAAAATAGCTACGTTTCTAATATATTATATTTTTATAAGGATTAAATGAGGTGATGCATTTATTTTTTATTTTTATCCTCACCCAAGAATAATTTATTGATTTTAGAGAGGATGGGAGAAAGAGAGAGAGAGAGAAATAGTGATATGAGTTGCCTGACATATTTTCCCTGACTAGGGATCGAACCTGCAACCTAGTTATGAGCCCTGACCAGGAATTGAACTCCTAACTGTTTTTTTTTTTTTAATTAAATCTTTATTATTCAGATTATTACATTTGTTTTTCTTTTTTCCCCTGCATAGCTCCCTTCCACCCGGCTCCCACCCCTCCCTCTACCCTTAACCTCCCTCCCATTGACCTCATCCATAGGTATATGATTTTTGTCCAGTCTCTCCCTGTAGAGTGATTGTCAATCAAATGAGCCACCTGGCTAGGGCTAGATAATGCACTTAAAATAATATATACTTTGTAAGCACTCAATAAATGTAATTTCAAGGTAATTAGAAATATCTTGCTCATTATTCCCATTAAGTGTGTGTGTGTGTTGTTGTTGTTTTATGGATTAATCTGCATTTGTAATGTCATGGCAATCTCCTCTAAATCTATAGAGGATAAAAATTCCTCTAATGTTTTTCTTATTCTTTCTGAGATTTCAGAAGGAGTTACCACCATCCTTCTTGATATTTAAAGAAAATTGTATTAACCAAGATTTTCAGTTTTCATTTATTACTGCTTTAAATCATTTTGTTTGGCAAATATCCAGACACTTCCTGTTAGAATGTTGATTCTAGAAGTGATTAGGTACAAAATTAACTCAGTTTACTAGAGTGCCATTTGGAAAAGTATATCTGTAGTGAATTAATTGGTACTCTAGACTGAGAGCATTCATGTATTTGCAGACATGCCTTACTTTATCTGGGAGAAATTCATTAGAATAAATTTGCCATATAATAAAGTTTTCAGGATAATATACTTACACAATTAAAGTAACCCATTTTCTCAAAATAAGTGGAATTACTCATACTCTAGTCAGATTTGAAAGCCCATTATTATGATTTATTTCAACATTTACTGAAAACCAGTAGTGCAATAGGCAAGCCAAACTGATACAATTCCACAGTGATACCAGCAATTCTGCAGCTGAAAGTAGTTCCGTTACAATATGCCAAATCCTAATTTTTAAGCATGGATAACTTCATTTTGCTTATTTCAAAGTCAGAGAGGACATCATGCACATACAATGAAAAGCTTTAAAAAGTTCACTTGTGTGCTCATTATCTATGACAAGCTTCAAAAACTTGAAAAGGAAGACTGCTGACAAAGCAGAGTATATGGGTACATTTCTTTTCAAACAATAACCTGCATATGAAAAAAGAAACTAAAAATTCAACCAGAAATAAACCCTGATTGTTCTCCTGTCAGCCTGTCACCTACATAAAACAGATGCTAAAGCAAAGACAGACATAGTAGCTGTTGCTACTAAAAGTACTAATGCTAAAGCTTTTCACAGTTATTATTGTTAACATAAAACTCTGCTAACATATTTCATCAAACCAGTGACACTGCCCATCTCAATGAGGCTCTTTACCAGGGTCCCCTCCAATGTCACAATTTTGTCCAGTTATGCATCCATACCATCTTATGAATGTACTAGTGGCCTGGTGCATGAATTTGTGCACATTGAAATTAATTAGAAGAAATATTTTAATATCACTATTTTCCCTTTTTCTAAACTAGAAGTGTCAGAGATGAAAGAAAATTAGTAAAATGTATATGAGAATAAATATAAATTGATTAATCCTATATAATAAAATCCTAATGTGCAAATCAGCCCTCATATGCACACTGATGACCAGGGGGCAGACGCTTAATGCAGGAGCTGCCCCTTGGTGGTCAGTACACTCCCACAGCCAACTTCCCACAACTAACCAAACTCCCTGGTCCCTTCCTCCTTCCCTCATCTATCTGGCAGTTCTCATCTGGCTGCCGTTAGGCCTTGTCCACAGGCTCCCAGGCGCTGAGCAGCAGCTGAACAGGCCCTGGACAGTCCTGCCCCTTTCAGGTCTGGGCAAGAGAGCCCTGATAGCCCTTGATCACAGGCCAGGTATGAGGACCCCACCCATGCACAAATTTCATGCATAGGGTCTTTAGTCCTATCTAATAAAAGAGTAATATGCAAATTGACTATAACTCCAAGACACAAGATGGTCAAAGATAGCTGCCCCCATGTGGGCACAAGATGGCCACCACAAGATGGCCATCAGGGGAGGGAAGTTGTGGGCAGTTAGGGGTGACCAAGCTGGCATAGGAGGGCAGTTGAGGGACACCAGGCCAGCAGGGGAGGGCAGTTCAGGGGGCCAGGTCTATAGAGGAGAGCAGTTGGGGGGGACCAGGGCTGCAAGGGAGGGCAGTTGGGGAGAAACCAGGCCTGCAGGAAAGGGCAATTGTAGGTGATCAGGCCAGGAGGGAGGACAGGTAGGAATGACCGGGCCAATAGAGGAGGGCAATTGGGGGAGCCAAGGCCTACATGGGGGGGGGGAAGTAGGGAGGAACCAGGCCTGCAGAGGAGGATAGTTGGGGGGGGGGACCCAGGCTTGCAGGGGAGGGCAGTTGGGGGAATAGGCCAGCAGGGGAGCACAGTTGTGGGGGACTAGGTTTGCAGAGGGTGGCAGTTGTGGAGAGACCAGGCATGTAGGGGGAGGCAGTTGTGGCTGATCAAGCCAGCAGGGAGTGCAGTTAGGAGTGCCTGGGCTGGCAGAGGAGGGAAGTTGAGGGAGACCAGGTCTGCAGGGGAAGGCAGTTGGAAAGGACTGGGTCTGCAGAGGAGGGCAGTTGGGTGTGTGTGGGGGGGTCCAAGCCTGCAGGGGAGGACAGTTGGGGATGACCAACTGGCAGGAGAGGTCATTTAGGGGTGATCAGGCCAGCAGGGTAGGACAGTTAGGAACAATCGGGCAGGCCAGGGAGCAGTTAGACATTGATCAGGCTGGCAGGGGAGTGGTTAGGTGTGATCACACTGTCAGGCAGAAGCAGTTAGGGGCAATCAGGCAGAGGCAGGTAAGAGGCTGGGAGCCAGCAGTCCTGGATTGTGAGAGGGATGTCCGACCATCCAGTGGAATCAGGCCTAAACAAGTGGTCAGACATTCCTCAAGGGGTCCCAGATTAGAGAGGTTTCAGACTGGGCTGAGGGACACCCTCATGTTCTTAAACCTCACTTCCTTGGTATATGCCATTCCATCACTTTTCTTTTTTCACCTATTAATTTTTTTTCTAGACTTTTTTCCTCAATCTGAAGCAACTTTTTTTAGTTTTGAAGATCATAAATGACATAAAATTTTATCTATGCTAATAAAAGGGAAATATGCTAATTAGACTGAACATCTTCTGGACATCCTTCCAGGCAAAACTTGTTAGGGAGTGATCAGGCTGGAAGGGGAGAGCAGTTAGGGAACAGTCAGCTGGCAGGAGAACAGTTAGGAGTGATCAGATAGAGGAGGGAAGCTGGGGGTTCCCAGGTCTGCATGTTAGGGCAGTTATGGGTGATCAGGCCAGCAGGGAGTGCAATTAGAGGTGATCAGGAAGGCAAAGAAGGTTAGGGGTGATCAGGCAGGCAGGCATAGGCAGTTAGGAACAATCAAGCAATCAGGTGAGCAGTTAGGGGCATCTGGCAGGCAGGGCATAGTTAGGGGCATTTTTAGGCAGGCAGGCATAGTGGTTAGTGATGATCAGGCAGGCAAACAGGTGAGCAGTTAGGAGTTACTAGTCCCGGATTTTGAGAGGGATGTCTGACTGCCAGTTTAGGCCCCATCCTGCAGAGATCCCTGTGGAATTGGGCCTAAACTGGCAGTCAGACATTCCCTGAGGGGTCCCAAATTGGAGAAGGTGCAGGCTGGGCTGAGGGATGCAGCCCCATGCACAAATTTTGTGCAGTGGGCCTCTAGTTATAATTCCATAGCCTCTCTTTCTCTTTTCTGATTGCTCTTTTCTGAACATAGTTCATATTTTATAAATAGTAAAAGTGTGGTGTGCAAAATTGATTCCATTACACATATGGAAAATAAAGAGGCCCTAATTTTAAAAAATAGGATATCAACTTCATGTCTATAACATGTATGTGTATACACACACACACACACACACATATAGACACACACACACACACACACACATATGGTAAGGGAAAAGTATTTAGTTGCTTATTCTTGCATTATTATTTATTAATTTTTTATATTATTTTTTCTAGTAGAGGTCCAATGCACGAAAGGCCTGTACCCTTTCACAGTTCGGAAGCCCTTGGGGGATGTCTGATTGCTTAGGCTTGCTCCACTGAAGGCCACAGTTGGACATACTTAGCACCATGGAGACAGGAGAGGCTCCTGTCACTGCCTGGCTTGTGGTTGAGTGGAGCTCCCCCTGTGGGAGCACACTGACCACCAGAGGACAGCTCCTGCATTGAGCATCTGTCTCCTGGTGGTCAGTATGCTTCAGCGACCAGTGATTCCCAGTTGTTCCACTTTTAAGATCAATTTGCAGATAATCCTTTTATTATATAGAATAATAGTGTAAACTCACTTTTTTACCACCCTGTGTATTTATGGCCTTTATATTGAAAACTACAAAATATTGCAGATAGAAATTAAAAGAGACTTTAATTATAGGAGAAATAACAATAGTTTCAGAGAGAACACTCAACATTGTTAAAAAGTCAATAAACAATACAGTTGCAATTGAAATCCAAGTAAGCTTTATTTTAGAAATTGACAATGATTCTAAAATTAATTTAAAATTACAACAATCTAGAATAGTCCAAACAATTTTGGAAAAAATTCAAATATGGTAGCTTAATCATTATATGATTTGATTGATAAGTTGTGTATACTTGAAGTTTGCAAGCAATATCTAAAGAGAACCATTGATAATATTGACATAATAGTGGGTTAAAAATATCCAAGATAATGGTAAAAATAATGTGGGAAAAATATATCAAGATCAATTACCTGGTTATATTAATTAGGACAGTGTTTATCATCTTACCTAATAATAGACAAACATGTATATTGACCATACATCCACTATGCCACGAGCCAATCAGGAGTGATATGAAATTAACCCAACAAAGATGGCGGCTAATTTGCATACTCTGCCACTGAGTGATGTGGGGAATTCTGCCCACCCCCAGTCTCTCAGGGCCTCTGACAGAATGGGAAGGAGGGATCAGAGCAGAAAGAGGCGGTTTCAGAGCCTGAGTGAAAAGGGGCTGGGCCGCAGTGTAAAAGCGATGCCAGCAGCCAGGGAAAGGAAAGCCCATTCTAGTATGAATCTTCATGCATCTGGCTTCTAGTATACATACATGTGTGTGTGTGTGTGTGTGTGTGTGTGTGTGTGTGTGTGTATTTATGTATAAAATAATATAGGATGCTTGCAAATGGCCACACACACAGACTTACTTGTATATGATAGAATCATATAGAAGAAGCATTATAAAATAGTGGGAAAGATTAGTTTCTTAATGTGTTATGACATGTGGCTATTTCTTTAGAAAAACAAATTACATTCCTACCTTCCATTCCTCCAACAACAACAAAAAAAACTATTTTGAATTTTAATACCAAAGGTTATTTTTTTTTCACTGTTTTAAAAATGCATATAGCCGAGACCGGTTTGGCTCAGTGGATAGAGCGTCGGCCTGAGGACTGCAAGGTCCCGGGTTTGATTCCGGTCAGGGGCATGTACCTTGCTTGCGGGCACATCTCCAGTGTGGGGTGTGCAGGAGGCAGCTAATCGTTGTCTCTCTCTCATCGATTTTTCTGACTTTCTATCCCTCTCACTTCCTCTTTGTGAAAAATCAATAAAATATATAAAAAAATGCATATAATTAAATCATCACAAGTCTTTTTATATAAATGGCTTTCTTTGTTCAACATTGTGTAATATTTCATTGTGTATAATAATTTTCATACTTATAAAAGATCCTTGAATTAATACATGTCATTTATCCATTTTGTAGTTGATGTTTATTTTCTTAGTTCTAATCTTTGGCTATAATAGTTAACTAGAGGGCAAATGCAAGAAAATTGTGCAAGAGTAGGCCTTCTTTCCCCTGGCTGCCAGCACTGGATTTCCTCTGGCACCTGGGACACAGGCTTCCCTTAAGCTGCCAGCAGGCATCTGGACTTGGGCTTTCCTCCAAGCCCTGCCTTCATCTAGAAGGATGGAAGGATGTCTGGAGAAATGTCCGGTCTAATTAACACTTTTATTATAATAGATTCCACTTTGATCATATTTAATACTTTTTATACATATGAATACATTTCCAATTTGCATATATTTAGTAGAATTACTTATAGGTATGCTTAAAACATTACCACTGAGGAAATATCTAAAGTGTTTTATTTTATTTTTTAAATCATTATTGTTGAGAATATTATAGATGTACTCAATTACCCCGCCCTCACCATTGCCCACCTCCATCCAGTTCCCTCCATCTCCAGCATTCATCACCCTATTGTTTGTGGCCATAGATAATGCATATATACATATACGTTCTTTGATTAATCTCTTCCCACCACTTCTCTCTGACATTTGTCATTCTGTTCAATGTTTCCTTGCCTCTGGTTTTGTTTTATTCATTAGTTTATTTTGTTCATTAGTTTGCTTGTTCATTTATTTTGATTTTTAGATTCAATTGTTGATAGATATATATTTATTGCCATTTGATTGTTCATATTTTTATCTTTAAAAAATCTCCTTCTGCTTTTTTTATTTTTTATCTTTTTATTAATGTGTTACATGTATACATATCTTCCCATTGTCCACTCCCGCCTCCCAGGCATACCCTAACCTCCCAGTGTCTTGTGTTCATTGGTTATGCTTATATATGCATGCATACAAGTCCTTTGGTTGATCTCTTATCTACCCCCCTTCTCCTTAAACTTCCTGCTGTAATTTGACAGTCTGTTTGATGCTTTACTATCTTTTTGTTCATCAGTTTACAATGTTCTTTATTACCACAAATGAGTGAGATCATGTGGTGTTTCTCGTTCACTGATTGGCTTATTTCACTTAGCATAAGGCTCTCTAGTTCCATCTAGGTTGCTGCAAATGATAAGAATTCCTTCTTTTTTATGGCAGCATAGAATTCCATTTTGTAGATGTACCATATTTTTCTGATCCACTCATTTGCTGATGGGCACTTAGGCTGTTTCCAAATTGTAGCTATTGTAAATTGTGCTCCTATGAACATAGAGGTGCATAAATCCTTTCTGATTGGTGTTTCTACTTTGTTAGGATATATTCCTAAAAGTGGGATTGTTGGGTCAAATGGGAGTTCCATTTTTAGTTTTGTGAGGAAACTCCATACTGTTCTCCACAGTGGCTGCACAAGTCTGCATTCCCACCAGCAGTGCACCAAGGTTCCTTTTTCTCCTAATCCTCGCCAACACTTTTCATTTGTTGATTTGTTGATGATTGCCATTAGGACAGGTGTGAGATGATATCCCTTTCACATTTTGACTTGCATCTCTCTGATAATTAGTGACTTTGAACATATTTTCATGTGTCTCTTGGCCTTCCTTCTGCTGTCTTTCGAAAAGGTTCTATTTAGGTCTATTGCCCATTTTTTTTTATTAAATCATTTATCTTCATTTTATGAAGTTGTATACCTTAGCGGTAGATGTGGAGATTAAACCTTTATCAGTTATAACATTTGCAAATATGTTCTCCTGTACAATGGAATTTCTTGTTGTTTTGATGATGCTTTATTTTGCTGTGGAAAAGCTTTTTATTTTTAAGTAGTCCCAATTGTTTACTTTTTCTTTAGCTTCCATTGCCCTTGGAGCAGTATCAGTGGAAAAGTTCTTTCCGCATGTGTCTGAGATTGTGATGCCTGTGGATTCCTCTAGTATTTTTATGGTTTCTCATCTTATGTTTAAATCCTGAATTCATTTTGAGTTTATTTTTATGTATGGTATAAGTTGGTGGTCTAGTTTCATTTTTTGTATGTATCTGTCCAATTTTCCCAACACCATTTGGTAAAGAGGCTGTCTTGACTCCATTGAATGTTCATGCTTCCTTTGTCAAATATTAATTGAGCATAGTGGTTTGGGTGTATATCTGGGTTCTCTATTCTATTCCATTGGGCTATATGTCTGTTCTTGTGCCAGTACCAGCCTGTTTTGGGAATAGTTGCTTTGTAATATGGCTTGAAATCTGGTATTTAGATCCCACCTACTTTATTCCTCTTTCTCAAATTGCTGTGGCTACTCGGACTCTTTTTTTATTCCAGATGAATCTTTCAAGAGTTCTTTTAAGTCTGTGGAATGTGTCATTGGTATTTTAATGGGTAGTGCCTTGCATCTATAGATTGCTTTGGGTAGTGTGGACATTTTAATGATGTTGATTCTCCCAATCCATGAGAATGGTATGCTCTTCCATCTGTTTATGTCTTCTTCTATCTCTTTTTTCAGTGTCCTGTAGTTTTCTACATATAGGACTTTTACTTCCTTAGTTAGATTTATTCCTAGGTATCTTAATTTTTTTGGTGTGGTGGTAAATGGAATTGCTTTTTTAGTCTCTCTTTCTGTAATTTCACTATCAGTTTATAGAAAGGCCACAGATTTCTTGGCATTAATTTTGTATCCTGCTACATAGCCGAATTCATTTATTAAATCAATTACTTTTGTGATGGAGTCCTTCGGGTTTTTAATGTACAGTATCATGTCATCTGCAAATAAGGACAGCATTACTTCTTCTTTTCCAATTTGGATGCCTTTTCTTTCTTCTTCTTGCTTAATTGCAATGGCTAATACTTCCAGTACTATGTTGAACAGGAGTGGTGAGAGGGGGCACCCCTGTCTGGTTCCTGTTCTTAGGGGAAATGGTTTTAGTTTTTGCCCATTGAGTATGTTAGCTGTGGGTTTATCATATATGGCTTTTATGATGTTAAGGTATGATCTTTCTATCCCCACCTTGCTGAGAGTTTTCATCAAAAAAGGATGTTGGATTTGGTCAAATGCTTTTTCTGCATCAATTGATATGACTCTGTGAATTTTATCTCTCAATTTGTTTATGTGATGTATCACATTATTGATTTGCGGATATTGTAACATCCCCACATTCCTGGAATGAATCCTACTTGGTCATGGTGTATGATCTTTCTGATGTACTCCTGGATCCGATTTGCCAGAATTTTGTTGAGGATTTTGGCATCTATGTTCATGAGAGATATTGGCTTGCAATTCTCTTTTATTGTGTTGTTCTTATCTAGTTTTGGTATTAGGGTGATGCTGGCTTTATAGAAGGTGTTTGGAAGTGTTCCTTCTTCTTGAATATTTTTGAATAGTCTCAGGAGGATAGATTTTTAATTCTTCCTTGAATGTTAGGTAAAACTCTCCTGTGTAGCCATCTGGTCCTGGGCTTAATTTGCTGGAAGCTTTTTAATGACTGTTTCAATTTTTTCATAGTTATTGGACAATTGAGATGTTTAGATTCTTCCTGATTGAGTTTTGGAAGGTTATATTTTTCTAGGAATATATCCATTTTTTGCAGGTTGTCCAGTTTGTTGAAATAGAATTTTTCATAGTATTTTTTAACAACACTTTGCATTTCAGAGGGTTCTGTTGTTATTTCTCCTCTTTCATTTCTAATTTTGTTTTATTTTGGTCCTCTCTCTTTGCTTCTTGGTGAGCCTGGCTAGAGGTCCATCAATCTTGTTTATCCTTTCAAAGAACCAGCTCTTGGTTTTGTTGATCTTTTGAATTTTTTCCTTTGTGTCTATGTTCTTTATCTCCGCCCTGATCTTTACTATTTCCTTCCTTCTGCTAACACTGGGCTTTTCTTGTTGCTTTCTTTCTAGCTCTTTGAGTTGTAGGGTTAGGTAATTTATTACCATTGTTTTCTGTTTTTTTGCAGTAGGCTTGTAGAGCTATGTAATTCCTTCTCAAGACTGCTTTCACTGGGGAGCATAATTTTTTTATTGTTGCGTTGTCACTGTCATTTGTTGTCATTAAGTTTTTTATTTTTTCCTTGATCTCTCTGGTTACCCAGTCATTGTTTAATAGCATGCTGTTTAGTTTCTATGTGTTTGATATGTTTTTATTGTAGTTGATTTCCAGTTTTATGCCACTGATCTGAGAAGAGGCTTTTTATGATTTCTATCTTCTTGAATTTGAAGAGACTTTTCCTATTAATCAACACATGATCTATCTTTGAAAATGACCCATGTGCACTGAAGAAGAATGCATATTCTGTGGCCTTGGGCTGAAATGTTCTGAAGATGTCAATTAATTCTATCTGGTCTAAAGGGTTATTTAGGATTGATGTTTCTTTGTTGATTTTTTGTTTAGAGGATTTGTCCAGTGGTGACAGTGAGGTATTAAAGTCTCCTACTATGTTTGTATTGCTCTGAATCTCACCCTTGAAATCCTCCAGGATGTTTTTTATGCATTTAGGTGCTCCAATATTGGGTGCATTTATGTTTACCAGAGTTATTTCTTCTTGTTGGATTGTTCCCTTTAATATTATGAAGTGGCTTTCCTTATCTCTTGTTATGTCCTTCACTTTGAGATCTAATTTGTCAGATATAAGAATTGCAACCCCAGCTTTTTTTTCATTTCTATTTGCCTGAAACACCATCTTCCATCCTTTCACCCTCAGTTTGTGTGTATCTCTTTTTGTGAGGTGGGTTTCTTCTAGACAGCAGATATATGGATCATGTTTTCTTACCCAATCCATTACCTTACGTCTTCTTGATTGGAACATTTAATCCATTTACCTTTAAAGTTATTATTGATAGGTTCTTATCTGTCACCATTTTTATTCTTTACCCCTGTGTTCCTACTTCACTTCCTATTTCTTTTTTTACAGCAGACCCTTTAACATTTCTTGCATTGCTGGTTTGGTGGTAATAAATTCCATTAGTCCTTTTTTTGTCTGTGAAGCTCCTGATTTCTCCTTCAAATTTAATTGAAAGCCTTGCTGGGTACAAGTATTCTTGGATTCAGACCCTTCCTTTGCATGAATATGTATATTTCATTCCATCCCCTTCTGGCCTGATGAGTTTCTGTTGAGAAATCAGTAGCTAGTCTTATGGGGGTTCCTTTGTAGGTAACTTTCTGTTTCTCTCTGGCCACTTTTAAGATTCTTACTTTGTCGTTGGTGTTTGCCAATTTAATTATAATGTGCCTTGGTGTCGGTCTTTTGGAGTTCATTTTGCTTGCGACTCTGTGAGCTTCTCGGATTTGTGTGGGGTTTTTCTTTCATATATCAGGAAAGTTTTCTGTTATTATTTCTTTAAACAGGTTTTCTAATCCTTGCTCAGTTTCTACTCTTTCTGGAACCCCAATTATGGGGATGTTGTTTTGTTTTCTGTTAACCCAAAGTTCCCTCAGGCTCTCCTCTTGCTTTTTATTTTTTTTTCTAAAAGCTGCTGTACTAGGGTACCTTTTCTACCTTCTCTTCTAGTTGACTGATGCTGTCCTCTGCTTCTTCTAGTCTATTTTTGATGCTTTCTATTGAATTCTTTACAGTATCTAACTCATTTTTCATTTCTTCTTGATTATTCTTCATTTCCTCTTGGTGTTTCTTCATTTCCCCTTGGCTCTTCCTCATATTTTCGATTTTGTATTCCATTCTTTTCAGCCACCTTATGACAATTTCTGTGAACTCTTTCATAGGTAGGTTTATTTCAGCCTCTATTTCATTTACTTCCTTTTCTGGTGATAACTGCTCTTCTTTCATATGCAGATTGTTTTTTTGTCTGCCCATGGTCTTTCTTCTGCAGCTGTTTGGTTATGTAGTTTTCTCTTCTAAGTTGATTTAAAGGCACAAAATGCAACACGACCAGGTACAACACACAAAGCATTGAACACAAATGCATTCATGATTTTAGTAACCACAAATAAGGTGACCACCAATGAAAGACAAATTAAGGGTAAGTAGAGAAAGAAGAAGAGAGAAATGACTGGGAAAATAAAAAGAAAGAAGTGCCAAAATGAAATTGGGAGAAGGGGGAAAAAAGAGGAAAGAAAAGAAGAATAAAAGCAAGAGGAAGAGGAAGAAGAAGAAGAAGAAGAAGAAGAAGAAGAAGAAGAAGAAGAAGAAAGAAAAACAAGTACATGAGACAAGAAAGAGAATAAGAAAGAAAAAGGGAACAAATTATATATATGAGGAGAATACTCCAATAGAACAGCCACTAATCTGAACAAATGTCTGCAACAAGTACCTGGAGATTAATACAAACTACAAATAACAACTAATATCTAGGGAAGCAAGGGAAAACAGAGGTAAAAAACAAACAAAAACAAAGCAAACAAAAGCAAAATAAAGCAAGTAGAATAAGCAAAAACAATCTCACAAAAAGTACAAAAAATTGATATAATCACCATTCAGGCAAATAACAACAAAGGGACATAGAGAAAACAATTTTTTGCATAGTGAAGACAGAGAAGAGAGATGTTTTTATCAACTTGGAGTAGGGGTTTCAAAATTAGATATATAAGTGGGGTGAAATTAACCAGATAAAAAGAAAGAATAGGGAGAATCTAAAGTTGGAAAAGGCAAAGAGAAACAAGACAACAAAATGGGGAAAGTTAGAAAGAGAGTGTTGACATAAAGGTAGAGTTGAGATAGAGTAAAATTATGCTAAAGGATAGATGAAAATACAATGTAGAACTATAATCCCAAAGTAAAATAAAGAGAAAATAAAATGACAATTGTTTTTTTCAAAAAGCTAAAATAGTAGTAGTAACAATACTAGTTAAAAATAAAAGTGTAATAATTAAAAAGGTAAAATCAATTGAGGAGAAAAGAAAAAAAATAATTTTTTAATTAAAATATGCAAAAAATAAAAAATGAAAAAAAATAAAAGAATAGAATGGGCAATAGTGGAGGTCATTCATTTCTACTATTGTTCTGTTTGGCACTCCTGTTTCCCATTTGGGAGGGTATTGCAGTTTCCTGTGTTCCACTGCTGAGGTGTGTCTTAATCTCTATTCTTTTGTGATTATGCAAGAGTCAATTTGTGAGTCATCCTCTGGGTGGCAATGTTTCGGAATTGACCTCTGACACCAAGCACAGGACCTCTTTAGCCTGTGTTTAGATTCTGCTTACTCTGTGGTACTCAATACTAGCTTGTGGTGGTGGGTTGCCTCAGAGCTGATTCTCTGGTGGTTAGTCTGTGCTCAATCCCTAGGTTCCAGAAAAACAACCTTCCCCTGCAGTCTCTCAGGATGTCTCCAATTGTCTGATCCTTTGTATTGGCCTTAGCAATCAGAAGCCAGGGTCTGAAGAGGAAAGTGTGCAGTCTATGTACTCCCCCTTCCCCGCTCCTGTTTGAGCAGCCGGGACACTTTAATAACTCCCAGGTTGTCCCTCTGCTTCAGATCAAAATGGTTTGCTTTCTAGAGCTCCCCTCTGTTAATATCTCTGAGAGCCCCCTTCCACATTCACCGATCACGCTCCGCGCCACATCCACGATTTCTCTAGGTGTGGCTTTCTCCCAGTCCAGTTCCCACAGTGTGCCAGTGTGCGTGTCTCTCTGTTGTGCGGGACTGGAGAACTCACCTTATCCCAGGTGAAATCTGACCTTTCCATGTGTGGAACTTTCCATGTGTGTGGAACTCCTCTGAATCCGAGTGGTTGCATTGATTGGAGAGTGGTGTTCTGGGTCCCTGGCTGTTTGGTGGGTGTTGCAGCTATAGATTTCAGGCCACCATAGACATTCATTATCCCTGCAAAATGGCACGGTCTTCCTCTTCTTCTTCTTAAGAAATACCTTTCACCCTATTCAGTTTGGCTCAGTGGCTAGAGCATCAGCCTACAGATCAAAGGGCTCTGGGTTTGATTCCAGTGAAAGTCACATACTTCAGTTGCAAGCTTGATCCCCAGCCCTGGTTGAGGCACATGTGAGAGATAATCAATCAATGTGTCCTTCTGACATCAATGTTTCTCTCTCTGTCTCTTCCACTCTCTCTAAAAATTAATGAAAAAAGAAATATTCTTGGGTGAATATTAACAAAGAAAGCAAGAATACCCTTCAACATTTCAACACCCTATATAATAAAAGGCTAATATGCAAATTGTCTCCTAGACCTAGTGTTCGAGAAAGATTTCAACTAGAAGTTTGACCCTGGGGTATTGGCCCCCACCTCAATCGGGGGTGGGGCCAGCCAGTCAACTCCCTGTGGCCCCTTCCCGCAGCCATCCCTGCATATCATTGGCCCCAATCGAGATGGGCCAGTCAGATCCCATCCATGCATACATTCCTGCACTGGGCCTCGAAATTTATATAATACTGGTTTGGTGATGATGAACTCCTTTAGTTTTTTCTTATCTATTGAAGCACTTTATCTGACTTTCAACCTTAAATGATAGCTTTCCTGGGTAAAGTAATCTTGGTTGCAGGTCCTTGCTACTTATCACTTTGAATATCTCTTGCCACTCCCTTCTGGCCTGCAAAGTTTCTGTTGAGAAATCAGCTGTCAAACTGATAGTTGTATGGGTTCTTTGTTGTAGGTAACTAGTTGCTTTTCTCTTGTTGCTTTTAAGAGTCTCTGTCTTTAACCTTTGGTATTTTTAATTATGAAGTATCTTGGTGTGGGCCTTTTTGGGTTCCACTCATTTGGGACTCTGGGTTTCCTCGACTTGTAAGTCTATTTTTTTCACCAGGTAGGGGAAGTTTTCTGTCATTATTTCTTCAAATAGATTGTCAATATCTTGGAGTCTCTCTTCTCCTTCTGGGACCCGCATGATGTGAATATTGGTATGCTTGAAGTTGTCTCAGAGGCTCCTTACACTATCTTCATATTATTGAATTCTTTTCTTCTTTTTGTTCTTTTGAGTAGTTATTTTTTGTTTCCTCGTATTCTAAATTGCTGACTTGATCCTTAGCATCTTCTATCCTGTTGATTCCCTGTAAATGATTCTTCATTTAAGTTACTGTATCCTTAATTTCTGAATGGTCCTTTTTCATGTCTTTGATATTCTCACTAACTTACTAAAATTCTTGAAATTCTCACTAAGTCCCTTGTAGCTCTCATTAAGATTTTTGAGTATATAGCCATTGTTTTGAACTCCATATCTAGTAGTTTGCTTGCTTTCATTTCATTTCACTCTTTTTTTCTGGAGATTTCTTCTGTTCTTCCATTTGTGATATGTTTCTTTGTTTCTGCATTTTGGCTCTTTCTCTGCATTTGTTTCTATGTATTAGGTAGAACTTCTATGTCTCCTGGAATTGGTAGAATGGCTTTGTGTAGTAAGTGCCCTGTAGGGCCATGTGGCTCAGCCTCTCAAGTTACCTGAGCTACATACATAGGGGTGTCTCTGTGTAGGCTTGTGCACTGTATGTTGTAGTTGAGCCTTGATTGCTATTGGCATCTCTGAAAGGAATTGACCCCCCGAGGCAAATAGCTGTGAGGACCAACTGTGACTATAGCAAAGAGGTGCAGTGCGGGAGATATCCCAATAGAACCGGACTTGCTTCAATGGGGCTTACGTGCTCACTGAGTCTGCTGTTTGACTGTGTCATTCATGGATGTGGAGAGTGTAATTGGGCATAGTCTGAAGCTGTCCACTGAGTGCACTGTCTCTGTGGCCTTCTGGGAGCTGCAAAGTCAGCCACTTTCTGTGCCCTGCCAGGGGCCACCCATCAGGAGCTACAGAGTAATCTGCAAATATCTAGTACTTGTGTGGGCTTAGAAGGGCCCAGGAGAGGCCAACTTGTGAACCAAGGTAGGCTGAATCTAGTGCTGGACTTGGGGCCTCTTACTGAGTACTAGAGGCCAAGTGCATGACATTTGTGCACTGGGGATGGGGGTCGGGCTGATCTTTCAGCTCGGCCTGCACCATCTCACAGGCCAGGCCTCCTAAAGGATGTCTGCCTGCCATCTTAGGCTCTTAGCATTGCCTCAGAGGTGGGAGAGGCTCCCACTGCAGCTGCTGCACTTGCTAGCTGTGAGCCCGGCTTCTGGCTGAGTAGCACTCCCTCTGTGGGAGTCCATTGACTACTAGGGGTAGCTCCTGCATTGAGCATCTGCCCTCTGGTGGTCATTGGGTATCATGGCAATCCATAGTTCCACCATTTGATCAATTTGTATATTTGGGTTTTATTATATAGGACATGGGGCATGCTGATGCCAGCTGGTGTTTTTTGAGATATTTTAAGGAAGTCTGAAACCTGAACCAGGACAGACCATTTATATGAAAAAGTATCTGCAAACAACTTCAGTGGGGCTCAGGGAATAACCAGGGTGTAGTGGGTGCAGTGGTGTCTCAGGGAATCACCAGGGTGGAATGAACATTATGAGCTAGTTGATAGAGACCCGGGAGTCAAAGTCAGCTTTCTGCAAGGGGATATCTCACCATAGGAACAATGACCCCTACAAGCACCCCTATCTTGGAGAAAGCTGCCCCAAGTTCTTGCTCTTATGTCAGACAACCCAGTTCTTCACTGTATGTCTCTGGATCCCTCACACCCCTTCCATCCCGCAGCTACTGCCCCAGTGCTGGATCTCAGAGGGAGCAAGTCTGAGTAAGTCCATGTGCTTACCTTTTAAGAGGAGCTGTAGAGATTTGGCCCAGTTCTATTTAACATTTTCATTAATGACATAGATATCAGTATGGAAAACTCACTTTTTAACAAGGATAGGGTTAGCATATTAAAATTTTGTAAAATATTAGAAAAAATAATCAGAAAACATTAGGAAAATGTTTGGTATAAGTCAATATTTAACAAATACAAATTGAAAATAGTGTGTACTAATATAACAGCAAAATATTCACTTCCTTGGTGGAACATATGTTGTTTATAAAAATAAGAAAGTGTGCTTGTTGATACATAAGCATACATTAAATCTTCTTAGACTCATCTTATATTCAACTGAAGCTTCAATTTAATTAAAAAACATTTTGAAAAGCTGGAAGCAACAATATAAAATAATGGAAAATTTTACTTATAAGAGAAATATACTTCATTAGTGATACAAGAATATTTGAAGCTGACGGTAAATAAAGAAGTGCTTTTAAAAAATGCTGATTATTTCATGCCACTAAGAAAGTCAGAATATAATAATATAGACATGATTGGTAGAATTGATGAGTTCTGTGCTTTAGGTATTAAAAATGAAAAACTTAAATAAAGATACTTTTTGGTTTGGAAATTTTCAAGACTATAGGAAGTTGAATTTGTGACTGGTCCTGCATATTGACTTCTCAGTACACTTCTCATAGTAGATATAGGTAGAAAGTATTCTGAAATGATTCCTAATAACCTATACTCTTACACAATCCATTCTCCTTGTGTCTGTTCCTACAAACAAACAGACAATAAAATAAGTGAAGGGATTATGGAGATGTACTAGGGTTCCAAATAAATTTACTTTAAATTTAAGAGAGATAATAACCAAGGGAGATTATTTATTTTAATTAAAACTTGAGCCCATTAGAAGAGAGTCTAGAAATTAGAGACCTAAAAGAGCAGAGA
Source organism: Lasiurus cinereus (assembly GCA_011751065.1). Lineage (NCBI taxonomy): Eukaryota > Metazoa > Chordata > Mammalia > Chiroptera > Vespertilionidae > Lasiurus > Lasiurus cinereus. The sequence goes on along the minus strand of JAAGEH010000286.1, from coordinate 37,432,088 downwards.
ATCTCTCCTTCTGACTTTCAAGGAGAAAGTCATCATGAGTCTGTATTGCCTTAGCTGCAAGGAAATGAATCTTCCAATAATCTGAGTGAAACTTGAAACTGATCTTTTCCCCATTCAAGTATCTGGTGAGATTGCAGTCTGCATAGCTTTGGTTTTAACCTTGTAAAATTCTGAGAAGAGGACCCAATTATGCCAACATAGGACTCTTTACACCAGGAACTGTGAAACAATACATGTGTGTTGCTTTAGGCACTAAATTTGTAGTAACTTATGTAATGTAGAAAACTAATATAATTGATTTGATCCAGTGACAATGTAGGGCTTAAGACAATTAGCTTTGAATTTCCCAAAAAAATTAGTTCCACTTTATCAGGTGTACTAAACCAAGGGAATTTGGATTATACTTCATTCTACAATATTTGATCAAACCAAGTCAGAAATAATTTCTGTAAAAGGGGTCTACATATCCCTTAGGAAATACATTTTTAAAAATTTTAAATGAAGATGGTATATTTATTTAAGTACTCGAGGCCCCGTGCATGAAATTTGTGCACTTCAGGTGTCCCTCAGGCTGGCCTGTGCCCTCTCACAGTCCAGGAACCCTGGGAGGGATGTCGGACTGATGGCTTAGGCCCACTAAGCCATCAGTTGGACATCCTTAGCATTGCCATGGAGGCAGGAGAGACTCCCACCACTGTCACTGTGCTCATTAGCCGTGAGCCCGGCTTCTGGCTGAGTGGTGCTCCCCCTGTGGGAGCAAACTGACTACCAAGGGGAAGCTCCTGCATTGAGTATCTGCCTCCTGGTGGTCAGTGCACATCATAGTGACTGGTCATTCCATCATTCAGTCATTGACATATTAGCTTTTTATTATATAGGATATGATGTAGATGAGACCCCTTAGAACCACAAGAAATGCAAAAAATTCACTGTTAACTCATTCTTGAATTGCACACACTTAAAATTAAACCCCCCCCCCCCCGTGGGGTGTGTGCTGCACCGTGGGAACCACTGGGCTTGACACTTTTCCTGTCTGAGCTTCATTTCTGAATACATACACATATACCTTAGGAATTGTAATCTCTTCTCCGCCTACCTCACTGGGTTGTCATGAGGAGGTTCAGAGCTAATAAACCTAGAAATGTTTCATCAAGTAAGCGATGTCTAAACTGGAAGCCCACAGGTACTCTCAAAGGTAGTAGGTGCTGATTCAGGGAGGAGGGCATGATTGTGTCCTGGGACTGTAGCTATTGAAGCTTTGCAGAGGGTTTCACAGGCCTTGGAAGGGTGAGCTCTGGCTAACAGCCCTGTAGCAGTGATTGTCCCTGGAGGCACTGGCTGCAGGGGCAATAGGAGGGCCTTATGAGGGCAGCAAGATCAAAGGGGGAGTAACTGTAAAACCACTCCACTTGGCACCATTCTTTACATTGTACCTGGCTGCTCTGCAGCTGTATGTGCTCAGGGTGGGGCTCCTCTCTACTGGAACAAGGAGGGCTCTGGGTCTGGTTGGGACCAGTCAGGCAGATTCAGTATGCTTCCACTGCAGAGACAGCAACATTGCTGTCATGGGGGATGGGTCTGACCCTAGGGAGCTGTCAGGCCTGCCTCCACCTGGGTCTGAAGTTGTAGGGAGGACAGGCATGCCCAGTCCCAGCAGAGGGGGCCCTGGGCCCCGGGTGCCTCTAAGCACTAACAGGTCATCGCTGACGTACTATTGTGTTTTTATTTATTTATTTAATAAACCTTTATTGTTCAGATTATTACAATTGTTCCTCTTTTTTCCAGCCATAGCTCTGCTCCATCTGGTTCCCACCCCACCCTCTGCCCTTACCTCCCCCGCATTGTCATCATCCATAGGTGTACGATTTTTGTCCAGTCTTTCCCCACACGCCCTTGCTCCTTTCTATGCCCCTGATTTTATTATATTCACCAGTTTATTCTGTTCATCAGATTTGTTATTCACTTGATTTTTAGATTCACTTGATAGATAGGTATTTGTTGTTCATAATTTTTATCTTTACCATTTTCTTCTTCCTGTTCTTAAAGAGAACCTTTCAGCATTTCATATAATACTGGTTTGATGTTGATGAACTCCTTTAACTTTTTCTTATATATGAAGATCTTTATCTGCCCTTCAATTCTGAATAAGCTTTGCTGGGTAGAGTAATCTTGGTTGTAGGTTATTGCTATTCATCACGTTGAATATTTCTTGCCACTCCCATCTGGCCTTCATCGTTTCTGTTGAGAAATCAGCTGACAGTGGAAAGGGTGCTCCCTTGTAGGTAATTAACTATTTTTCTCTTGCTGCTTTTAATATTCTCTCTTTGTCTTTTGTTGTTGATGTGCTATTGTTGTAGGCAGCCCTGGCAGGGAAAGAGTTCAGGAGGTTTGGGCTGCAGCTACCCCCATGGCTGGGTCTTCTCTCCATCTGGTCAGCCTCTCTGTCCCCCTGGGGATATTGGGACTGGGTTTGGGTGTCTGCAGGGAAATATAAATCAAGACCACAATGAGATACAACTTTACTCCAGTCAGAATGGTATTATATATTTAAAAACATCAATAAATAATATGCGTGAGTAAGAGCCGGAGAAAAGGGAAGCCTTGATGGAATTATGAAGTGGTGAAGCCCCTATGGAAAACTTGTATGTAGATGCCTCAAGAAACTAAAGATAGATATACCAGGTGACCCAACAATTCCACTTCTGGGTATTTACCTAACAAAAATGAGAACACTAATTTAAAAAAATACATGTGCCTCTTGTGAGATTAGCCAAGATATGAAAGTAATCTTTGCGTGTACAGCTGTGACTTCAGGTTCTTTCTTAACTCTGTTGAAGCATATTTATTTCAGATCTCATATGCTCTTTGATTGCCTCTTTGAATTTAGATTTTGAATATTTCTTGTTTCTAGAATAGCTTAATACTAAATATGTCTTTCATGGTTCTTTCCATCAGTAACATGACACCTACATTTACTGTAACCTCTACTCCTACATTTGCTCAGAAAATAAAGTCAGACACATTTCAACAGATAATTCAACAAATCCAGTTCACAATTGCAATTTCCTATGCGTCTTTCATCATTTCTTTCCATTTGCCCTTTTCTTTTAACTTCCTGCAACGAAGTTCTCTATGTTGTAATGCTCTCAGCAGCTCATCATAAAAATAGTAATCTATCTATTTCTTTGTATTTTGGGACAGAGATCTAACCAGAAAACACTACCACAAATTGTCACTGTTTTCAGGCTATTAATTTGTAGCTTTTTCTTAAATATTTATTACATTTCTATTCAGTGAGGGCAATATGAGTATTAGAAAAGTTTTTTTTTTTCTTTTATTAGAAAAAACAATGGTATATTTTCATTTGAGAATAATATACTTCAGTGGAATTGGAAATACTGTATATTCACCATTTATTCATGTAAATGGACAGTTGAATCCTGCATACTCACTTATGGTACTGGTATTCAAATATATAATACTAGAGGATGGTGAATGAAATTCATACATGGGGGGAGGGGTGTCCTTCAGCCCAGCCTGCACCTTCTCCAATGTGGGACCCCTCGAGGGAGTTCTGACTGCCCATTTAGGCCTGATCCAGGAAGGATCATACCTAAACAGGCAATTGGACATCCCTCTCACAATCCACGACTGCTGGTTCCCAACTGCTCACCTGCCTGCCTTCCTGACTGTCCCTAACTGCTTCTGCTTGCCAGCCTGATCACCCCTTAACCACTTCCCTGCCAGCCTGATTGATGCCTAACGGCTCCTCTGCCAGCCTGGTCACCCCTAACTGCCCTCCCCTGCTAGCCTGGTCCCCCCCAAATGCTCTACCCTTCAGGCCTGGGTCCCCCCACAACTGCCCTTCCCTGAAGACCCAGTCACCCCCAACTGCCCTCCCCTGCAGGCTTGACCACCCCCAACTGCCCTCCTTTGCAGGCCTGGTTCCTCCCAACTTCCCTTCCCTGCTGGCCATCTTGTGGTGGCTATCTTGTGTCCACATGGGGGCAGTCATCTTGTGTGTTGGAGTGATGGTCAATCTGCATATTACTCTTTTATTAGATAGGATAGAGGCCTGGGTGCATGGGTGGGGACCAGCTGGTTTGTCCTGAAGGGTGTCCCGGATCAGGATGGGGGTTTCCTTGGGCCGTGGGGTGGCCTGGGGAGGGGCCTGTGGTGGTTTGCAGTCCAGCCACACCCCTGGCAACCCAAGCAGAGGCCCTGATATCTGGGATTTATTTATATTCTACAATTGAAACTTTGTAGCCTGGAGTGGACTTAAGCTTTCTATTCACTCTGTGGAAGTAGCCATTTCTGTTGGAATTTATTTACCTGCTATAATTAAAACTTTGTAGCATTGAGTGGAAGCCTGGGCTGGCCAGGGTGTGTGTGAAACTTGGCCAACCATCCCTCCTGCTCTCTCTATGACTGTAGCTATCTTGGTGGAGTTAATTTGCATACTCACTCCTAATTGGCTGGTGGGTGTGGCTTGTGGATGAAGCAGAGGTACGGTCAATTTGCATATCAATCTTTTATTAGATAGGGTATTTGCAACCCTGAATATTATATGCTTTGTTTTAATTGTAATCTGTTTTGTGTACAGGTACTTATTTGGTAACTTGTTGTGATATGAGCAGTAGAATTAAATGGTGATGAGAACCCTGGTCCTGAATTTGAATCTTGTCTCTATTTTTTTATTAGTTCTCCTAAGTAGTAAAATAATTTTTTGGTGCCAATATTAGAAAGTGGTAGAATCAAAGAAATGATATTTTCCCATCTTCATCATTCTTATCATTCCTATGTACATTTGCCTTTTGCAGAAATAAGTAGCCATTATGAGTCATTCATTTCTGTGGCTTGAAAAGTTAATTATAATTTAGTCTGAGTATGATATATTTAAAATGTACCACTCATATGTGTATATTTTATTCCTTGTGTATTAGGATTCTCCAGAGAAATATAACAACAGAATTTATGTATCTATATCTACATATATGTCTATATATCTCTCTTTATTAGAAAAAGCCAATGTTTTGGTTCAAATCTATTGACAGTAAAAAAAAAAATGATGTCACAACTCAAGGCAGTCATGCAGGTGGAAATTCTTTCTTGCTCATGGGAGTGCCAGCCTTCTAGTTCTATATACACCTTCAACTGATTGAATGAGGCTTGCCCATACTGGGGAAGGTAAATTGCTTATTAAATTCACCTATTCAAATGTTTGTCTTATCCAGAAACATTCACATGGACACCTCCACTATAATGTTTAACATGTGGACATGTGGCCCAGTCAAGTTGGAATATAAAATTAACCTCCATCTTGTATGTAAGCAATAAAAAGAATGTGAAATATTTATGCTGACAGATCAGATTTTGAGGAGAGCTGAGAGAAATACTAATATTAGAATTAATGATAAAATTTATTTTATCCTATTTGTCCCTCACTTCATTCTCCTTTTTTCTTCAAAATAGTTTATTAAGACACCTCTAAGAACCAAAGATACATAGATGAATAGCATGCAATATATTATTGTAAATCCTGATGAGTACAATAAAGATTATGGAAGGTCATAAAAAAATTGCTATACAATCTCAGGAGAGGAAGAACCTGTCTAGAGATTCCAGAATGTTTTATTTCAGTAGATGTCAAATAAGAAAAGATCATTAAAGACAAAAGAAACAGGTAGAAAGTATTATTTGGCCTGCTTAGTAAAATCTACATTGCTCTGCATGATTGTGACTGTGCTACAGAGCTTTTCATTTTATGTAAAGAAGTTTGAACTTTCTCATACACCCAAGTGGAATGTTGGAAATTTTTAAAGTAGAGAAATATTATGCTTTTGAGAAATATACCTCTGGGTGTGGAATGGGAGAGTGGAAAATAAATTGGAAAGTATATTAAAATTAAAAGCATATGAAATGTCAATACTTTTCTAAAGGACATTGAGACAGTCAAGGCAAGAAATTTAAAGTAAAAATTATTATAATTGCTAAGAGGAGACAGAGCTAAAATAAACATACATGAAAGCACAAGGACTAAGAAAATAAATGTTAAAGGAAGTTAATGAATCTTCATGACCCATGTTTCTGGCTTGAGCAACCAAATTGATCATGGAGTCTTAACCAAAATGAAGAATTCAGGGTTAAGAGATGCTTTGAATATTAGATAACTAGATCAATGATGAACACTTAAATTAAATCACTTATAAGTCAGTAGGGTGAAGATATCCAATAGGAAGTCGTCACAAGTTTTGCAATCACAACTATGGATAAAGTTGCTGAAGGAAAGTTTATAAAATGACAAGGGACCAAAAGCAGACATGTAGGGAAAACTAACTTTTTTGGAAAGGTTTCAGAACAGAAACCTATAGAGTACTGAGAAGATTTTAAAACAGTAAGAAATGCATATAAACAACATTAGAAAAGTGATAGAAAAAGTAGAAAAGTGTTTTAAGTTAGATGTCTTAAAAATGTCAAGAAAGAAGTTGACTAAAATCAAATATTAAAGCTGTTTTAGCCAAGCTAGCATAGCTCAGTGTTTGAGAACAGACCTATGAATCATGAGTTCATGCATGATTCCTTGTCAGGGCATATGCCAGGTGTGTATGCTGGATTCCCCCATGCAGTAGGCAGCCAATCAATGATTCCCTCTTACCAATGATGTTCCTTTCTCTCTTCTCTCCGTTCCTCTCTGAAGCCAATCAAAATATATTTTAAAAATAAACTGTTTTAGATGGCTATCTGTCATCTTAGTAAAATGCTTGTATATAAGCATTAAAGATTATACTAATATGGAGGGAATCGTGATTGGGGAGCAAAAACAAGGCATACAGAAAATCTTCGCTTTGTTGGAAATGAAAGAGTTAAAGTTAGGGAGCAAAATAAAGTTGAGAAAGTTTTCATTAAAGATAGAAGAAAATCAATGAAGTCTATTTTCAGCCTACCTTTTGCCTGGCCTCTCTCATTAGTGGGCTCCATGAATCATAGGAAGATTCCTTCTTCTGGTTAATTCTGCCTCTGGAGGAGTCTTGGATTAATTTTTCACATTTTTCTAGCACATTTAAACTATTTTACTCAGTATTTGATAAAATATTTGTACCAATGTCCTGTCTAGTAATAATGAACAATTCTTGATACAAAATATGTCATGGCAACTGTTTTAGTAATATTGGTATTTAATTTTAATATCATGTGTAAACAGAAAAAGATAACATCCAAACAGAAAATGTAAGGTTTTTAGTTATTTGTGACTGGATAATTGTTGATCATTGTGTCACCCTACATAATTCCAAACTGATGTAGCAAATGTATCTCAAGTCTCTGGAGAACCAGAGAATGAAAGCTAAAACAATGCTTGCTTTGTTTTCATTACTTAAAACATATTGGAAATGGCACTGTTTTTCTTGCTTCTAAATGTCTACAGCCACCTTCAATTTTACTTCATTTTGGAATGGTTTCATTGTTTTTATCTTTTTTTTAAATTTATTATTTATTTATTTATTTATTTATTTATTTATTTATTTATTTATTTTAAATACATTCAACTTTATTTTTCCCCCTATTGCACTCCCCTCCCCCTAGTACATGCCCTCATCAGTCTCCCTACCCCCACCCACCCTCCCCCATTGCCCTGAATCCACTGGCTATGCCTACACACACATATGCATGCAAGTCCTTTGGTTGATCTCTTATAGCAAGGCCCTCCCCAACCTCCCCTGCCTTCCCGCTGTAGTTTGACAGTCTGTTCAATGCTCCTTTGCCTCTGTAACTATTATTTTTCCTCCCGATTATTTTCTTTAAATTAAACATCTTGCCTCTGCAGGCTAGAAATAAACTTATAAGAACAAAAAAATGTTTGAGTTGAAACCGATTTGGCTCAATGGATAGAGCGTCAGTCTGTGGACTGAAAGGTCCAAGGTTCGATTGCGGTCAAGGGCATGTACCTTGGTTGCGGGCACATCCCCAGTAGGGGGCATGCAAGAGGCAGCTGATCAATGTCACTCTCTCATTGATGTTTCTAACTCTCTATCCCTCTCCCTTCCTCTCTGTAGAAAATCAATAAAATATATTTAAAAAAAATGTTTGAGTCTCAATTTCAATGTCCAATAGTTCTGAGTTCCAGTTTCAATGTCAAACAGTTCCTTATGTGTACACATCAGCAATGGTATCTGGATGGTGGACAAATGGTGACAATATAGGTCCAACCCTCTCTGGTTTGGTCCACACAGCTGCTGACTACTAGCATGGCAAGGTGTCATCAGCGTCTTCCATCTCTGGACTATTTCTCCTTTTGTCTTTGTGGTTGGAGCAGACCTGTCAATTCCTCTCTGTTTCAGGAGTCCACTTGGTCTTGGAGTTGTTTTCTGAAAGTATATAAACATATTCTCGACCAAAAGAATTCTTAATGTTTATTTTATTATAAAATAATAAGAAAAAAACTCATACTCACTTTATTTTAAAAATGCCAATTACAAGCTGTGTTGCATCTAGCACATTTTAATACATTATGGCACTCATATTTTATGTAGAAAAATCATTAAGTAACCTTTAATGGGAAAAACAAAATGTTCATATTAAAATATATGTTTCAGCATCAATAATTACTTTATATGAATAAAAGCAACTACATAAAAATATGAGCTTCAGTTAAAAAGAAAAATCAGCAACTTAACTGTAGAATAGCTAACAGGATATTTTGAACATAATGTACTTAAAAGAATAATTTACTCAAATGATTTATGTTTTTGCTGTAGAATTTATGGTTATGTTCATTATTTACCAGAGCAATATGAGGGGTTTTCTTTATCTGAATCCAATGACATGGAAGATTTTTCAATCTTTCTTATAAATATGATTAATGAGCAATTTGAAACTCAGAGCAATAGCATGAATATATTGTTTGCTTTTGTAAAAAATAAATGCCTTTAATACATTTTAAAAAAGTTTTTTTTAACTTTATGTATGTCTAATGTGCTAAAAAAACAAGGAGGAAAATAAAGCTTGAAGTCTAACATTATAAAACCATATCATAAAGTAAATACAGGTACTTAATGTTATTTATAAATTTAAAGATACATTTTAAGGTTTACACATTCTCTTAAAAGTGAATCTGTCCTGTCTAAAAAAAGAATCATTAGTCAATTAGACTATTGTCCTTGTCAAATTATTATTAATATGGTTTTTATTTTTAATTCTCATTTATACTCAACCCTTATCCCTCTCAGGGGAAAAGTACCTAAGTACTTTTTAGTATCTAGTCACACTCTATATAATATATAATGTAAAATTTGAAACTACATGATACTCCTCCTAGCAGTAATAAAATAAAATAAAATAAAGTAAAATAAAATAAAATAAAGTGGATTTCTTTATTCAGCTCCCCCCTTGTCCACCTATCTTATACCCATTTTTATTGTGGTAAACACATAATAGTTATAGGCTGTATTCTGTTACATATAAGGAATTAAATTGTTTTCCAAAATTGAACATTTAGATAACCTAAATGACATTTTTAGGACTGTTAATGTATACAGCATATCAGTATACTGCATTAAAAATAATGGCTATTATGGCCATTATTTATTTGTAGTTATTTATATGAACTTTTCAAAAGATCAAGTAAAAGATTTCAGAATTTAGGTTATAAATTTAAAATAAGAAAAGTTTTCATGATATTAAATGTATATTCTCTAGTAACCGAGTTTTAAAAAAATGCATTCATGTATTGATTCATTCAGTTATTAAAGTTAATGAAAACTCTACTAGTTTCAAGGAACTGGAATAATCACTGGGACTTTTATCAAAACACTTGATTTTAATAGCTGAACTCTCAATATCTAACTTTGTAGAATTTGGGTGATGTGAAGAATAAAATGGAAATCTAATTAAATACATATATGCATAGCATCTGTAATATTAAAAGTGTAATATGCTCATTAGACTGGACGACCTTCCAGAGGAAGCCGGGGCTATGAGGGAAGCCCAGGTCCAGGGTGCCAGAGGGAAGCTGGTGCTGGCAGCTGGGAGAAGGAAGACCTACTCCTGTACGAATTTCATGCATCAGTCCTCTAGTATGCTATATAAGTGCAACTATTGATGCAGGCTTCTTAGAGTAACATTTCAGAGTATAGATTTTACAGCCAGACTGCATGTATTCAGTTATAGTCACTGGCTCTATAAACTTAGACATGATGGTCTATAAAGAAAAGTTATAGTTTCTTTATCATATGGTTTTTATGAAGTTTCAAAGATGTATACAATGTGAAGGACACAGTGCAGTAACGACATTATATGGGTCATTGGTAATAAGTAATTACTAAATGAAGCTAGTAAAGATGTCTCTAACATTTATGTAGTTTTATTCTTTTATGTATTGGGGTGATAATAGTTAATATAAGTTTCATGTGTCTAATCCTAATATATAAAAACTCAGGGTCCATAATGACCAACCAAAGGCTCCACTGTACACCAAAAGTCAGTCCTGCTGTCAGTGCTGGGTTGCCATGGCCCCGAAAGTGATGAAGGGTCTGATCCACAGCCTCTGTGGCAGCTGTGGATCAGCTGCTGCCTCTCTCTTTCTCTCCAGGATTGACCAGCAGCCACATTTTATTTCTCTCAGGGCGTTCAAGGGGGCTGCTGGTCAGACCCGCCTCTCTGATAATACCTGGAGATATGCCCAGAGATACTGACTGGCATAGAAACCAATGAATCAGAACCAAATCTGGGTCAACTGTGAGGACTCAATGGTTACCTAGGAGACAGAGCTTTTGTTGCTGACTGGCATAGAAACCAACCAGTCAGAACCAAATTTGCCAGCAGGGGAGGGCAGTTGGGGGGCAAAATCAGGCAGGCAGGGGAGGGCAGTTGGTGGTGAGATCAGGCTAGCAGAGAAGTTGGAGGCAACCAGGCCAGCAGGGATAGGCCACTGGGTGTGAGATAAGACTGGCAGGGGAGGGCAGTTAGAAGTGATCAGGCAGACAGAGGCTCTTAGGGGCCATCAGGCAGGCAGGCAGGTGAGTGGTTAGGAGCCAGCGGTCCCAGATTGCAAGAAGGATGTCTGACTGCTGGTTTAGGCCCAATCACACACATAGGGATTGGGCCTAAACCAGCAGTCAGGTATCCCCCAAGAGGTCCCCAATTGGAAAAGTTATAGGCTGGGCTGAGGGAACCCTACCACCTTGCGTGAATTTCATCCACTAGGGCCCTAGCTCTCTAATATAAAATCTGTATATTATATTGTGTATTCATTATCCTCAGTCAAGTGTCCTTCCATCACCTTTACTCTATTCCACCGACCACTTCCCTTTCCCTCTGGTAATCAACATAGTGTTGCCTGTGTCTATGAGCTTTTTAGTGTGTGTGATTAATGCTTTCACCTTTTTAACAAGCAAACTAACCCCCCTCTCCTCTGACAGCAGTCACTGTGTATTCTATATCTTTGTGTCTGCTTCTATTTTATTTATTTTGTTCATTAGATTCCACATATAAGTGAAATAATATGGTACTTCTTTTTCTATGACTGGCTTGTTTCACTTAGCATAATACTCTTCAGATCCATCCAGGCTATCACAAAAGGTAAGATTTCCTTCTTTTTTGTGGTTGAGTAGTATTCTATTGTGTAAGTATACTACAACATTCTTATCTACTCATCTACTGATGGGCACTTGGGCTGCTGCCAAATCTTGGCTTTATAAACAATGTTGCAATAAACACAGGAGTGAATATACAATGTGGGGTAAAAGTAAGTTTACAATTGGTAGTATGGAAAATAAGAAAATAATTAATAAATAATAATACAAGAATAAATTCTGTGTTTTGCATACTCACAACTATAAGCCTACTTTTTCCCATCCTGTATTCTTTTGAATCAGTGTTTTGGATTTCTTCAGGTATATTTTCAGAAGTGGAATTGATAGGACATAGGATAGTACCATTTTTAATTTTTTGAGGAAATTTCATACTCTTTTCTACAGTGGATGCTCAAATCTGCATTCTCACCAACAGTGATTGAAGCTTTTCTTTTCTCTACATCCTCACCAATATCTGACAGTGTGAGGTGATATATCATTATGGTTTTAATTAATATCCAAAATTTATAAATAACTTAATGCAATTCAACACCAAAAAAACAAACAATCCAATTTTTTAAAAAAATTGGCAAAGGACTTGAATAGACACTTCTCTAAGGATGACACTATAGATGACAACTAATATATTGATGGCCAACAAACATGAAAATATGCTCAATGTCAGTAATTATCTGAGAAATAAAAATTCAAATCAAATCTGATAATGTGGGGGCCCTTTCCAATGTATGCCAGATGTTCAAGGTCAACTTACAGGTGCAAAAGCAAGGAAACAACAATCTTATTCTATGCATTGCGCAGGCATACCTTTCTACAACCCCAATATTGATGTCACTATTTGGTAAGAAGCTTCTTTTGTCTGGGTTGGTTTAAAATGTACTACTGACCAGTAGATGCCTGGCTCCTATGTTTGCTACTATATTAGGAAGGGCTGCTTTGTATGACTCCTTTGTAAAACTACTTTGAAGAACTGCTTTGTCTGATGGCTCCTTGGTAGCATTAGCTACTTGGACTATAACAGTGGTTCTCAACCTGTGGGTCGCGACCTCTTTGGGGGTCAAACGACCTTTTCACAGGGGTCGCCTAAGATTATTGGAAAACACCTATTTCCCATGGTCTTAGGAACCAACACACTGCTCCTTGGTGTAGCAAAATGTAGCAATGTAGTTTACTGTTGTCATATTAAGACTGTTACCTGCTGAGACCGGTTTGGCTCAGTGGATAGAGCGTCGGCCTGCAGACTGAAAGGTCCCGGGTTCGATTCTGGTCGGGGGCATGTACCTTGCTTGCGGGCACATCTCTAGTGTGGGGTGTGCAGGAGGCGGCTGATCGATCTCTCTCTCTCATCGATGTTTCTAACTTTCTATCCCTCTCCCTTCTTCTCTGTGAAAAAATCAATAAAATATATTAAAAAAAAAAGACTGTTACCCATGCTACACCACGACTCAAGACAAAATTTCATTTATTTGTAATTAGAAATAAAAATTTCACAACATATAATTACATATTGTTTTTGTGATTAATCACTATGCTTTAATTATGTTCAATTTGTAACAATGAAAATACATCCTGCATATCAGATATTTACATTACAGTTCATAACAGTAGCAAAATTACAGTTATGAAGTAGCAACGGAAATAATTTTATAGTTGGGGGTCACCACCACATGAGGAGCTGTCTTAAAGGGTTGCGGCATTAGGAAGTTTGAGAACCACTGGTCTATAATAAAGCCTCTCTTATATGCCTGGACTTCTCATATCTTTCCATCTAATAACTGGTATCTATGGACCTGTCCTCCCACAAGAGTTGGCTCAGTTCAGCAGAATCAAGGAGGAACTTGCTCCCACAGGTAATATCTTATTTTGTCTAATTTTAGAGTGCAAAAAACAGTGTGTGGAAATTTTAGAAGTATGAATGAATAATCTTGACCTTTATTAAGTTACTCTTTGTGATTGCATTAATTATTAGCTCTATAAAATTCAAAGGACAAAGAATAAATGTTAATATATGGCAAAAACAGAGATACATTTTGAAGCAGTTTTGAAAATATGCAGCCATAATAAGGGATTTCTACCTTCATGTTTTACCAAGTGTTCAGTACTTACATAATCTCACTGAATGATTTAATATTTTTCATTTATAAATTTTTGGGGCGTCATGATCAGAGTTAGAATAAGCCTAAAGACTATAAGGACAGTGTTATGTATCTGAAATATACACTATTTTTAATATAGAGCCTTTGTAAAGTTTTCAGACCTAAAATATATGGTATTTGTAAAGTAATCTACTGGGAATGGGACCTGTAACCTGGGCATGTGCCCTGACTGGGAATTGAACAGTGACCTCTTGGTTCATAGCTCAATTCTCAACCACTGAGTCACACCAGTCAGGCTTATGCATTTTGAATATAATCATTTTTGTGCTAATAAATTGTGGTTAATGAGTTTTAGGAAATTGATTGCATGATGTTATTTTTGCAGTTTTCTTTTATTTCAACTGCTTTTCCTAACTCCCCAAACTATTACAGATAGGTTACTGATAATTAAGAAAAAAGGAACAACTCACTAAAATGTATCTTTTTAAATAATTATTCTATGTTTCTGATGAATCTTACTTAATTTCCTATTCTAACCTTATGAGATAGTTACCATGGAAGTCTCCTAATATTTTATATTGCCTCTGTCCCTTAAAGTCTACACGAGATGCCTTTCTTATCACTTGTATCATATCACAATAAAGTTCCTCCTTCCAAAACAAAAGTGTCTACCAAACTTCACACACCTGCCACTATCATTGGAGGAAGTAATGTTCAAAGGAAGAAAGATACATTGGTTACCATATTTTTTGTGACAGATTGACTTCTTTATATTGATGTTCTCATTATTTGTTTCTAGCTTTAGTTTAGCAATAGTTAAGAAATGAAGCCAGTAATGTTACACTTTTATGTTTATAATACCTATCAGAAATCTTTTTCCATAGGAAGTTGAACAAGAGAGAAAATGACAAATGTGTGTATAATTCCTTAGTAAGTATCTTGGTACTCTTGTATTGTATTGTAAGCTAAAATTTATTAGGAGTGGTTTCATGATAGATTGGTTGTTTCAATATCCTGGTTTAGTCAAAGTTACTATATAGATAACATTGCTTTATACTAGTAAATAAATAAAACAAAAGTAACTCTCAACAATGAAAGATACACATGTGTACATACATATGTGTGATGTGTATATGTGTATATATATTCAAAATAATGCATACATTATTCTTTGATTATTTAGAAAGCATTTTTGTGCATTCTTTTTGATTTGTCTTAAATTATATATACTGTATACTAGAGGCCTGGTGCACGAAATTCATGAACAGGGGGTGGGGGTGTGTCCTTCAGCCCAGCCTGCACCCTCTTCAATCTGGACCCCTCAAAGGATGTCTGACTGCCCATTTAGGCCTGATCCCTCTCATAATCCAGGACTGCTGGCTCCCAACTGCTCGCCTGCTTGTCTTCCTGATTGCCCCTAACCAACTCTGCCTGCCAGTCTGATCACGCCCTAAACACTCCTCTGCCAGGATGATTGATGTCTAACTGATCCCCTGCCAGCTTGGACCCCCCAACTGCTCTCCCCAGCAGGCCTGGGTCCAACCCCCCCAACTGCCCTTCCCTGCAGGCCCAGTCACCTTCAACTGCCCTCCCCTGAAGGCTTGATCACCCCAACTGCCCTCCCTTATAGGTCTGATCCTTTTCAACTGCTCTCCCCTGCTGGCAATCTTGTGTGGCCATCTTATGTCCACATGGGGGCAGTCATCTTGTGTGTTGGAATGATGGTCAATCTGCATATTACTCTTTTATTAGATAGGATAGGTGCCTGGTGCACAGATGGGAGCCAGATGGTTTGCTCTGCAGGGTGTCCTAGATCAGGGTGGGGGTTGCCTTGGGGCATGGGGTGTCCTGGGAGAGGGACCTGTGCTGGTCACACCCCTGGCAACCCAAGTGGAGGCCCTGGTATCTGGTATTTATTTATCTTTTACAATTGAAACTTTGTAACCTGGAGTGGACCTAAGCTTTCTGCTAGCTCAGTGGCAGCAGCGATTTCTGTTGGAATTTATTTACCTTCTATAATTGAAACTTTGTAACATTGAGTGGAGGACTGGGCTGGCCATAGTGTATGGAAAGCTTGGCTTCCTCCATTGTTGGGGCAACCCAATTCTTCCTCCTGCTCTCTCTGTGGATGTAGCCATCTTGGTTGTATTAATTTGAATACTCACTCCTGATTGGCTGGTGGGCGCGGCTGGTGGTGTAGCAGAGGTATGGTCAATTTGCATATTTTCTTTCATTAGATATAGATAGGATATATTGATTTTTTACAGAGAGGAAGAGAGAGGGATAGAGAGTTAGAAACATCAATGAGAGAGAGACATTGATCAGCTGCCTCCTGCACACCCCACACTGGAGATGTGCCCAACAACCAAGATACATGCCCTTGACCAAACACGAACCTGGGACCCTTCAGTTCACAAGCCGACACTCTATCCACTGAGCCAAACCAGTTTCAGCTAGATAAAATATATTTACTTTTTGGTGTAAAGTTATTTTTTTACCATTTTATTTTGTTATTAATTCAGTATTACATAAAATAATCCTGACTTCTTTACAATGCAATATAATATAATATAATTAATATAATATAATAAATACAATTAATATAATTAGTATAATACAATCTAATATAATAAAGAAGGAATATGCTAATTGACCATCACTCTGTCAAAAAGATGGCTGCACCCACAGCTTAGGTGAAATTCCCATAAGAAGCCTTAATGAGAAATCAGCAGGGACCTGAGGCTATACCCTCTCCCACTCTGTGGGGCTTGACAGGACACCTCAGGCTGTGCCCCCACCTGGCAGGGCTTGACAGGGCAAACTCAGGCCATGACCCCTGCCCCAGCACCAGGCCAGGGGAGCTGAGGCTGCACCCTTCTGCTTGGCTGGGCTTGACAGAGGACCTCAAGCCATGCCCCCCAATAGGGTGAGTTTGACCGGGGATTTCAGGCCACATACCCCTCCCCCCCCCCCCCAGCACCAGGCCGGGGGACCTAAGTCCATTCCCCTGGCCTGGCAAGGCTTGATGGGGGACTTCAAGGTGCACCTTGCATCCTGGTCTGGGCTAGGGGACCTCGGGCTGCTCCTCCATACCCTAGCACCAGGCCAGGGGATCTGAGACTGTGCCCACCTGCCTGGTGGGGCTTGACAGGGAACCTCAGGCCATACTCCCCACTCAGCAGGGCTTGACAGGTGACCTCAAGGTGCACCCCCAGTGCTGGGTCAGGGGAGCTCAGGCCACACCCCCTACCCAGCGGGGCTTGACAGGTTACCTGAGTCTGCACCCCCCCTGCTAGTGGGACTTGATGGGGGACCTCAGGCCATGCCCATCCTGGATCTGGGCTAAGGGATCTGAGACTATGCCTTCTGCCCTGCAGGGCTTGACAAATGTGGAACTCTCTGGGTCTGGATCTAGCCCAATGGGATGGGGGGGGTGGCCGGGTCTGGGTCTCACACAATTTTGATGTGCATATGGGTGGGCAGGGACTTGACTCTGAATCCTGTGGTGTGCCCCAGACTCTGACAGGAGGATGGATTTTTTGGGGGGTGGGGTATTGGACAGGAGGGATATTCATATACATTTTACTATTTTTTCTTTCATTTCTGACACTTTTATTATAGAGAAAGGGCAAATAGCAAGATTATTTCCTCTAATTAATCCCCTTTTAATGTGCACAAACTTTGTGCACTGGGCCACTAGTATAACAAGAATAGAATAAATAGAATAGAATAGAATAGAATAGAATAGAATAGAATAGAATAGAATAGAATAGAATAGAATAGGATAATAGAATTAATATTTCCAATTTCACAAGTTTTATATAGTGCCTGTATTGTGCCAAACACTGATATGAACAGCAAGAATATAAATTAAGAACAAGCATTTATATCCCTTTCCCCAGCTGTTAGTAAGATTCTTCCAAGGACATGAGGGCCTTTTTGGGATAAGCCCTCTCTTCATCCTGAGACCAGCACCTCTCCCAAACACAGCACTCACAGGCACCATGGCCTCCTCTCATAGCTCACTTGCACCTACTGGGTCCTTATCCACAAGATCAGGTTAAAGATGACACAGGACAAGCTCAGTGCCCTCATTGAAGCTGCTTGTATAAATATTGAAACTTTCTGGCCAGGCTTCTGTGCAAAGGTTCTGGCCAATGAAAATAGGGGGGCCTCATCTGCAGTGTAAGGTCTGATGGACCTGCCCAGCAGCTGGTGCTGCCCCGGCAGGGGGCCATGCCCCCTCATTTATCCTCCACTGCTGCCCCAACTGAGGAGGAGAAAGTGAAAGCAAAGAAAGAGAAGACTGATGATGACATGGGCTCTGGTCCTTTTGACAAAATCTCTTTTGTAACACATTCAATAAAAAGCTGAACTGAAAAGAAAAAGAAAGATAAAAAGAAAAGGAAAAAAGAAAGAACAATTGTTGTAGAAAATATATAACTACTTGATCTGATATGTTCCTGCTATCTTTCTGAATTTAAATAATTTCCCAAATGTTTTTGAACTTCAGTTTTTCATATATAAAGTGTAATATCTACCACTACAGTGTATGTGTGTGTGTGTGGTGGGGTGTGTGTATGTGAAGTGTAAAGGAACAAAAGCTTACAAAGCTAGCTCCTATCCATCCATAGCCTGTAGGCCCTCTATGGAAATTAGCTGATATTAGTCACAGCAATTTTTGAAAATTGGCTCCATATGCAGTGATCTCAGTGGAAGAGATAAACATATAGGTAGACAATATGCATAACAGTAAAAATGCAAGATATTGAGGTAGCATAAGAAAGGTGGGACATTTAGAAACTCTTCACTGAGGAGATGCTGCTTAACCAGATTTTGAGGAAAGAAAATTAGTTTCATAGAGAGATAAACAAAAGCAAAACAAATTATTTTATATAAATTAAAACATGGAGCAGGGATGCAGCATGAATGGGGTGGCAGAAGCCAGCAAGAAGTTGAGAATAATGGAAGGTAAAGTGTGAGGGTGTCAGGCATTCTCCACTACATGATTAAGAACACAGGTTCTTTTTCTTCTTCTTTTTTATAAGGGCAGTTGATAATCTTTTATAGCTCAGAAAATGTCACATAGATATAAAAGGTTTATTATTTATCCATCTTTTACTGAACCAGATACTAAGTGCTAAAATAAATATATATAATAAACTATTCTCTGTTGTTAAGTCTAATGGGATAAAATCACATTAGACTTAAGAACACTATCCTAAATAATAAAAAGCCAATATGCAAATTGATTGAACGGCAGAATGACCAGTCACTATTATGCACACTGACCATCAGAGGGTAGATGCCAATGCACGAGCTACCCTTTGGTGGTTAGTGTGCTCCCGCAGCGGAAGTGCTACTCAGCCAGAAGCCAGGCTTATGGCTGGCAAGTGCAGCAGTGTTAACGGGAGCCTCTCCTGCCTCTGTGGCAGGGCTAAGGATGTCCAATTGATGGCTTAGGCCTGTTTCCCCTGGGAAACCTAAGCCATCAATAAGACATCGCCTGAGTGCTCCCTGACTGTGAAAGGGCACATTCCAGGCTGAGGGACTCCCTGAGTGCTCAAATTTCATGCACTGGGCCTCTGTTGGATAAAAATAAAAGCTCACTGCAATAATGTTTTAATAGGGCCACATATAAGATGCTACGGGGGATAATTCACACCTGCCTGTGATAGAGCACTTGTTACAGGATTCATCTTTCCAACACATGGCCAACAATAGAATCTAAATATAGTGTTTTTTTATTTTTATTTTTTTATTAATTTTTATACTTTTCTCCCCATTGACCCCCCTCCCTCCCAGGCATAACTCAACCCCCCAGTGTCTATGTTCATTGGTTATGCTTATATGCATGCATACAAGTCCTTTGATTAATCTCTTATCTACCTCACCTAACTTTAATATTCCTGCTGTAATTTCACAGTCTCTTTAAAGCTTTACTGCCTCTGTATCTATCCATTTGTTCATCAGTTTATAATGTTCTTTATTATCCAGAAATCAGTGAATCATGTGATGCTTCTCCTTCATTGACTGGCTTATTTCACTAAGTATAAGGCTCTCCAGTTCCAACCAGGTTGCTGCAAATGGTAACAATTCTTTCTTTTTAATGGCAGCATAGAATTCCATTGTGTAGATGTACCAGAGTTTTCTGATCCACTCATCTGCTGACGGGCACCTAGGCTGTTAACAAATTGTAGCTACTGTAAATTGTGCTGCTATGAACATAGGGGTGCATAAATCCTTTCTGATTGGTGTTTGTAATTTCTTAGGATAAATTCCTAAGAGTGGGATTACAGGGTCAAATGGGAGATCCATTTTTAGGTTTTTGAGGAAACTCCATACTGTTCTCCACAGTGGCTGCACCAGTCTGCATTCCCACCAACAGTGCACAAGGGTTCCTTTTTCTCTGCATCCTCATCAACACTTATCATTTGTTGATTTGTTGATGATTGGCATTCTGACAGGTGTAAGATGGTATGGCATTGTCGTTTTGATTTGCAGCTCTTGGATGATTAGTGACTTTGAACATGTTTTCATGTGTCTCTTGGCCTTACTTCTGTCCTCTTTTGAAAAGGTTCTATTTAGATCCATTGCCCATTTTTTTATTTGATCGTTTATCTTCCTTTTATTAAGTTGTATAAGTTGGCTGTAGATGTTGGAGATTGAACCTTTATCAGTGATAACATTTGCAAATATGTTCTCCCATACTGTGGTCTTTCTTGTTGTTTTGTTGATGGTTTCTTTTGCTGTGCAAAAGCTTTTTTTGATGTAGTCCCATTTGTTTATTTTTTCTTTAGCTTCCATTGCCTTTGGAGCAGTATCAGTGAAGTTCTTTCGGCATATATCTGAGATTGTGCTGCCTGTGGATTCCTCTAGTGTTTTTATGGTTTCCCTTCTAATGTTTAAGTCCTGTATCCATTTTGAGTTTATTTTTGTATTTGGTGTAAGTTGGTGGTCCAGTTTCAATTTTTTGCATGTATCTGTCCAATTTTCCCAACACCATTTGGTAAAGAGGCTGTCTTGACTCCATTGAATGTTCATGCCTCCTTTGTCAAATATTAGTTGAGCATAGTGGTTTGGGTGGATATCTGGGTTCTCTATTCTATTCCATTGGTCTATATGTCTGTTCTTGTGCCAGTACCAGGCTGTTTTGAGAACAGTTGCTTTGTAGTATAGCTTGAAATCTGGTATTGAGATCCAACATACTTTATTCTTCTTTCTCAGAATTGCTGTAGTTATTCGTGGTCTTTTTTTGTTCCAGATGCAGCTATGAAGAATTCTTTCTAGGTCTGTGAAATATGTCCTTGGTATTTTAATGGGGAGTGCATTGAATCTATAGATTGCTTTGGGTAGTATGGACATTTTAATGATGTTGATTCTCCCAATCCATGAGCATGGTATGCTCTTCCATCTGTTTATGTCTTCCTCTATTTCTTTTTTCAGTGTCCTGTAATTTTCTAGATATAGGTCTTTTACCTCTTTAGTTAGGTTTATTCCTAGTATATTAATTTTTTTGGTGCGATGGTAAATTGAATTGTTTTTTTAATCTCTCTTTCTGTAATTTCTCTATTAGTGTATAGAAATGCCACACAATTCTTAGCATTAATTTTGTATCCTGCTATATTGCCAAATTCATTAATTAAATCAATTAGTTTTGGAATGGAGTCCTTTGGGTTTTTTATGTACAATATCATGTCATCTGCAAATAAGGTCAGATTTACTTCTTTTCCAATTTGGATGCATTTTATTTCTCCTTCTTGTCTAATTGCAATGGCTAATACTTCCAGTACTATGTTGAACAGGAGAGGTGAGAGTGGGTATCCCTGTCTTGTTCCTGTTCTTATGGGAAATGGTTTTAGTTTTTTCCCATTGAGTATGATGTTAGCTGTGGGTTTATCATATATGGCTTTCATGATGTTGAGGTATGCTTTTTCTATTCCCACTTTATTGAGAGTTTTTATGAAGAAAAGGTGTTGGATTTTGTCAAATGCTTTTTCTGCATCAATTGATAAGACTATATAATTTTTATCTCTCAATTTGTTTATATAAGGTATCATGTTTATTGATTTGTAGATATTGTACCATCCCTGCATTCCTGGGATGAATCCTACTTGGCCATGGTGTATAATCTTTCTGATGTACTGCTGGATCTGATTTGCTAGAATTTTGTTGAGAATTTTGGCATTTATGTTCATGAGAGATATTGGCCTATAATTCTCTTTCATTGTGTTGTCTTTATTTGGTTTTGGTATTAGGGTGATGCTGGCTTCATTGAAAGTGTTTGGAAGTGTTCCTTCATCTTCAATGTTTTTGAATAGTCTGAGGAGGATAGGTTTTAATTCTTGAATGTTTGGTAAAACTATCCTGTGTAGCCATCTGGTCCCAGGCTTTTATTTGCTGGAAGCATTTTGATGACTGCTTCAATTTATTCGATAGTTATTGGACTATTGAGATGTTTAGATTCCTTCTCATTGAGTTTGGGAAGTTATATTTTTCTAGGAAAATATCCATTTCTTGCAGGTTGTCCAGTTTGTTGGAATAGAGTTGTTCATAGTATTTTTTAACAATCCTTTGTATTTCCACAGGGTCTGTTGATATTTCCCTCTTTCATTTCTGATTTTGTTTATTTGGGTCTTCTCTCTTTTTCTTCTTGGTGAGCCTGGCTAGAGGTCCATCAATCTTGTTTATCCTTTCAAAGAACCAGCACTTGGTTTTGTTAATCTTTTGAGTTTTTTTTTTGGTCTCCAAGTAGTTTATCTCCACTCTGATCTTCACTATTTCCCTACTTCTGAGTACACTGGGCTTTTCCTGTTGCTCTCCTTCTAGCTCTTTGAGTTGTAGGGTTAGGTAATTTATTACCATTGTTTCCTGTTTTTTTGCAGTAGACTTGTAGGGCTATGAACTTCCCTCTCAAGACTGCTTTCACTGTGTCCCATAAATTTTATATTTTTGTGTTGTCATTGTCATTTGTTGCCATGATGTTTTTTATTTCTTCCTTGATCTCTCTGGTTACCCAGTCATTGTTTAATAGCATGCTGTTTAGTCTCCATGTGTTTTATTTCTTTCTATTGTTTTTATTATAGTTGATTTCCTGTTTTTTTGCCTCTGTGCTCTGAGGAAATGCTTGATATGATTTCTATCTTCTTGAATTTGAAGAGACTTTTCTTATGACCCAACATATGATCTATCTTTGAAAATGACCCATGTGCACTGGAGAAGAGTGTATATTCTGTGGCTTTGGGGTGATATGTTCTGAAGATGTCAATTAATTCCATCTGGTCTAGGGTGTCATTTAGGATTGATGTTTCTTTGCTGTTTTTTTTGTTTAGAGTATTTGTCCAATGGTGACAGTGGGGTATTAAAGTCTCCTACTATGATTGTATTGCTGTCAATCTCTCCCTTAATATCCTCCAAGAGTTTTTTTAATGTATTTAGGTGCTCCTATATTGGGTGCATATATGTTTACAAGAGTTATTTCTTCTTCTTGGAGTGTTCCCTTTAGTATTATGAAGTGGCCTTCTTTATCTCTTGTTATGAAATTTACTTTGATATCTAATTTGTCAGATATAAGTCTTGCAACCCCATCTTTTTTTTCATTTCCATTTGCCTGAAATACCATGTTCCATCCCTTCACCCTCAATCTGTGTGCGTCTCTTTTCCTGAGGTGGGTTTCTTGCAGACAGCAGATATATGGATCATGTTTTGTTATCCAATCAGTTACTCCATGTCTTTTGATTGGAGCATTTAATCCGTTTACATTTAAAGTTATTATTGATAAGTACTTATCTGTTGCCATTTTTGTCCTTACCTCCAAGTTTCTTCTTCACTTCCTCTTTCTTTTTATTACAGCAGACCCTTTAACATTTCTTGCATTACTGGTTTGGTGGTAATATATTCCCTTAGTCCTTTTTTGTCTGTGAAGCTTCTTATTTTACCTTCAATTTTGATTGAGAGCCTTGCAGGGTACAGTATTCTTGGATTCAGACCCTTCCTTTGCATGACTTTGTATATTTCATTCCATTCCCTTCTGGCCTGATGTGTTTATGTTGATAAATCAGTAGATAGTCTTATCTGGGTTCCTTTGTAGGTAAGTTTCTTTTTCTCTCTCTCTGCTTTTAAGATTCTTACTTTTTTGTCGGTGTTTGCCAATTTAATTATAATGTGCCTTGGTGTCAGTTTGTTGGGGTTAATTTTGTTTGGGACTCTGTGAGCTTTTTGGATTTGTGTGGGTTTTTTCTTTCCTATATTGGGGAAATTTTCTGTCATTATTTCTTCAAACAGGTTCTCTAATCCTTGTTTAGTTTCCACTCTTTCTGGAACCCCAATTATGCGGATGTTGTTTTGTTTCATGTTATCCCAAAGTTCCCTAGGCTCTCCTCTTGCTTTTTAACTTTTTTTTTCTAGAAGCTGCTGTACTTGGGTATTTTTTCTACCGTGTCTTCTAACTCACTGATGCAGTCCTCTGCTTCTTCTGGTCTACTTTTGATGCTTTCTAATTGAGTTCTTTATAGCAGTGATGTCATTTTTCATTTCTTCTTGATTATTCTGCATTTCTTTTAGGTTCTTCCACATTTCTTCCTGCTTCTTTTGCATTTCTTCTTGATCCTTCTTCATTTCTTCTTGCTTCTTCTTCATTTCCTTTTGGATCTTCTTCATTTCCTTTTCGCTCTAACTCACAATTTCAAACTTGTCTTCCATTCTTTTAATCCACCTTATGATAATGTCTCTGAACTCTTTCTCTGGCAGGCTTATTTCTGCTTCTATTTCGTTTACTTCCTTTTCTGGTGATACCTGCCTATCTGTCGTAGGCAGGCTGTTTCTTCTTCTGCCCATGGTTTTTCTTCTCCGGGTGTCTGATTATGTAGTTCTCTCTCCTACGTTGATTCAAAGGTATTAACTACAACACAACTCAGTGCAGTACACAAGGCACTGAACAGAAATGTATTCACGATGTTAATAATCACCAATAAGGGGACCACCAATAAAAAACAAATTAGGGGTAAGTAGAGAAAGAGAAAGAGGATTTTGAGGGGAAAAAAAGGAAAGAAGTGCCAAAATCAAATTGGGAGAGGGAGAAAAAAATAGATAAATAAATGAACTAAAAATAAAATAAAATAAAATTTAAAAAAAAAGGAGAAGAAGAAAAAGAAAAGAGAAAGAGAAACAAAGTCAGAGAGAAAAGAAAGCAGATAAGAGAGAAAAGGGGAACAAAATATAGATGTCAGGAGAGAACTGCAATAGAACAGTCACTAATCCCAATAAAGGCCAGCAACCAGAACCTAGAGATTAATACAAACTGCAGATATTAACTGGTATCAAGGGAGGTGAGGGAAAAGAGAGGTGAAAAACAAAGCAAGCAAAAAGCATAATAAAACAAGTAGAACACACTAAAACAATCTCATGAAAAAGTTCAAAAAAATATAATCACTGTTCATGCCAATAGTAACAAAAGGACATAGAGAAAAAACAACTTTTTGGCTAGTGAAGACAAGAGGAGAGAGGTTTATATGGACTTGTAATAGGGGATTTTAAATTAGATATATAAGTGGGTTGAAATTTTAACCAGGTAAAGAGAAAGAATAGGGGAAAACTAAAGTTGGAAAAGGGAAAGAGAAACAAGACAACAAAATGGGAAAAGTTAGGAGGAAAATGTTGGCATAAAGGAAGAGTTGAGTTGGGGTAAAATTATGCTAAAGGAAAGATGAAAATAGAATGTCCAAAAAAGTAAAATACTAGTAGTAATTAATACTAGTTGAAAGCAAAAATGTAATAATCAAAAAGGTAAAATCAAATGAGGTGGAAAGAAAAAAATAGTATTTTAATTAAAATATGTAAAAAATGAAAAATAAAAAAAAAATTAAAGAAAAAAGAAAAAAGGAAAAAGAAAAAAAAATAGAGTGGTCATTTACTTCCACTATTATTCTGCTTGGCACTCCTGTTTCCCAGTAGGGAAGGTATTGTGGTTCCCTGTGTTGCACTGTTGACGTTTTAATCTCTTTATTCTTTTGTGGTTATGCGAGAGTCAATTTGTGCATCATCCCCTGGGTGGCAATATTTCGGAATTGATCTCTGAGACAAAGTACAGGACCGCTCTAGGCTGTGCTCAGATCCTGCTACTCTGTGGTTCTCAAAGCCAGTTTGTGGGGATTTTGCAGCCGGGACACTATAATAACTCCCAGGCTGTCCCTCTGCCTCAGATTAAAAACGAATAGTTTTCCAGAGCTCCCCTATGTCAACAGCTCAGAGAGTTTGCCTCCACACTTAGGGATCACGCCCTGACCACCTCTGTGGACCTCTCCAGAGGCAGCTTTCCCGCAGCCCAGATCCCACAGTGTGCGCGTCTCTGTTCTGTGGGGCAGGAGACCTCACCTTATCCCAGGCGAAACCTGACCTTTCTGTGTTCCTTGTGGATTTCTGAATCCGCTGGGTGTCTGTGCCGATTGGAGAGTGGTGTTCTGGGTCTCAGGCTGTTCGGTGGGTGTTTCAGCCACCCGGGGCTTTCAGACCGGCCTCAGACATCCACCGCCCTCTGCAAGATGGCATAGTCTCCGCGTTCGCATTGGTGGCTCTGGCCGACAAAAACCCCATGGCACTGGGGCTGCCTGGCCAGGAGAGCCCCGTCCAGCAGTTCACTGCCTTCTCCTAGAGGATGACTGACTCTTAACTTGCCAACAAACACTCCCCATGCGACTCTGAGCTGCTCTCTTTTCCTCTGCCCAGCGACAGAGCTCCAGAGGTGTCCGTCTATTCCGCCTCCGTTTTCCCAAGCCCCTGAATATAGTGTTTAAAAAAAAATAACCATTTGAACTCATTAGAAAGAAAACTAAAGCCAAGAATTTAGTGGTCTATATTCCATAAAGAACAAGAAGGTATTGTGATGAGTTGAGTTTTTCTGTAGAATTTATCTGTCAGAGAATTTATTTACCACAGATACCGAGAGACTGTAGAGAAAGTAACAGCTTATAATTTATGGCATCTCACTTAGCTGAATAAAAAATATTGGTTTTAAGGCTACCAACAAGGTTGAGATTTAAAGGGTCAATATTCTGAATACAATGCTACACATTTAAACTTGACCAAAAATAGTCATCAGGGGACTCAAAAGCTAAGCAGAGCATTCAGAAGTTTCCCAGTATTGAGAAAAAATATGCTAATGCCTGATGTGCAAACAGAGTGGGCTCCTGGTGAATTCCATGAACTTTCCATTGAAAACTTTTATTTATTGTAAACATGAGTATTGATACTTAATTTTAAGCCATTCCAACTGTTGTTAATATGCCAATAATTCCCCATGCACTAGCTGCTGGATCAAAACATTTTATCAAATCTATATGCATATTTGCAATTGAAACTGGTGTTCTCCATCTGGGTATACATAGTCCTGTCAAGTGTACCAAGTTCAAATACGAGTATATTTTCTTTTTCTCACCCTCACAGGTTATTGTCATCGGATTCCTTATTTCAGTTAATATAATATAATAGAAGCAACCTTATGCACTGTAAATTAATATTTAAAATGCTTCCAAGAACCCATTTTTCACTCTAATTCAGCTTGGCTTTATATAGTTTCATCACCTCTGGCTAGCACTATTTCAGTGGGCTTCTAAAGGCATCCTTACTTTCAGCCCCTCTTTCTCTCCAGTATTAACATTTATCATCATCACTTATCCTAACATATAATTTATTTTGTGGTTAATAATTGCATAAGTGCATTCATGGCCATTTGCAAACTGGTCTCATTTACTACAACTTCTCTGGATAGGACCTGTGACCCCAGGTGCTCAATGCACTAGATGTCTTTACTCATGCTCTTCCCTCTAGCTAAAATACCCTTTCTATCTTTTCTACACCTAATTACCCTTTGAGTCCATATGCAATATCTTATATGAATTTTTAGCAATCTCAATCTTTCCACTCAGATATTTATTTTTCTCTATTACTCTACAACTACTGCATTCATAGTGCTTGATTAATACTTACATTGTATTAGAGTTAATTGCTTATAAACCTGTCTTCTCTTTTATATAGTGTGCTCTATTAGATTGGGTTCATATTAATTGCCTTGTTTCTTCACAATTTATCATAGGACTCTTGCATATGGTTGATGGAATGATATTTCTGATGAAAAAACCTTTTTTTTTTCCCTGAGAATACCCCAAATATAAATAAATGGACTTTTAAAATGAACATTTGGTCCTTGCAGGATGGTGCAGTTAGTT
The DNA here is from genome assembly GCA_011751065.1 of Lasiurus cinereus. NCBI lineage: Eukaryota > Metazoa > Chordata > Mammalia > Chiroptera > Vespertilionidae > Lasiurus > Lasiurus cinereus. The sequence continues at coordinate 37,404,185 of JAAGEH010000286.1, read as the reverse complement.
GGAACATTATCTTGTGCACCAAAAGGTTTCTGGTTCAATTCCTGGTCAGGTACACACCCAGGTTGACAGTTCAATCTCTAGTTGGGGCATGTAAATGAGGCATCTGATCAATATTTCTCTCTCCTCTCTCTCTCTCTCTCTCTCTCTCTCTCTCTCTCTCTCTCTCTCTCACACACACACACACACACACACACACACACACTTCTCTCTTTCTCAATAAATATAACTTCAGACGAGGATTAAAAAAGAGAACATTTGTATTCTTACATCTTTGTCACATGTTGGAAATTTTTGGGGAAAATGCAGCATTCAAAAAGCATAGCAAAATTTTTAGTTCTTTTTAAAAAAAATATCTATATTGTTAAACAGATGTCTTCTTTGTTTATTAGGTTTTCCCATTGGCCCTCTCCATCCAGCACCCCGTCAGTCTTTCACCACTCCATATATGAATATACTTTTCTACTTCATCATTACTCCCCAAACCTCCACCCTGCCTGAAATTCATCAGTCTACTTCATGCTTCTGTATCTTTGGATCTATTTTGTTCATCAGTTTGTTTTGTACATTAGATTCCACGTATGAGTGAGATCATGTGATACTTTTATTTCTCTAACTGGCTTATTTCACTTAACATAATACTCTCCAGGTCCCTTCATGCTGTCTCAGAGGGTAAGAGATTCTTCTTGTTTTGTTTGTGTGTGTGTTTGTTTTTGTTTTGTTTTGTTTTACAGCCTTATGTTATTCCATTGTGTAAATGTACCACAGCATTTTTATCCACTTACGTGCTTATGGAAACTTGTTTGTTTTCCAACGAGAGCTAAAAATTATAGTTCGTATGAGAAACCTCTTTAAGTGTTATACAAATAAGAGTATAAAGCAGTCTGATTGACAAATCATAAAGATGCCACTTACAAATTAAGTGTTTGTCTTATAATATTTTGTGACCTATTATTTAGGTAGATAATCAAACTAAATAACTCAGAATTATATAATTTGAAACTATATAATTTCAGCAACAATATAAATCAAATAAATAAACTATTCATCAATATTATCTATTCCTAGTTTATCACACTTACTATATTATGCATAAGAATTAGAAAACAGATGCTGTCATCAATGCTGTAATACAACAACCAGCATGGAAAACATCTGAAAAATAGTATGCTATTTTTATTAGTGAGTAACCCAAATAATTTTGGCAAACATGTTAATTTCTAACATGTAACTTTTACTAGTTTTTTGTTTTGTTTATTTACTTTCTACAAGAATCAAATAAAAATTAAGTATGTTTTACCCTTTTTGCAAGAATGTTTTATAAGGAAGCTAAATTTATTGACAGAACAATTTACACATACCATTAGAATATATTGAGGTAGCTATTCATTTTTTGCCAGATATTTAATGTGATAATGCATTATCTTCTAAAACCTTGTTGCCCAATAATATCTCTTTCCAGAATGTAGGAATCACCAGTCCTGTATCTGAGTCATCTTTTCTAGAAAACAGAACGTCTCAGGAGGAACAATCATCAGAGATAAAATTATGTGTTTTTAGGATATATATGGATGCTTACTAGCAGCAAAGAAAAAAAGACATAATTGTATTTTGTCATTTTTCTCTAATAATTTGGTATTAATTTATAGAACAAGTGAGGGTTTAGTTTCTCCACTGGTATTAACTTTCTATTTTATTACTTCAATCTGAAAAATTGTCAATTAATTAATAATTGTGTTTTCCGTGCCCAACTCAAAATCTATTTGTGTAATTTCTCAGCTATTCTATAAGTTCTTGGCATACAAAATCAAAGATTTACCAACCAAGTGTAGTATTGAAAGTAAGACAAAATAAATGGAAAGAGAAGCATAACTTAAATTGCTTCCACAAATCTCCCAATCATTTCCCTGAAAATTTATTTATTTATTTATTTCAAATATATTTTTATTGATTTTTTTACAGAGAGGAAGGGAGAGGGATAGAGAGTTAAAAACATTGATGAGAGAGAAACATAGATTAGCTGCCTCCTGATTAGCCCCCACTGGATGTGCTGCAACCAAGGTACATGCTCTTGACTGGATTTGAACCTGGGGCCTTTCAGTCTGCAGGCTGATGCTCTATCCACTGAGCCAAACCAGTTTTGGCTCCCTGAAAATTTAGAGAGATATAAATTTGGTATATTGATCTGTGGAATGTAACTTTTATTTATGTTGCTTAAAACCATTCTAAAACTGACTTTATTTGGAAATTTCTCTGACAGTCTTAAACATGTCTCATAAAAATCCTTGCTTAATTGACAAATCAATGCTCTTCAAACAAACTACAATATTACCATTTATTCTAATAATCAGAAATCTTACAGAATGAAGAGCATAAAAATATTACAATAGAAGTACGGGAATAATGTATAGACTAAAACTCTCTCAACAAACTACCTCTTTCAAAAAGAAAATAGCATATTTCTTATCATGTTACCTAATTAGATAATGTAAACCAATAGATAAGGAGACAAGAAGATGACAAAATAAATAGTTGAAACTTAATATTTGTATCTATAATAATAAAAGAGTAATATTCTAATTAGGACAGACATCTTCTGGACATCATTCTGGATGTCCTTCCTGATGAAGCCAGGGCTGGAGAGAAGCCAGTCCAGGTCCTGGGTGCCTGTGGACAGCCTGAGTGAAGCCAGCCTGGGTCCCAGGTGTCTGCCATTGGACAGAGGAGGGAAGCAGCCCAGATTCTGGTTGTCTGCTGGCAGCCAGAGGAAGGAAGCCTAGGTGCCTGGTACCAGAGGGAAGCCATCCGGGGGAAGGAATGCCTACTATTGCATGAATTTTTGTGTGTTGGGCCTCTAGTATTACATAATAAAAGAATGACATTGTTTATAAAAGAGATAAGAAACAGTAGACATGAAAATTGTTAAAAATTTTCTAATCAAGCCATCAATTTAGATTTCTATTATATGTATATATATAATAATTCAGTAATTGTATGTATTTTTGTGAAACAGATTAAGAAAATATAAAGGTAAAATGCCTTAATGAAATGTAGTATAAATAATTCTAGCATGTATCTGAAAACAACATTATTAAAAAAATCTTAAATATTTTAAAAAGATAAAATCATCATCCGGAATTTTAAGGAAGAAAATAAAATAAAAGGAGAATATGTTCTTTTGTGTATGTTTTTCCCCTAAGGAATACTTTTTTTTGTATTTTTATTTAATCCTCTTTTATTTAATGAGCAGAATTTTTGCTTCTATTTTATTCTCAAACTAGAAGCCCAGTGCATGAACTTGTACATGAGTGGTGTCCAGCTGGCCCACCCGCATAGAGGCCCATTGGGCCAGACCAGTAGGGGGAAGGGCCTCAGGCTGTTGGCTGGCCAACCCCACCCTGATCTGGGTGTTGGGGGCCAATCAAGATGGGGTCGTTGGGGGGCGAGGGATGATTGGGGCCTGGATCAGGCTGTTTGGCTGTCACAGTGCATGTCATAGCCACTAGTTGTTCTGGTCTTTCTGGTCATTCTACCTTTCCAGTCACTGAACTTTTATATATATATATATATATACACACACACACTGGAGTCCCGATGCACAAAATTCACAGCCGTGGCAGCTTGCCTTGCCCTCACAGCCTCAGCTTTATCTGGAAGGTCATCCAGAAGGATCTCTGGAAGGTCATTTGGCTGTCTGGTCTAATTATCATATTATGCTTTTATTACTATATTTACTACAGGTTTGATGCACAAAATTCATACATGAGGAGGGTCCCTCAGCCTTGCCTGCACTCTCTCGCAACCCAGGACCTCTTGAGGGATGTCCAACAGCCAGTTTAGGCATAATTCTGCAGGAATCTCTGTGGGATGGGTCCTAAACTGGCATTCAAACAACCCTCTTGCAATACAGAACTACTGGCTCCAAATTGCTAGCTTGCCTGCGTGATTGCCTCTAACTGCTTGCCTGTCTTGCCTGCCCCTAACTGCCTCTGCCTTGGTTTCTGTACCCAGTACCCAGGCTTCCTTCCCCCTGGTTGTCCATAGGCACCTAGGACCAGAGGCAGCTCTCTTGAGCCCCAGCTGCAGGTACTCAGGACTGTGGGCAGCTTTCCCCAGGCCAGGCCCAGGCTTTGACAGGAAGGATATCTGAAATGACATCTGAAAGACATCCAGTCTATCTGGTCTAATTAGCATATTACCTTTTATTAGTATAGACTAGAGGTCTGGTGCACAAAATTTGTGCACTGGGGAGTGGGGGGGTCCCTCAGCCCAGCCTGTACCATCTCCAATCTAAGACCCCTTGGGGGATGTCCAACTGCCAGTTTAGGACCAATACCGCAGGAGTTCAATCCTAAACTGGCAGTTGGACATTCCTCTCACAATCCTGGACTGCTGGCTCCAGACCACTCGTATGCCTGACTGCCTGATTGCCCCTAACCACTCTGCTTGAAAGCTTGATATACCCCTAACTTTTCTCCTGCCAGCCTGATTGACACCTAACTGCTCTCCTGCCAACCTGATCATCCGCAAGTTCCCTCCTCTACAGACCTGGTCACCCCCAACTGCACTCCCCTGCAGTCCTGGCTCCCCTCAACTGCCCTCCCCTGCCATCCCAATCTTCCCCAATTGCCTTCCTCTGCAGTCCTGGTACCCGCCCCCCCCCCAACTGCACTTCCCTGCCAGCCCAATCATCCCCAATTTTCCTCACCTCTAGGCCTGGTCACCCCCAATTGCCCTCCTCTGCAGGCCTGGTTCCGCCAAACTTCCCTCCCCTACAAGCCTATTCTCCCTCAACTGCCCTCCCCTGCATGCCTGGTTACCCCAACTGCCCTCCCCTGCCAGCCATCTAGTAACGATGTGGGGTGGCCATCTTGTGATGACATGGGGCATCCATCTTGTGATGTGAGAGTATAAAGATTAATTTGCATATTATCTCTTTATTATATAGTAATGCTCTAGTACATGATTTGCTCACATCATTAATAAAATAATTTATAACAACAACACTGTAACTTAAATATTTTCCCACTTTGTGAACAAAGACAATAAAAAACGAGGTTGAAGAATTTACTCAAGGTGTAGAAGAAAAAATATAACTAAGCAAGACTACAAATATTTAAATAGTTCATATCTAAAGCTGGTAAGTAGATGTGTGGTCTCCTGATCTAATATTGCACTTTTATTAGTATAGATGTATTTACATAAGTACAGATTCATTAAATTTAGCAGTAATTCACAATCATTTTTTTGTAGCTCACTTTTTTAAATCAGTAGATTATTTTGTAAGAGACATAATTGAGAAATTAAAAGTGTTAAAACAATAAACAAGTTGTAAATCACTAGTAATTGCTAATGCTAAATAGCAATGATCATCTGTACTTATGAAAGCATTTCTAGACTAAAATTATGAACAGTAAATCATAAAATAGGAAATTCTGATCACAAATACACTTTTAAAACAGTTTTAAACTTAGAATTAGATGAAGTATGAATGGGATATAGATTTTTTAATAAGATTATCAAACTATTAAAAATGTTAATATCAAGAGTTGTTAAGAAAATTAATATATGGATACAGACCCTCTCATTAGCTGGAGAAGCACTTAAAAGACAATTGGTTTTATTTCTAAAATTTTACATATACATTCTCTATGACTCAGCAATTCCACTTCTAATTTTTATAATTTAAGGTGGGAGAAATACTCCCATATTAACCCATGAAGAAATCCTTCTCTATTAACAAAATAACATTATAATTACATTCACTGCAACATTGTTTGTAATAGAGAAAAAAATACACAATTTAAAATGACTAAGTTAAAACAATAGTTGGAATTATGTGCATTACTTTGCTAAGGAAATGCTAAATGAAAAACTAATATATTTTATAACTTTTCTTGATTTCTCTTAAATTATATATATAGGCCCAGTGCACAAAAGCATGCACTTGGGAAGTGGAGAGGGGGGTCCCTCAACCTGGCCTATGACCTCTTGCAGTTTGAGAGCCCTTTCAGGAGATGTCCAACTGATGGCTTAGGCCCGCTCTCCAGGGACATTCATCAGTTGGATATCCTTAGCGTTCCTGCCACTGCCAATGTTGCGCTTGCTGGCAGAGTGCTCAGCTTCTGGTTGAGCAGTGCTCCCCCTGTGAGAGTGCACTGACCACCAGGGGGACTCTTTTGCATTGAGAGTCTGGCCCCTGGTGGTCAGTGCACATCATAGCAACTGTTTGTTCCTCCATTTGGTTGATTTGCATATTAGCCTTTTATTATATAGGATTTCCCATAACTCTACAAGTGTGTGTGCATGTGTGTGTGACTACAAAGAAAATAATTCTGGGAAATGAAAATAATTAATAACCAATGAGAAGATAGAGTTTTTTATTAAAGCAATATTTGCAGTGACTTTATTGCTATGTATAATCAATCATAATCAATCAATATTATGTATGTTATTTATTTAATAAAAATTTTAATTTATGTTTATACTTATTAACCCTCTTCACCTTTTTGTTGATCTACCTCCTGCTTAATCCTCTGGCAACTATCAATTTGTTATCTATAAATATAAGACTGTTTTCTTTGCTTTTTATTTATTTAGTTTTTATAGAGTCCACATATAAATGAAATTAGTATTTGTTTTTCTCTGCTTTATTTCACTTAGCATTGTACCCTCTAGGTCTATCTATGTTGTCACAAATGGCAATATTTTATTCTTTTTTTATGGCTGAGTAATATTATATTGTACTAAAGGCCCAGTGTACAAAATTAGTGCAAGGGTAGGGCCCCTAGGCCTGGCCGGTGATTAGGGCCCAGTGAAGCCTTTCTTCCCCAGGTTGCTGGCTGGGGCCTTCCTTTGTTCCATGCTACCCTCTGGTGGTCAGCACACATCATAGAGAGCATTTGAACTCCAGATCAGTTGACCTGTTGGTCAGTTGAACTCCCAGTCAGTTGAACTCCTAAGGGGACAATTTTCATATTAGCCTTTTATCACACACACATACACACATATGTATATATATTAGAGGCCTGGTGCATGAAAATTTATGCACTGGAGGGGGTGTCCCTTAGCCTGGCCTGCTGCCTCTCACAGTCTGGAAGCCCTCAGGGGCAGAAGGCAACCCGGCAATTAGGGGAAGGCAATGCCCCATCACATCTCTGCTGCTGCCACTGCTAGCAACACAAGCCTCTGCCAGCCCTGGTTTCCTGAGCCTTAGGTAGCCCTGGGCAGTTGGACAGCTGCCATCCAAGGCTTGCCTGTGTCTTGGGTAGGTCTTATGTAGCTGGGGGCATGAGGGGACTGGGGTATTCAAAGGCAGGCCTTGCCACATGCCTGCCAACCCAAAGGGGCTGAGGGGACTGCCATCTTGTGACTGTGAGAGTTATCACCTTTGCAGGCATGGCTGTCAATTAGCATATTCCCTCCTTTTTGGCTGTGGGTGCCACCATCTTTGTTACAGTATGAGACTCAATTATCATAATCCCTCTTTATTAGATAAGATTGTCCCAAAATGTATTACACATACTTTTAGTAATGACCAAGGCAGTGTTTATACATTTAATTTTCAAAACTGAACTATCAATTGTTAAAATATGAGTACATTTTTTGGAACACCTTATATAACCACTTATTCTTTATCCATTCATATATTGATGGACACCTCAGTTGCTTTCATATTATGGCTATACAGTATAGTATAGGAAATATACTCAATAATATCAGATTAACTGTATGGTGACAGATGGTTATAAGACTTTGAATGGTGATCACTTTATAAGGTATATAAATGTCAAACTCTATGAAATTAATATTGTATGTCAACTATACTTCAATTAAAGGAACTTTGCATTCAGAGGGAAACTTTAAAGCTTACTTAAAATCATCTTAAAGTAAATACAATTAAATTTGAGAATATATATATATATATATATTTCCAAGCCTAAATTCTTCATCTAATTGACATTTATTTTTGTGTCAATTTTAGAATATAATTGTTTTCAACTCTAGATAATCTGACAAAGTTATAGTTGTATCTGTCTTGAAACAGGTTTTGTCTAACTCTAAACTATACTTTCAAATACATGCATCACAATGTTATATCTGAGAGATACTGCATCAACAACAGGTATTATGAATTTTTCTAAGCCATTTGTGTTATGTAAAGTGCTTAGTTTTTGTTGTTGTTAGATAATGATAATCACTGGAGAATTTTGAGGTAGGTGAAGATAAGCTCTATCTCTAGTCTTGCTAAAAGCTTAAAATGAAAGAAACCCTTAGGGCAATTTCAGCCATATATATATATATAAATTGATTAAGACAACATTAACCAGTAGACACAAAATAGTTCATGCCACTGTCTTGTGAGTTCAATGAAACCCCAGCTCTCTGACTTTTTGATGCTTTGACCACAACTTGAATGAAAGATAAGATTCTATTTTATTTTTAGATGATAACAAAAATTAGATGTTTTTGAATCCAATAGTTGGACACAAACTATTTAATGATCAAGTTTTATAAGAATTTTATGCTTTGATTATGAAAATATGAGTGATTCTTACTTATTTTAGTCAACTCATATATCTTGAATACTATTAATTTTACTAAAAACCCACTGCTAATATTCATGGTGGTGATTAACAAACCATTAATATCACCAGTAGAAATGTATTTCTTAGATTGATTATGCTATTTGGAAAAAGTCTTAGTATAGATTGAAATATGGATACTAGAACTAGAAGTACTTTCAGTAGTTACTCCTAAGTTTAGATTTCCTAAGTTTAATTATAACTGAACGAGAGGCCTGGTGCATGAAATTCATGCACTGGGAGGGATGGGTCCCTCAGCTCAGCCTGCCCCCTCTCACAGACTGGAAGTCCTCAAGGGGATGTCCTACTGATGGCATAAACCCACTCCCCCCGTGGGGACAGGCCTAAGCCACAGTCTGGCCTCCCTCTGCAGGAGTTGACTGAGCTGATCAGGGGAAGGTGCCAGCACCATCACCCCACTGCTGTAGCCACTGCCAGCCACTGCAGCTGCCAAGGTGTTTTCATCAACATGGACTCCAGTCACTTCATTGTGAAAAAATGACAACTTTCTTTAGGCATTTTCAAGATGTATCTTTTATAGGATAAAATACTTATTTCTGTATTTTTTTTTATCCTCACCTGAGGATATGCATCATTGGTTTTTAGAGAGTGTGGGAGAGAGAGGCAAAGACAGAGAGAAACTTCAGTGTGAGAGGGACACTGATTGGTTGCCTCCTGCATGAGCCCTGACCTAGGCTCCAGCCAGGGAGGATCCTGTAACCTAAGTACATACCCTTGATCAGAATTGAACCTGAACCCTGTGATTGGCAGGCCGAGACTCTATCCACTGAGTCAAACTGGCTAGGTAGGGTATGACATTTCTTAGCTCCTCCAGCAGCAGGCCTTCATTATTTTCTCCAGGAATGTGATGGAAGAACCCTAGATCACCTTCTCGAAGTCTTATTACCTAAGTTACCAAGAATACTGCAAGTGGCAGTGAATGGAGAGCTTAACCAATGAGAGGTCAGAAAAGGTGTTTATGCTTGAACTGGTTTGGCTCAGTGGATAGAGTGTCAGCCTGCAGACTGAAGGATCTCAGGTTTGTTTCTTGTTAAGGGCATTTACCTTGGTTGGGGGCACATCCCCAGTTGAGAGTGTGCAAGAGGCAGCTGATTAATGTTTCTCTCTCAATGATGTTTCTGACAGTCTGTCCGTCTTCTCTTTTCTCTATAAAAATTCAATAAAATATATTAAAAAAGAAAAAAAAAGAAAAGGTGTTTCCATGCACAGAGGATCCTCTGTGTTGTGTCCACTGGGCTACGCGCAAGTCCCCAGCCCAAGTTCACTGTGTCTGCAGGGCTGGGGGATGTGGACCAGAGCTGTTGGTGCCCCTGGCCACTCATCCCAGGATCCAGGCCACTTGGCATCCCCTGCTGGTTGTATTAACTAAAATGTTTTGATATGATTGTGGAAGGCTTGGAATTCATCACTGACTGCTCTCTTCACGTATCAGTTCTTCCTTAAGCCATCTTTCATTTTATAGTCAAAAGGTTGTAGCAATCTTTCCAATATATCATCTTTTTGGAGAGAGCATATGCTTTACAATTGTACACAAAGTTTCTATGCTGTATTTCAGTTAGACCAACTCAATCACATTCTCATCACTGAAAGAAATACTGTTAAGATATGGGTTGTGATGATTGCTGTAATAAAGGATTCATGTCTGCTTTCCTAGATGGGAGTTTGGTTGACCTTTTGGAATAGCATGTAGGAACTAGGAACAATAATAAAGAGTAAGTAGTAATAATGAGTGAAATTATTAACCTTCTAATGTTACCTATGAGAATATCATGGGGAACACTCTGATTTTAAATAGTTTGAAGACAGAATGGAATAAATAAATATTTGTTAACTAATAAATAATTTTCTTCTGCTTCTACATATTGGACTTATGAGTGTCATAAAAAGAAATAATCACTTTCTAGGTATTAATTTAATATACACTTTTATTAATACATAAAGAGATCTTCTCATTCCTTTTGTTACTCATTCTTATGCTAAACTGGTACTCAATAAGTAATAATCATATACATAGGCATTAGTTAAAATGCCAAAAATACCACATGGAGAGGAAATAGAAGACATGGCATGCACACTTTTTTTTCCAAAATGATTTTTTTTCCAACTTAAGTTAGAGGTAATTTAGGAAAAAGAATTCAGTGATACAGGTCTCTGAATTCCTGCCATTTTCAATATTAGTTTTATCTTTTTTAAAAAACAAAAACAAAACTTGTTTAAAAAAAGTGGAACCTTGTTGTTTTAGTATTCTTTGACCTGGTCATACAACTTAGCTTTCATTATGAAATTAATCTTTCTCCCACTCAAAACAAAAATACCATTTTTTTGAGTTGTCCAAATATAATACATTTGTAGTATGTCCATTTATTTTTTATAATTTATTATGCCCAGCTAGGCATAAACTCCTATGTGGAACTCCCCTTTCCTGTAGTAATGTCGAAAAGAACAGAGGATAATAATAATAATAATAATAATAATAATAATAGGTGCAGTCACATTTAATTACTAGAATTGAATAAAAGCCTTTGTAATTATTTTCTATAAGTTTTTTGTTTAATACAAAGAAAACAGTCCAGAAAAGCAGTTAATTTCAGACATCCTGTGGCTGCTTGCCAAGAGATTAAACAACCGATGACAGTCAGGGTCATTGGCTCTTTTGAAAAACCAAGCTGCCTGCTAGTTGTAGGTTTCAATAACACCATTGGGAACTTTCAATTTAACTTGATACTTAAAAATGAACAGTGTGAGCTTTTCAATGAGCTCAATCAATGTTGAAAGCAAAGTGCTGTGAAAAACATGGGTAAACATTGATTTGGGGCTTCAGGTCCATTCAGAAACTATTCTTAGGAATGTCTCTACCATTTCATTTATTTACAGTAAGAAATGACTGCTGGATTTATACATAAAACTGCACACAGTAGTGCTCACATCAGCTTCTTACCTAGTTTGTTCTTGAATGACTGCATTTTTGAAAATCATGTAGCATTTTCTTAGTACCATTTCAGGATGAAAAACCTCTTTAGGCTTTGGTGTTTTGTGCAGCATGCATACCTAATTTTCAATATGACTAATTTTTGTTCAATAGAACAGGCAACAAAACTTATATTTTTAACATTTTAATTAGTATCAGTTTTGAATTCATTATCATTCAACTTATCTCTATTGAAATACATTTTGCTAATATGGACATGTATGGGCTGTGACTTGTAGATGCAGATGGCTCAGAAACATACTATACAGTGAGAACACTTTGAATGACTAAAGGAAATTGACAACTATTCTATGGGATGAAATTGTATTTCATTTCAATCACTGAGGAAATAAACTAAAGTAAAAACAAGAACAATAAAAAAAACCTGTTCCCCCAAAGCAACAAAAGAGATAAATCCACCTGAATGATTAAAATAAATTTAGTCATTTCAAGCAAAAAGCATAAGACTTCTCCATTTTCCTTGTTGCAGAGGACTTTCTGGGTGGTTATTGGGCTGGAAGGGTAAGAAAGCCATGTGCTTTCAAATGTAATTCACTGTAAGAAGGTCAGTGTGTGAAACTGAAAGCCGCAACCAGCATGGCTAGGTTTCAGGATCTGAAGAAGGGGCTGTGCACACATGAAGACACTAGACAAGAAAAATAAATTTAGAAATCATGGGGGGTCAGGTGGAGAACCCTTTTCCAGTGGAAAGGCTTCATTGGTCCCCAGGCCCAGTTAGCTTTTATTCAATTTTACAATACACATTTTGCTCTTAGTAAGGCAGGCAAGGTCAGTAAATATTAGTGAAGATTTACTTTGAGACTATTGCTTGAGCCACCATTTTCTCAATAGAACAATCAGTGCATAGCTTTTAGCCTTTGATAAAGCTCAAGGTCCATCAGCCTTCCAAGTTCCCTGATGTACTTTCATGATAGTGTAATCAATGAATAGCTTCCAGCATGAAACTGAGCCAGAGTCTAAGAGGGGAAACAGGGACCTGCTGAGTAAACTGACATAAATGCCAAGTCTAGAGGTACAGAGCTAGATGGTAAGCAGGAGGTAACATTCTAGTTGGGGACCAGATTGTAGCAGAGGCAGATTGTGAAGAAGAAAACAGAGACAGGGCTAAGTGTTGTGGAGAGGTATTTAGCTGCAGTATACTAATAACAGTTGCTTGGAAAATGGTGAACTGATTTAAATGTTACTGAAAGCTATTTCCAGCTATAAATTAATAATATTTATATATAACCATTTTAAAATTTATTGTAAGTAAATTCCAGAAAAGTTTGATGTTGGTTGGAATCTCCTCTTTTTTATTGCTGTTGATGTCAATGTGTTTAGATTCTTTGCTTTTGGTTTTCTGAGATTTCATGACACTGTGTGTCTGTTACTAACCTCTGGAGCACTTGCTAATCCTGTTTAATCTAAAAGATTCTCCCAATATTTGAGGGATTAATTTTCTCATTTACCATTTTTTTAATTTTATCTTTTCAATCATTTTTTTCAATTTAATGTTATTCTCCCTGACCATTTCTCTATTTATTTTTTAATGTTCATTTCCTCTTTGGGATTATTTAACTGGACTGGTTTTAATTATTAAAATTGTAAAGTTACTTTTAAATTTTTTTTGTGTTTTTTACATTTTAATAAGTTATAAAACATATCAAAAGATATAAATTTAATATATTTAAAATGTATGTAATTTTCTTCTTGTTGTCTGAAATTTTCTTTTCTCTAAGTGTCAGCAATCTTGGCTGTCTGTTAATGTTTAAAAATAAAGAATTTGGACCACAGCTCTTCTATTTGGATTAATTTCTCAATATGTATGCCTTGTCTTCTAGTCTGTCAGTGATGCTTGAATACTGTGCTCAGGTTGACCAGTATTCATAGGTGTCCTCATTTCCTCTGTCATTATGTAATGGGGCTCGGTTTCTCAAAAGTCCTGCTTCCTTAGTCCTAAGGCTGACTGGCAGGTGGGAGAGCTGTGAGACTTGCAGGCAAGCTTCGGTAAACATGCAGAGATCAGAAGTAGGCATGCTGTTGCCCTTACACCTTCCCTGCAAATTTAAAATGAGATTGAATGACTCTGAAGTTCTAGTATCATCTGAGAAAACTTTAGTTTTTCTAGAAGTGCAATTTCTAAAAACAGAACTCTAGATTTTTCCCCCTTTTGGAGAAAAATCAGATGTTAAAGTCCTCTGTAAAATGAGTTGGGACACAGGGAGAGAGTAGGAGCAACTGAACAAGCAACTTATTTCTTAGCAAACCTTTTAACTAATTAGCCTCTTTTCTGTTTCACTATTCCCACTTTCAAAACTTATCTGTCCCAAAGTCATGAACTTATAAAATGTTTAGTCTCAGTTCTCCTTTGACCTTCTTTAGTCTGTGTACTAGATTGCAACTTCTATTTTTAGTAATTTTTCAATAAGTTTGTCTGATTTTTAACCTGTAAGAAATATTATAATTGTGTTTGCATGTTGCTGTCCCATCCATCCTATGAACATTATACTTTTAACTGTTACATATTTTAACATTTTGTACTTCATTGCAATAAGACTTAGAGGGGACTGAAAGGCAGATAAGGTTGCTTCTTCTGCCAACTTGACCTCAAACTTAAATTTTCCACCATAATATTTTAAACACGAAGATTATACTAGCTTCTTGTCATTGCTGTAACAAATTACCACCAACTGAGTAGCTTACAATAAGAAAGTGTTATCTTAAAGTTAGGAGGCAGAATGAGGTCTCATGAAGCTAAAATAAGGTGTTAGAACCACTGAGTTACTTCTGAAGGTTCTAGGGGAGAATCTATTCCTTGCCTTTTCCAACTTTCATATATCTATATCTATATCTATAT
>JAAGEH010000286.1:37335748-37389747 GCA_011751065.1 Lasiurus cinereus | reverse complement strand
TATCTATATATCTATATATCTATATATCTATATATCTATATATCTATCTGCTTACTTTCCTTGGTTAACGGCTAATCACTCCAACACTTGCTTACTTATCTTCTTCTCTGACTCTCCTGCCTTCTTTCCATTATAAGAATCCTTGTGATTGCATTAAGCTCACATAAATAATACAGGGTTATAATTATATATATAATTATATATAAGTGAGGAAGAAGGTTTAGGAGAGTCACAGTTGAGCTATAATGCCTTAAGTTTGGCCATTTCCAGTGGTTTTCATGATTATTATAGACTAGTGGCTCAGTGCATAAATTCATGCACTTTGAAAGGGAATTAATTAGAAGAAATATTTTAATATCACTATTTGCCAAGTCCTGGGAAGAAGATGAGGTATTGGGCTCTCTTCTTCCTCCTGTCAGAGTCTAGGCCAGTGCCTGCAGGGATGCAGTGCCAAGTCCTGCTGGTGTCAAGAGACCCAGAGTCAAGTCCCCACCCATCTGTGCATGCCTTGCCCCGCACACAGCCCTGCCCACCCTCACATGCCTTGAAATTCTGCAAGACCCAGACTGGCCAACATGCAGGACTTTCCAGAGTCCCAGAGTCCCACCCTATGGGACCAAACACTGTGGGACTCCCCAGATGTACCTCCTGGTCAAGTTCCTGCCAGCACTCGCAAAGACACAGTAGTGCCCACAGGATGCAGTATCAAGTTCCCACCCACACATGTGTATCTGCCATACAGGCAGTATCCTGGTGATGGGTTGTTACAGCTTGAGGGCATCATGACCAAAGGCTTTTTATAATATAGGATCCTTTGGCCAACTAAACTTCCATGATTTTAGACTTTTACTATCCCTTAGAATCATCTGTCTATCATCTATCATTTATATATCTATATAGATATATTTCCCAGCAAATAATCTGAAATGTTATCTAATTCCTCATTTTAAAGAGTAGAGTTCTAAGAAATTCCAGAACTCTTATAATAATTTATGTTAAAACAGAAATAAAACCTAAATTCTCTGACTGAAATCATAGTCTAATGATCCTCAGATATTTGTGATGAGATGTAGCACCTTAAATTGTTAGATTGGATTGTGTAGTGCTAACAAAGTGGTTAATAGTATTCAGAGATTTGCTACAAACTGCTCATCAACTCTAAAAATTAAGAACACACATATATTTAGTTATCAGTACCTGCCTGAGAGTGAAAGTTTAGAAATTCCAGGTTTGTGAGTGAGATGTGGAGATCTCCAAACTTGTAGTTTCTGCCATCCCTGAAATAATCTTGGGTAAACACATGATATATATATATATAAAACCCACAACAGAATTAGGTAAGAGAACTCTCATGGACTATTTAAAGTTTAGAGTTTAACCTATTTCTTTTATAGTCCCTGCATTACTTAGCTCAATTTTGTGTTTGCTGGGCTCAATAAACACTTACTGATAGATTAGTTGATTTAGCAGAAGCAGTCTCCAGGGCTTGTTTCTTACAGGATTCAGTTACATCAGAAGGGTTAATATCTGTGATGACTCCTAAAAACTGCCTCTCTGCAACATGAAAAGAGTATAAATAACTAAGAATTCATTTTGAACACATTTTTCTTTTTAGAGAAGAAAGCCAAGACAGAATTATTCTCTAAAGTCCTAAAAGACAAATACACCTTATAGCCACTAACTTTTTATGCAGAAAAACATCTAATATACCTATTGATTTATAATGAGAAAGTATTGTCTTCACAACCAAATTGTTTTTAGGAAATATGTTAGATTCTAGTCAAAATAGCTATATCATCAGTAATTTTCAGAAACCTAAAATTTAAATAATTTTAATGTTGAACCAAAATTTTCCAGTTCATTCCAATCATTATTTATGAGTGACTTCAATTGTGGAATTAAAAGAATTGTAGCATAACTTTGGAACAGATCTGCCCCACCACCACCATTTAACCCTTGAAATAAAACAGAACAAAGAAAAAAAGTGACCCCTAAAGTACAGAATATTTCATCTTTGAGCAGCACAACAAAAATTGCCTAATACTCTTAGGCACTGAAACTTACAAGATGTCCCAAAGCTAGTGTAATTGACCATCCATAGCCACTATTCCTAAAAAGTGCAGAGGATAGAAGCCTGAGGCAAATTCTCATCTACAGTACTAATTTTGTCATCTTTCATGGCTGACTTTTCTTGGTTTATATAGGAAATATTAATATTATTTGGAATGTGAATTAGAAAATTTCATATGTTTTCCTGATAGCATAAGAGGTATTTTACTCTGATTTGATTCCATTTTTATACATTTATTCTTAACTAGAGGCCTGGTGCATGAAATTCAAGTACAGGTAGGGTCCCTAGGCCTGGCTGGCAATCAGGGCCAACCTGTGGGGTGAGCCATGGGGTGATTGGGGGACCCTCGTGGCATTTGCCTTGGCTAGCCTCCACTGCCCATTCATCAACCTTCCCCCTGTACCTTGCTGTCACCACTGTTTGCCTCCCACAAAAGGAGGTGACTGGTGAGGCAACCGGGGGCCTCTGCTGGCACCCACCTTGGCTGGCCTGGGCACTGCGGACTGGGGGTAGCTCCTGCATTGAGCATTTGCCCTCTGGTGGTCAGTGTGCATCATGACAACTGGTTGTTTCAGCAGTCATTCTGCTGTTTGGTCAATTTGCATATTAGGCTTTTATTATATAGGATTACTGATTTTTATCTTAAATTGAATGACTGTTTTTCTTATTTACAGTAAAAGACATTCTTCTACTATAAGGAATTTAAATGGAGGACACAATCATAATTTTGTGTTTACTTTTACAAATATTTCTGGCCCATGAAAAGTGTGAAGGAAAACAAATATTCTGGCGTAAGAAAAGGTTCTGGCAGCAAAAGTAACCATGGCATGGAGCTTTGTCCCTGCAACACATACTTTCTGTTCGATTTATACTGTATCCTGACACTAGCCAATGTATTATCATTTTTCTACAAATGACCTAACAACCTTTGTTTGTAGTCAACCTTGACAGTCAACAAGCTTTGTTTGAAGTCCACTCTATGTGTAGAATGGAATTCTATGCCATTGGTCAGTAGTTGGCAAACTCATTAGTCAACAGAGTGGCAAAGCGCAGTTCATGAGCCACATATGGCTCTCGAGTTTCAGTTTGCTGACCACTGCCATAGGTATGGCATCAATAATGGTCTAACGGTTAGAGCCACATGTGTCTTGATAGCCACAGTTTGCCGCTCTGTTGACTAATGAGTTTACTGACCACTGCCTTAGGGAAAAACATTTAGAAATATTTTAATAATGTACTAATGTCTTTAACCTGAAGTAAAAAATTCTGGGTAAGGGTAATGGCTTACAACAGTGGTTGGCAAACTTACTAGTCAACAGGGCAGCAAATTGCAGCTCGCAGTTTGCCGACCACCCAACCAACAAATTTTTTCCCAGGCAATTCAGTGTGTTACCATTTCATTGGGGTATATGGCATAGAGACAAAGTGTCCCTGATGGGATTCATTAACCAGCTTTTTATCACAAGATCTAACCACCCTCAGGTGGGTAGGGTGGTGCTACTGGAGCTTTATTACCTGTGGATGAGTATTCATTCACTTTAGCCCCCTATCTGAAAAAGAAATGGCAGTGAAATGCAGAGATAACTGACAGAATTCACCAGTTCTGGAGTGGAATTCTCCCACAGGGTTTCAACTGCCACCAGTGCAAGTGAAAAGGAGATTATCAAAGCCACATTTTCAAGTGTTTGTGAAGGGTGTGTATATTCTGGTCAACTGGGACTGGTTATAAGAGCCTTTGTGTTGTCTTTAACCTTGTTTACATTTATAACTTCAGAAGATACTACCTTCTTCTAGGACTCTTGTGAGATTCAGAGCCATAGGTGGAAGGAAAGCAGACAAAAAATACAGGAAATAAATCTAGAAATGGGCTTGATTTTCCACATTTGGTATACCACATAGAAAATGAAGGTATTATTGGAGCAGATAAATATTACTGGAGTGGATTAAGAAAGGAAAGTTCCTATGATATTTGCCTTTCTATGACTGGCTTATTTCCCTTTTCATAATATTCTATAGGTTCATCTATGCTGCCAAAAGATAAGATTTTCTTATTTTTTTAAATATCTGAGTAGTATTCCATTGTGTGAAGGTACTGAAGATTTTTTATCCACATCTACTGATGGGCACTTGGGCTGCTTCTAAACCTTGGCTATTGTAGATAATGCTGCAATGAATACTGGAGTGCATATATTCTTTTGAATTGGTGTTTCAATTTTCTTTGGATATTATTTCCAGAAGAGGGATGGCTGAGTCATGAGGTAGTTTCATTTTTTAATTTTTGGAGAAACTCCATACTGTCTGCATTCCCACCAACAATGCACAAGGTATCACATCCCATTCAACACTTATTTGTTGATTTATTGATAATAGCTGTTCTGACAGGTGTGAGGGGTTATGTTATAGTGATCATAATTTGCATTTCTTTGATGATCAGTAAGGTTGAGCATTTTTTCATACATCTGTTGCCCATATGTGTATCCTCTGGAGAAGTATCTATTCAGATCTTTTGTACATTTTTTTGTATTGAAAAAAAATTTTTGGTATTGAATTGCATATGTTATTTAGAAATGTTGAATATTGACCCCTTATCAGATATATCATTGGTGAATATTGATAGTTTCTTTTCTCTGCAAAATCTTTTTAGTTTGATATAGTCCCATTTTTTTTCTTTGTTTCCTTTGTCCAAAGAGATATATCAGAAAAAAAATATTGCTATGAAATGTCTAAGATTTTACTACCTATGTTTTCTTCTAGGATTTTTATTGTTATTTTTTTTAATTACAGTGAAGTCTTTAATCTTTCACTTAAACATCCTATCCAATAAAATAGTAATATGGAAATTACCCATCACTCTGCTATGCCCACAAGCAATTCCCACAAGCCAATCAGGAGAAATTATGCAAATTTACCCAATCAAGATGGCTGCAGCCACAGAACGAGCAGGAGGGAGGTTTGGGTTTCCCTGGTGATGGAAGAAGCTGATATTTCCATACACCCTGGCGGGCCCAGACCTGTACTCAAAGCTACAAAGTTTCAATTATAGTAGATAAATAAATACCAAGAAAAATGGCAGCAGCCACGGAGCTGGAGAGAACAGGAGGCTAGGATTGCCCCCAGTGATGGAGGAAGTCAAGCTTCTGCAGCTCTGCCCTGTCTTCACTTCTGCTTAAGGCTACAAAGTTTCAATTATAGAAGATAAATAAAGCCCAACAGAAATAGCTTCTGCCATGGAGCAAACAGGAGGCTTGGCTTTGCTAAGTTAGGACTACCAAGTTTCAATTGTGGAAGATAAATAAATCCAAGATACCAGGGCCTTTGCTTGGGTTTCCTGGGGTGTGGCAGCCTGCAAACCACCACAGGCCCCTCCCCCAGATCACCTCATGCCTCAAGGGAACCCCCACTCTGATCCAGGACATCCTTCAGGGCAAACCAGCTGCCTCCCTTCCCTCCCCCCCGCCATGCACCAGGCCTCTATCCTATCTAATAAAAGAATAATATGAAGAATTGACCATCACTCCAACACAAGATGGCTGCCCTCATGTGGTCAAAGGTCCTGTCCCCATGTGGACACAAAATGGCCACCAAAAAATGGCCAGAAGGGGAGGCCAGTTGGGGGCAATCAAATCTACAGGGGAGGAAAGTTAGGGGTGACCAGGCTGTCAGAGGAGGGAAGTTGGGGGTGACCGAGTCTGCAAGGGAGAACAGTCGGGGAGGACTAGGCCTACAAGGGAGGGTAGTTAGGGGCAAACAGGCTGCCAGGGGAGTAGTTAGGCGTCAATCAGGCTGGCAAGGGAATGGTTATGGGCAATCAGGAAGGCAGGCAGCCAAGCAGTTGGGAGTAAGCAGTCCTGGATTGTGAGAGATCTGGCCTAAATGGGTAGTCAGATATCCCTTAAGGGGTCCCAGATTGGAGAGGATTCAGTCTGGCCTGAGGGACACCACCTCCCCTCCCCTGCCCCATTGCATAAATTTCACGCACCAGGCCTCTAATGTAATATAATGAGCAAAAAGTAACAAAATAGAAACAGAATCATACTGTTGATACATACAATAGACTGACAACAGTCTGAGGAAAAAAGGGGTTAGGTTGGGTGAAATAGGTAAATGGATTTAAAAAACACACAAAACAGATAATGGACAACAGTATGGTGATTGACAGAGGAAAAGGAGTGGGGAGGTGGAAAAGAGCAAAGATAGTATAAATGGTGGTGGTAAGAGACTTTACTTCAAGTAGAAAGCTCATGATGCATTATTCAGACAATGTGTATAGTTTATTGACTAGTGTCACCCCAATAGATTCAATTAAAAAATAAGAGGAAATTAAAGAAAAGAAAACTTCCTCAAGTATCCTCTATAATGAAAGGCTAATATTCAAATCTACCAAAGGGCAGAATGACTGGTTGCTATGATGCACACTGACCACCAGGGGACAGATGCTCAATGCAGGAAGCTTGGCTCAAAGCTGGCAAGTGCAGCAGATGTGGCAGGAGCCTCTCCAGTCTCTGTGGCAATGCTAAGGATGTCCAACTGCTGGCTTAGACCTGCTCCCCACTAGGAACTTTGAAGTTCACAGGGAAAAGAAGGAGAAAGGACTGATATGAGGACAGCCAATGGGACATGGAAGTGATTTTCATTGAGATCACTGGTTCCTGGGACTTATCTGGTTCTTATAATCTATAGTAGCACTGGTCCTTTTCTGGAAGAAGACTTTCCCCACCCATTAGCTAATAACAACCCTCATTTCTGATGTCCTTTGCAATATAAACAATGTGGTTCAAATCTGATACATAACTTATGAGAACTTGTGAAGCATAGTGATTTATCAATTAAGATTTAGAACATAAAAATAAATAAAGTTTTAGAACATATAATGAATGTGAGTCATATTTTTTTTACATACTTATAGGTGCTTAAACATCAAAAAGCCAAATAATATATATGTATTTATTTATTATTCAATCAGTGAGCATATATATGTTTGATATCTATTATCATATTTTTATATTCCAGTCCAGAAATCATCTATTTGTATTCTTTATTTTTAAATTCTCCATACCTAGTTGTCTTAGACTGTTCTAGCTGCTATAACAAAAATACCATAGCCCTATACAGTTTGGCTTCAATGGATAGAGTGTTGGCCTGCAGACTGAAGGGTTCTGGGTTTGATTCTAGTCAAGGGCACATGCCTGAATTACAGGCTAAATTCCCAGTAGGGGGCATACAGAAGGAAGCCATCCAATGATTTTTTGTCATCATTGATGTTTCAATCTCTCTTTCTCCCTTCCTTTTTCTGAAATCCATAAAAAATAAAATTAAATTAAAATACCAAAGACTGGGTAACTTTGACAATGATCATTTATTTCACACTGTTCAGGAGGCTAAAATGATCAATGAATTAGCAGATTGTCTGATGAGAGATATCTTCTTACTGGTAGCAGAGAACTTTCTGTGGTCTCTAATACAAGCACTAATTCCCTTTAACAAGGGCTCAACCCTTATGACCTAATTCCATCCCAAGAGCCTACTGCCAAATATCACTACACTGTGAACCAGGTTTTAATATGAATTTTGGGAGAACACAAACATTGAGTCTATAGTAGTGGCTGATTTTATATCTCCCATTACCAAAAAAAAAAAAAAAAAAAAAAAAGAAAGAAAGAAAGAAAGAAAGGAAGGAAGAAAGAAACAAAGGAAGGAAAGGCAGACTCTACTGTTATTCACAGTGCCCTGGCTCTGTATTTAGTACAGAACTTGTTGGTATTGAACTAATATTGACTTTCTTCCCTTTGTATTTCCTTAATATTTGCATAATGCTACAGTTTCATTATTATTCATTACTAGAGAGGCCTGGTGCACAAAATTTGTGCATGGAGGGGGGTGTCCTTCAGCTCAGCCTGCACCCTTTCCAATCTGGGACACTTAGAGGGATGTCTGAATGCCCGTTTAGGCCGGATCACACTGGATTGCTGGCTTCCAACTGCTCACCTGCCTGCCTTCATGATTGCCCCTGATTCTGCCTGCCAGTCTGATCTCCCCCTAACCACTCCCCTGCCAGCCTGATTGATGCCAAACTGCTCCCCTGCTAACCTGGTCACCCCTAACTGCCTTCCCTTGCAGGCCTAGTCCTCCCAACTGCCCTTCCCTGCTGGCCATCTTGTGGTAGCCATCTTGTGTCCACATGGGGGCAGTCATCTTGTGTGTTGGAGTGATGGTCAATCTGCATATTACTCTTTTATTAGATAGGATAGAGGCCTGGTGCATGAGTGGGGCCAGCTGGTTTGCCCTGAAAAGTGTCCCATATCAGACTGGGGTTCCCTTGGGGCATGGGACAGCCTGAGTGAGGGGCCTGGTGGTTTTCAGACCAGCCACACTCCATAGCAACCCAAATGGAGGCCCTGGTATCTGGTATTTATTTATCTTTTACAATTGAAACTTTGTAGCCTGAAGCAGAGCTAAGCCTTCTACTTGCTCCCTGGTGATAGCCATTTCTGGGAGCAAAAATAAATTGTTGGAATTTATTTACCTTCTATAATTGAAACTTTGTAGCTTTAAGCAGAGGCTGGGCTAGCCAGGGTGTCTGGAAAGCTTGGCTTCCTCCATTGCTGGGGCAACTCAAGCCTTCTTCCTGCTCTCTCTTTGGCTGTAGCCATCTTGGTTGGGTTAATTTGCATACTTGCTCCTAATTGGTTGGTGGGTGTGGCTGGTGGGCATGGCTTGTGGATATAGGAGAGGCACAGTTAATTTGCATATTACTCTTTTATTAGAGAGGATGTTTATTATCCACTGTGTTACTCATGAATGCTGGGTCCTGATGACTCTTTGAAAGATTTTTACTGTGCTTAGTTGATGATAATCACAAATTAAATGTTATCCAGAACACAAGAAAATGTGAATAATTCATTTTTGGGTCATGTTAAGTTGACATTTCAGAATTTTATACTAGTGACTTATTTAACATAGAATGATGCAACAGTAAAGATAATCTTCTCTAAAAGTCTTTGGATAATAATCATTCCAAAGTTATTCCTAGATTGTGATCTTCTTCAATTTTGGCTTCATCCATGTTTTTAGCACCCACCATCAGAAGGGACACTAAGTAAAAATTAAATAAGAATGTCTGTCTTTGTTGTCTGACAAAGCTTAAGACCAGTTTAGATGTTGGAAATTACCATATTGATTAGCAGATTTGGTTAGTTTTATGGAGCAACAATATTAAATTACTTTCAGAAGGGATAGTTATGATTACTTGTATTAGTGTCTTATATTAGTTGCCATAACAAAGCACCACAAAGTGGTTAGCTTAAGCAACAGAAATTTATTGTCTCTCAGTTCTGAAAGTTAGGATTGTTTCCTTCCAAAGACTTCCTACCTCATGCCTATCTTCTAGTTTCTGTTTTTCTGGCAATCTTTGGTGTTTCTTGGCTAGAGGCAGCATAATTACAGTTTCCACATGGTATTTTTTTTCTGTGTATGTATCTTTATGTTCAAATTTTCCCTTTTGAGAAGGACACAAACATTGAATTAATGCCCATCCTAATGCATTCATCTTCTCTTGATCATCTGCAAAGACTCTCCAAATAAGGTCATAATCACAATTTCTGAACAGTACTGAAATACTAATTTGCAGGTACACATTGCAATGTATAAGCTTATCCTTGGAAGACTCTCTGATGTCTAGTATGGATCCTGCACAAGAGGTGGGATAACTTCCCCTGGTGCCAAGGATGGGCTACACGTAAGCAAAAAGATGCCTGTTACTATCACCACTGCTCTTGGGTATTATGAAGTGAAGCTGTCAGCATAGTTGGGATTGAGTGGGAAAGAGCCATTTAAGCCCACACAAGCCCAAGGGTTGGTAATGTGCTGTTGGAACACATGGGCTCTGAACTAATTCTGTCTTGAGTAAGAGTTAACCAAAATCATCATTGCATTCACACCATTCTGGCCGCCTAATATTACACTATTCTATGAGAAAATAACATTTTCTCATATTTTCAGTCATATGAAAGTACTTCTAATTTTTCATTTTCTATTTTTACTTATTATTGCGTATTTCCACAAGAATCTCTAAGGTGACAGACACTAGCTTCTCTGGAAGAAAATAGCAATGCAGCAGAATATTTAAATTACAAAATTAAAAAGTACTTTCATACAAACATATTATTGATAATATAGTGAATATCCAAGTGGCATATAAATATGGAATTATTTTCTCAGTTTTACCTTGTAATGAGATCTGATATTAAGCAGAAATTTTGTTTAGATATTGAATCAAGTTATCAAAATAACTGAAGAGAAAAAAAATCATTTATATTGAAGTTAGTAAATAAAGTGGTTGTTCTAATTTTCTCAGTGTTTATGGTAACCTTCTCTAGAAATGGTCTCTGGGAGCAAGTACGTTGAAACTTTGTTTCTAATTCAGGGACACATTTAAAAGAAAGCAGCTCAGTAGAGATTACTAATATCAATGTTAAATATTCCTTACCAAAAAAAAAAAGGATAAGTACTTTAAAACTATATACTCTCTGGCTTGAAGTACAAATTAAAATATTTTTTTAAAAGCATACTCCCAAAAGATGGGTTTTTCATTAAAAGTAAGATAGCTGAAACAATATTACACTCAAAGTATGTGAAATTTCAAATTCTAAGGAGAATACATGTACAGCAATTTGATGATCTATTATTGAGGTAACACTCATTATGTTTCTTTTTCCTTTAATTAGGAAATTATTTTACTAATAAATCATAGTTGTGATTAAATTTAGTTTTTAATTCAGTGACAATTCAACTTTTAAAATTTGGGTTTTATCATAGTTTAGAGCAGTGGTTGGCAAAGTCAGTAGTCAACAGAGCTGCCGTTTGCTGACCACTGGTCTAGAGGAAAGAGAGGACAAGTGAAAAAATATACAACATTTTTTGTTGTTGTTATTTTACAATTTCATAAGACAGTTATAACATGGAATCAGATTCTGGCTTTTAGTATGTTATAATCTGGATATTAATTTTGTCACTTTAGGGATGTTCATGTGCTAAGCATATTCATTCAAATAGCAAGTCAGAAAACAATTTTATAACTGTGAATGAAGATATTCAAATGATTAACCATTTGATCACCATTAACGTCTTACTTTATTTTAAGTGGCTTCTGCAAACTATAAAATTAAGTTTATATTTATAGTGTCATGTAGCACACAGTGGCCTTATTCCAAACATCTTTCAACCCTCCCTTATCTATTATTTCTCTCCATTCTTCCTTTCTATATTCCAGAAAATTTTCCAGCTTCACCCTTTTCTGCTTTATTGAATTAACTATCTTATACCCTCTAATTGGAGTGCTATTTCTCATTGCTACAACTGTTCATTTTTTTTTAGATTCAAGTCATGTTATCTCCTTCATGAAACCTTTTATTATTCTCCCCCTGCTTCCAAATGCCAAATGAAGAATTATCTCTTTTCTGTATCCTTTTACTTAATAATGTAGCTATGTTTTCATGGATTTTATGTCCTCTGTTAAAACAGCAAATAAGACATCAAGGCACATCTATTATTGCATTCTCCATAGATTTATTCTAAATATCTTCCTTTCAGTATTTTCTCAATAAAATAATTTTAATCTATGCCAAAATTAATAAAATATAGCAAAATAAAATATATTGGTTAATAAGTTTGTAAATTTATTAAAATATCTGACTGGATGAATTTGGAGGATTTAAATTAGTAAAATTAATAAAAACTGGTAGTTTATTCCAATTCACTACACCAAAAAGAAATATTTCCCAAGCATATGCAAACATTTATCTTCAGTGTTGTGGCACCTATTTTCTAACATATTACTTAATACTTGGCTCATAAGTAGACATTCAATAAATGTTGTCTGAATGGATGACAGTGTTAAATTTGGACCCTTGAACTCTTTTTGTTCTTCCTACCCGAGACTTCAGAGGCAAGCCTTACCCTTCAACTGACATTACACAGAAAAAATGATAATTAATTAGGTCACAGTTTATCATACATTGGTTTTATTTTAGCCTCTTTAATAAGATTTGAGAAGCACTCTTGTGTAATCATTCTTACATTTAGGAACCAGCTGTTAGAATGGGTCACTTCTGCAGATGGCCAATCTCATTAATTTATGTTGAATCTTTCCAGCTTCAATATCAAATGGAAATTTTTCTAACAACCTTTAGAGAAACACTTAATTTGGAGTCTTCAGCCATCTATGATCTGGAGAAAGAATTAAATGTACTCTGATCTATAAACAAATTTATTTTACAAATAATAATAATTCTCATCATATGTAGTACAAGTCAAATTGATTTCATATTGCTACAGCCTAGTTCTACTCCCCATTGAGAGCCAGCATACCATTTAGAAAGGTGGTAATTTGAACCATAATTAATATTGACTCATATAGTGACTCAGGACCACTGTGCTGCTTCAGAAATGACACATGAATTTTAGTATATTCGTACATCTTTATTCAGTCTTAAACATGGTAATAGTAGAGTTTGAACCCTGAAGGAAAGTATGCAAAGAACAATATTTAGTCTGTACCTTTTCAATATTTGCTTTGTATTTCTACATTGGTTGAACAGTAATGTTATTTAAAGCACTCCTAAATTGTTTATTTTTTATTAACTGCTTTTTTTGTTTTATTTATATTATTTTATTTTTCAATTATGGTTTGCAATCAATATTATTTTGTATTAGTTTCAAGTGTATAGCATAGTGGTTAGATAATCATATTCTTTACATTACCCCCCCCCAATATTTCAAAACTTATTGACTTGTAATTGACTTTTAAATTTCTGCCAATGTCTTTATTTTTTATTGAATTTATTGATATAACACTGGTTAACAAAATTACACAGGTTTCAGGTGTACAATTCTATAACACATCATCTATACACTATATTTTGTGTTCACCACCCAAGTAAAATCTTTGTCCATCACCAATTATCTCCCCTACACGCTCCTCCACCTCCCCCAACCCTCTAACCCCTCTGGTAATCACCACACTAATTCCTGTGTCCATGAGTTCTTTCTCTTTTTCTTTCTTTTTAGCTTAATCCCTCCACCTACCTTCACCCTATACCTGCTAGTTACCAGCCTGCTTTCTGAGTCTGTCTTTATTCTGGTTTTCAGTTCATTTTGTTCATAGATTCCATATATGAGTGAAGTGATCACTTGTATATATAAACAAATTAAATCTGAACATTCAAGGATTTTAAAGAAAGGAAGAGTAACTCAATATTAGAACATAATGTTATAAAAATATCTATTCCCCTCATAAAAGAAGAAAATTCATGTTATAAAAGTTAACTTTTATTGAATAAAGTGGGGAGAAATCATGAAATATAATTAAAGACCTCAGTCACTTCACTTTCCATTAAGGAACTATATACAGAAATCTATGGTGACCTACACATAATTAAACAGATAATTATGGAAAACAAGGACTAGAATCAGCTGTCCAAGCTCTCAGAACTGTGAGTGTGTATATGTGTAAAAGAGTTTAAAAAATAAATTTTAGGTTCACAGTAAGTTGAATAGAGAGTACAGAGATTTCCCATATGTCCCCTGCTCCCACATATGTAAACATCTCCCATTATCAACATCCCCTACCAGAGTGGCACATTTGTTATAATTGATAAACCTACACTGACAAATTATAATCATGAAAAGTAGATAGTTTACAATGAGGTTCACTCTTGGTGTTGAGCATTTGGACAATTGCTGGATGTATAGAAAATTATGTTTAAGTTTTCTAAGAAATTGCAAAACTGTCTTCCAAAGTGCATGTACCATTTTGCATTTCTGTCAGCAATAAATCAGTTTTGTTGTTCATTATATGCCACAAATGAGTGAGATCATGTGATATTTACCTTTCTCTGACAAAGGGTGGTAGTAAGTGGGAGAGATCAACCAAAGGACTTGTATGCATGCATATAAGTCTAATCAATGGACACAGACAACAGGGGAGTGAGGACATGAATGGGTGCGGGGGCAATGGGGAGATAAGGACACATATGTAATACCTTAATCAATAAAGAAAAATATTTATTTTTAAAAAAGAAAGAAATCAGTTTGCTTATTCTGCAATACATTCACACTAGTTCTTGGTGTTATCAGTATTCTCGATTTTTGCCACACTATTATGTACATACTCTATCTTTTATGTGCTTATTTGTCATCTTTATATATTCTTTAGTGAGGAGTCTGTTAATATTTTTGGGCCATGTTTTGATCAGGTTGTTTGTTTTCTTACTGTTTTATTTAAATATTTTTTAAAAATATTTTGCATAATGGCACTTTATTACATACGTTTTTGCAAATATTTTCTTCTAGAGTGGCTTGTCTTTTCATTCTATATTGTGATTATATTTAGCAGAGCAGAAGTGTTTACTTTCAATAAGTCAGCTTTTAATTATATTTTCCATGGATTGTGCTTTTGGTGATGTGTCTAAAGTCATCACTATATCCAAGGCCATACGGATTTTCTTTTATGTTATCTTTTATGAGTTTTATATCTTTTCACTTTACATTTAGGTCTATGAAACATTTTGAATTAATTTTTGTTAAGCATGTAAGCTCTGTGTCTATATTCATTGTTTTTTGCATGTGGATGTTTAATTTTTCTAGCACCATTTGTTGAAAATATTACAATTGTTGCATTGTATTTCTTTTATATTTTTGTCATAGATAACCTGACTATATCTATGTAGATATACATCTGAACTATCTGGTCTGTTCCTTTTATCTATTTGTCTATTCTTTTGCCAATACCAAATTGTATTTATTACTGTAACTTTATAGTAACTCTTGACATTGGGTAGTGTCAGTCCAATTTTCTACTTCTCTTTAAATATTGTATTGACTATTTTGGATCTTTTGCCTCTCTATATAAACTTTAGAGTTAATTTGTCTATATTCTCAAAATAACTTGCCAGTATTTTGATTGGGATTGTCTTCAATCATTAGATAATGTTGAAAAGAAATGATATTTTGACAATATTGAGTCTCTATATACATAAACATGGAATATCTATTTATTGTGTTGTCCTTTGTTTTCTTTCAGTAGAATCTTGTGCTTTTCTTTATATGAACCTTATGCATATTTTATTGGTAAAAATTATGTAATTAAGTATTTCATTTTTGGAGATGTAAAAGTAAAGAATGTTTTTTTTTTAAATTCCACTTGCTCATTGCTGGTTTGTGGGAAAGTTATTGACTTTTGTATATTAACCTTGTATACTATGCTGTGAAATGCTTTAGTTTCAGTTTTTTTGTCAATACTTTAGAATTTTCATCCATGAAAAAATAAAATTTTGTTTTTTTCCTTCATGATATGTTTTACTATTATTGTCTTAATTACATTAGCTAGAAATTCCAGTGCAATGTTGAAAAGCAGTGGTGAGAGGTATCATCCTAGTCTTGTTTCCGCATCTTAATGAGATGGTTTAGAGACTTGAGTTTCTCACTATGAGATATATGATAGCTGTAGAGTGTTTTATGTTTTTATACAGACATTTTTTACCAGTTGACAAATTTTACTTTTACATTTATTTTTCAATCTTGACATATAGGGATGATACTCTAACCAACTGAACTACGTGATGCAAGGTAATTTTTAATTTACTGAGAGTTATTATCATGATTGATATTAGATATTGTCAATGCCTTTTTGACATCTATTTATATGATCATGTGTTATTTTTTCCCTTTTTTTAGCATGCAATGTGTTGAATTACGTTAATTAATTTCAAATGTTGAAACAATATTGCATACTTGGAATAAATCCCACTTGGTTGTGGTATATAATTCTCTTTACACAGTGTTGGTTGAATTGCTAATATTTTTTTCAGTGTTCCATTGATTTTTATTTAAATGTCCATGGACACTCTAATGATATCCCCTCTTTCATTTCTGATACTTGTAATTTGTGTTCTCTCTCTTTGTGTGGGTATGTTTTCCTTAACTATTATATTATTTTTCTCATAAACTTAATGTCACAATTTATTATAGATATAAGTTCTGTCAAAATTCTCTTAAAGTAGTTTCATTTAAAATGTCTACTTAACACTAATTATTTCTATTTTCTTATATTTTTATGGTTTAGAGACTTTGTTTCCTCAAATATATAGAACTAGAGGCCCGGTACATGAAATTGGTGCACAGGGGGTGTGTCCTTCAGCTCAGCCTGCTCCCTCTCCAATCTGGGACCCCTTGAGGGATATCCAACTGCCTTGGCCTAAACGGGCAGTCGGACATCCCTCTCACAATCTAAGACTGCTGGCTCCCAACTGCTCACCTGTTTGCCTTCCTGATTGCCCCTAACCACTTCTGCCTGCCAGCCTGATCAACCTCTAACCACTCCCCTGCCAGCATGATTGATGTCAAACTGCTCCCCTGTCAGCCTAAACATTTGCTACTAACTGCCCTCCCCTGCAGGCCTGGTTCCCCCCATAACTGCCCTTCCCTGCAGGCCCAGTCACCCCCAGTTTCCCTTCTCTGTCAGCCTAGTCACTCCTAACTGCCCTCTCCTGTAGGCTTGATTGCCCAAAACTGCCCTCCCTTTCAGGCCTGGTCTCTGCCAACTGCCCTCCCCTGCCATCTTGTGGTGGCCCCTTTGTGTCCACATGGGGGCAGGATCTTTTGACCACATGGGGGCAGTCATCTTGTGTGTTGGAGTGATGGTCAATCTGCATATTACTGTTTTATTAGATAGGATAGAGGCCTGGTGCATGGATGGGGGCCAACTGGTTTGCCCTGAAGGGTTTCCAAGATCAGGGTAGGGGCTCTCTTGAGGTGTGGGGTGGCCTGGACAAGGGGCCTGTGGTGGTTTGCTGGCCGGCCATGCCCCGCAGTGACCCAAGAGGAAGCCCTGGTATCTGGGATTTATTTATCTTCTACAACTGAAACCTTGTAGCCTGGAGAAGAGCCAAGCCTTCTACTTGCATAGCGATTAGAATTTTGTTGCCATAAGTGGAGGCCTGGGTGGGCCAGGGTTTGCAGAAAGCTTGGCTTCCTCCATCACTAGGGGCAACCCAAGCCTCCCTCCTGCTCTCTCTGTGGCCATAGCCATTTTGTTTGGGTCAATTTGCATACTCACTCTGATTGTCTGATGGACATGGCTGGTGGACGTGGCTGGTGGGTGTAAAGGAGGTTTGGTCAATTTGCATATTACTCTTTTATTAGATAGGATAATTCTAGAATACAAAATATACCTCAGACATATAAATAATTTCTTAAAATCAGATATGGAATCTTACATGGTTTTATATTGCTGATCTATGGTAACAAACTTATCAGCAATACTTCTAACCCACATAATTTTTCTTTCCTAAACTAAAATGGATAAAGAATGAAAAAGACATTTGCAAAGCCTAAGATATCTGTGCATGTTTTTTTACATCACTATATGGGAGAGAAATATAAACTGATGTAAAATTTTGATTAGTCTTATGTGAGATATTGCCAATCTTAAAATAAGCAAAGGGAAAATGATGGATTGATTTTCTGACTCTTGAAACTTCTTTTTGAAAGGGCCATGTGGCTGAAAACGGTTTGGCTCAGTGGATAGAGCGTCGACTTAGGGACTGAAAGGTCCCCGGTTCGATTCCCGTCAAGGGCATGTACCTTGGTTGCGGGCACATCCGCAGTGGGAGGTGTGCAGGAGACGGCTGATTGATGTCTCTCTCTCATCGAAGTTTCTGGCTTACCATCCCTTTCCCTTCCTCTCTGTGAAAGATCAATTAAAATATATTTTAAAAAAAGGGCCATGTGCTATTTTTCTCACATTTCTGCATGAAGGCAAGTCACAGAGATAATTTTGATTTCATAAAGTTGGAAAGCACTAAAAAAAGAAGCATTCAAGTCACATGTCTCAGCCTGATGAGTGGAATGGAGAACCAAACTCTCACAAACATGGGCAGCAAATGTTTGAGAACAGTTATAGAAACAATTTCAGAATCTAAAATTAATATACATGAGAAAAGTTATCTATGGCTAGTAGGTAATATAGATTAAAATTTTTAAATCATCAAGAATTAATTTCCATCAGTTTCTCAAAAATTAAACCTATAATAACTATACCAGAGGCATATCTTATTGGTGCCAACACTTGAAACAAATTCTTTGGTGCTTTCTTTTTAAAATCCTAATTGAATAATTGCAGAATAAAAGAAAAGAAGGAAAGAAAGAAAGAAGAGATAAGAGGGGAAATGGAGAGAGAAGAAAGGGGGGAGAGAAGATAATGATGACAAAGGAGGAAAAGAAAAAAAGAAGAAGAAAAAAGATAAAAAGTAAATAAAAGGAAAATAGAAGAAGTAGAAAATTTACATATTTGTTCTATGGTGACCAACTGTCCTGGTTTCTTTAGAAGTAAGGAATTTCCTTAGATACAGAGTTTTTAGTGCTAAAACTAGGAAACTCTAGGCAAACCAGGATGGCTATATATGGTTTAGGTTTAAAAATGTACATAGAGAAGCAGCATCAAAGAGTAGAAAATATAAGTTTGCCTTCCAATTTCATGTATGTGGACACAAGACATGCCATCCCTGGGTCAGAGACAAAGGACTCTATCATTCCCAGAAATGGCAGGAGTAAAAATCTTGGCATTGTCTTGGTCCTGTTCTCTTAGCCTTAGTTGCCATAGGGCAATGAGAAAAGTGTAAGGATGAGCCTATACATACAGTGAGCTGTGTAGAAGTTATGAATTAGCAAACCCACATCTTATAAATAGGCAAAAAACAAAACAAACAAAAAACATGACTGATTTTTGCCTCAGAGGGAACATTTTCTTTATTATACTGTACAGTAAGCATGCCTCTTCTTGTGCCTCGATACAGACATTATCTCTAACTCTCTACAACTTTCTACTTTAGAAATTTCATGAAAAGATTATCTGAAATAAAGGTAATTAGTATCTCTGCTGGCAAGATGTGAAAAAATGTGAGTCATAGAGAATTGTCTCCCAACAAAATTTCTAGATTTCTATAACTGTTATGGGATATAGTTTAGCATTTTACTGGAATATTGGGAGAGAAAATTCAACATTCTCTCATAGTTTAATTATTTAATGCATAGTCATGCTAAATGTTGGAATAAAAAATAGTTGTGTTAGAAGTTAGAACAGGAGTCTAGAAAATTAAAATTGCCATTATTCTCCATCCCTTTCCCTCTCTCTCTCTCTCTCTCTCTCTCTGTCTCTCTCTCTCTCTGTCTGTCTCTCTCTCTCTGTCTGTCTCTCTCTCTCTCTCTTTCTCTCTTTCTCTCTCTCACACACACACACACACACACACACACACACACACACACATGATTTCACAGAATATGGTCCATACAGACTGTGATTCTGTCAAGTTGGAGGACAGAAATCTATAGTTATAGAAATGCTATAGTTATACATGTAAATATAATAAATACAGCTTCTGAGGTTGTCTGCATATGCTTAAAACACAATAGAAAACCTGATGAATGCAGGTGGGTTTTTAATTTCTATTTCTCAGGGGTGCTTCTATTAGTTGCAATGTTCCACCCATAGGAGAGTAGACTTGACATTCTCTCATGTGCCTTCTCCATTACCCAGTCATCTTTGACTCTTCAATTTACCTAAGACTAAACTTACATAGCTTTGTAATAAACAACAATATTGCTGAATACTGAGTTTCTGTATTGCCTCTTTTGCATCCTCAATAATTAAGATGATTTTATATCAGATGTAACAATTGGGGATCCCACCACTCCCTCACCCCATGACACACACACTCTTCCAGGACATTTGCAATATCGGGAAACAGTTTTGCTTGCCACAAATTAGGAAGAAGGTGCTACTAGCATTTAGTGAATAAGTGGTTAGAAATGTTTCAAAACACCCAATAGTGCACAGGATAGCCCCCGCAATACAGAAATATATGGCCCAAATTGCAATAGTGTCAAGGTTTTGAAGCCATACTATAAGATACTATATATAATTAGTCACTTTTAATTCAGTGCTTAGCAAATTTTATTGTGCTTCTATCAAGTATATGAGTATATAAGTATACTCATATATTACTTTTTGTCACCCCTTCTGCCATTTGTTGTATGTATTTTAAGATGATAGTATCATAGATTTCTTTAAAATGAATTGAAACAGTAAATCAGGTAAGTTATGGCTATCTATCTGGAAGTGATTTAAAGTATACCGGAGTATAAACTCTCGTAAGTTTTGCTATTAAAACCATTTTTGCTACATCCAATTTTTGTAAGACTGAAGAGCCAAGCTTGAGTTGGGAAGAGATTCATGAGGTGCTAAATCTTAGTAGACTTTTATTATTTAAAAGGAACCTTTTAGAAAGTGGTCCTGGTTTTTCAATAATCCAGGAAATGTTCTCATTATTTATTTGCCACATCAGGTGCTTTATGGTCTGCATTGCATTTGTTGACATTTTAATCATTAAATGTTTTTCATTTTATTATATTTTAACATGAAGTATCAAAATCTTTAAAATGAATCCTATTCAGCATATATTTGGACAATATAAAACAAAATAGCTATTATTATTGACAAGTGGATTCAAAAGAAAGTATAATTCAAGGATATATAAAAGTTTTATCAATGAGTGATTATGCTTTGGCTGTTATTTAGTTCCCTAGGATTTATAGTTGCATGTCTTAGTGGTAGGTATTTAGAACTGATAGGGGTTCAAGTGGATTGTGCTTTTTTACTTGAACCAATAAAACTTCATTTGAATCTGACATTCCATCTGTTAATCTCCTTGTAATTTCAGATAAACAAACTGAAAGAAATCAATCACCATTCCACATGTTTTACAAGTTTCAGGGATTCCTGTGAGGCTTTGAAATTAAGTGTGATTACCAATCTAAACTTGGAGTTCAATTAAAGGTGGGAAGACAATAAAAGGGACATGAATTAGGACTACTGAAACATGGAGCTATTCATGAACTAGTTTCAAACTCTGCAATAGGATCTTTAATTTCTGACATTGTGATAAAATTTTAAAAGTTTTAGTGGATGGTTCTTCCCTTCTCTTACTATCATTACCCTGAAACATCATTTTAGAAAATTAATCAAGTAACATGTTGCATATGGCTTACTATGGATATACACTGAGTGACCAGATTATTATGATCTCTAAACTCAAAGTAATCTGGCCACTCAATATATATATTAGAGGCCCAATGCATGAATTTGTGCATGGGTGGGTTCTTGACAGCCTGGCCAGGGGGAGGGAACATGGGTGGTTGGCTGGCCTGCCTACTGGTCAAATTCCTGGTGGACGGGACAATTTGCATACTAGTTTTTTATTATATAGGATATACACTGAGTGGGCAGATTATTATGCATTCAGAGATCATAATAATCTGAAGTCTTTTAAACTTAGATGAGATTGGTCAAATAAGGAAACACTTGTGTTTTAAATAGTTATTTTTAAGAACTCTCATCGTGTTGTTGTTGAAGTGTGGATTTGTGGACTATAGACAGTTAATAAAATGTACTTACAAGTTAAACTATTTCAAAAAAGGGTATTTATTCAGGTACTTGTTCATATATTACTTTTTGTATTGTTGCTGCTGTACCGGAAATATATATTTTTTTATTGTTGCTTTTCTTTTTAAACTTAGTTTGGCCACGTAAAGTAAAACTGCTTATGGCACAATATTCCTCAAATATATCCAGACTGTATGTTTGTTTCCTCTCCCAGCCCTCTAAAAAAATCTACCCAGATCAGGCACCACATTACTTAGCTTTTTTTTCTCTCTACTTTGACCTACTTTCTTCACTCCCTCTCCTCAAAGATTTCCTTCAATTAATCTCCTCTAGGAGAATTCTCACTTCAGGCTCAGCTACTTGAAACTTAAAAGCACCTATAAATAAACAAAGGGATGTTATTATTTATTTTGTTATTAATGTAATTACCTGTCCTCAAGAAAATTACAATATAAATAGCTAATATTGATTGGCAGTTCTAGATAGGCACTAAATCAATTACTTCAATATATCTTCTGAATATAAATTACTTAAAACATCATTAGTGATAGTTGCTAAAACATGGTTATATTTTACAATGTAATAAATTGAGGCAAACAAAAATTAAATTATTTAAAGAATAAGTGAATAAATAAAAAAATACATTTTCATGAATTGAAATGTTTTATGAAATGTATGCAAAAGATAAAACTGAGACTTCAGTCATGTATTTATTGTATTTACATGTATTTATTAAGATACCAGTCATGATGAGAGATAAGTATTATGGAGAAACTGCTTGCTATTCTTTGCAGCCCTCTTAAGATGACACAAGAGCTGAGGCATGAAAGAAGTTAAAGAGTAAATAACCTATGAAGATATCTTGAAGAAAAGCATCCTAAAGAACAGAATAGCAAATACAGAGGCCCTAATTGGAGCAGGTTGATGTGTTAGATGGTACAAAAGGAGGGTACATTGGCATGATCCAGGGTAGGTATAAGATAATGAGAACAGAAAGGACATTTTCTTTTAGTCTGCATGAGATGGGACACCGATAACATTTTAACATAACGGGCATATCTTATTTTCCATTTCATAGGATATCTCAGGTTGTTGTGTATGGTTTTGGGGCCAGGGTAGAAACAAGCAAAGCAATTAGGGGATATTTATAATTTCT
Source organism: Lasiurus cinereus (assembly GCA_011751065.1). Taxonomy (NCBI): domain Eukaryota; kingdom Metazoa; phylum Chordata; class Mammalia; order Chiroptera; family Vespertilionidae; genus Lasiurus; species Lasiurus cinereus. The sequence continues at coordinate 37,367,025 of JAAGEH010000286.1, read as the reverse complement.
CAGAAGAGATAGAAGGTGCCTTGAATCAATGTTAATATTCTGACACCAATTCCAATGTGTTTATTTTCTCTCCAAACCAAGCAATTCTTCAACACTAGCTGCTTATACCATAATTTAACTCAATTCTGACAGTGTCTACAAGGGAGGGCTCAGTCCTACTAGACTGCTCCCTCCCTTACTTCAAATGCCATTTGTAAGTCCAGATTATCACCTTTGTGCCTGATCCATTCTCTTCCAATTGAAGGTATAATGTCCCCCTCCTTGGGTTTAATTAATTTCCTAAAGCAGGTAACAGAACTCAGAGAAACATTTATTTACTAAATTTCCTCTTTATTATAACAGCATATAACTCAGGAAGAACCAGATGGAAGAGATTCACAGGGCTAGGTATGGGAAAAGGACATGAAATTTCTATGCCCTCTGTAAGAACATCTTCCCAAATATCTGGGTTGTATCCTTATTTCTTTTTAGGAAATTCCATACTGTTTTCCATAGTGGCTGCACCAATTTGCATTCCCACCAGCAGTGTATAAGGGTTCGTTTTTTTCCCCACATCTTCTCCAATATTATTTATTATTTATTGACAGTTGCCATTCTAACAGGCATTTCACAGTGGTTTGATTTGTATTACTCTCTCTCTCTTTTTAATTTACTAAGCTTAGAGAGAGACAAAGAGAGAAAGAGAGAGAGACATTGATTTACTATTCCATTTATTTATGCATTCTTTGGTTGATTCCTACAGGTGCCTTGACCTAGAATCAAACCTGCAACCTTGTTGTACTACCATGAAGCTCTAATTAACTAAGACACCTGGTCAGAGTTATATTTCTCTTATAGTAGTGAAGTTAAGCATCTTAAAAAAAAATCTTCACTGAGAACACTTTATCCATTTATTTTATTTTATTTTGTGGTGGGTTTTTTTTGGCTATTTTTTATTTTATTTTATGTTTTTATAATTTATTTTATTTTTATTTTTTTCCCTATTGCCCTCCCCACCCCCTAGTACATGCCTTCACCGGTCTCCCCCCTCTTGCCCCCCCATTGCCCTGTATCCCATGGCTATGCCTACACACATGCATACAAGTCATTCCCTTGATCTCCTACAGGCCCCTACCCTCCAACCTCCCCTGCCTTCCCACTGTAGCACTACAGTCTGTTCATTGCTTCTTTGCCTCTGCATCTGCTTCCCCCCCAGTCCCCTGATTCTTGTCATTAAAAACATCTTGCCCCCTCCCCTCGTAGTCTAGAAATAAACCCACAAGAGCAAAAGAAAAATGTTTGAGTCCCAATTTCAATGTACGATAGCTATGAGTCCCAATTTCAATGTCAAACAGTTTCTTATGTGTACATGTCATCAATGGTATCTGGATAGTGGACAAATGGTAGCAATGTAGGTCTGACCCTCTCTGGTTTGGTCCTAGGCATCCTGTGGCGATGCACAGCTGCTGACTGCTCTCATGGCAAGGCATCATCAGTGTCTTCCATCTCTGGACTGTTTCTACTCTTGCCTTCCTGGTTGGCGCAGAACCAACAGTTCCTCACTATTGCAGGAGTCCACTTGGTCCTGGAGTTGTTTTCTGAAAGTATATAAACATATTCTCAACCAGGAGTTAATACAGGAATCTTTTCTATAAAATTGACTTGGGGTCCTTTTTACTTTTCCCTATCCGTTTTCCTTTGCCTTATTTTGACACCATGTGTGTTTTTCATGGGTGTCTTGCTGTTAATATTACAAATGGAAATTAGTTTTCTAAAGTGAAAATTTGCTAGATGTAATTTACTTACCAGATATTTTTCCTAACATGATATTATTCTACTCTCCCCCTTTTATTTTTGTTTTTGATTAATGGAGAATTTGGTAAAAAATTTTAATGCAATCTTGATAAATTTTAATTTTAATTTTTTGGACACAATATGCCTGTTGTATGTTCATTGCATATTAAGCAATTTTACCATGAGATGAGCTATCAATAGATATTTTAATTAATACTTTAGAAACAGCTTTTTGTCTAGTACACTTAAATTTTCTTGGGTGTTCGCTTATTTCAGTTCACCAATTTAAATGAATATGAAAGCTTGATAACTCTTTTATGTTAAATTTAATACTCTACCAACAATCTTATATTACCCTGTATATATTAGTGGAAAGGTTTATTTGCATTCTTGAGTAGGCAATGAGCATTCCTAGTGCTAGGCTGAACTTAGATATAGGGCAGCTGCTGTTGGCATGTTTCTGTCTGTTACCTGGGTCCCGATTTGTGCTGAGCCTGGGAAGCAAAGTATCCATGGGGACAGAATACCTCCCTCAGAAGGGGTGAAGGTTCAGACCCCTGCAAGGTTGGGGGGGGAGGGTCTGTGCTCTACCTCTATTTACCCCCAAGTTCTCTCCTGATGGCTCCTCTTCGACTGTGCCTGTCTTAGGTTGTTCCTTCCCTAAGGAATCTTACCCATCTCTGGCTAACCAGTCATCCTCTGGGGCCAAAAAGGGTGTTGTGAGGTTCAGTTCTGTCTCCATGGTAGCCTATGCCCCCATGGCATCCACGCCCAGCGCCTGCCTTGGAGATCCCCTCGCCTGCTGTTGGGGGCCCCAGGACTGCTCACTTATCTCGGGGAATTCAGGTTCTTTCTCCAGAAAGGACCCAGCTCACACCATTTGGCTAGAGACAGATCCATTATACCAGCAGCCTTGAAGCTTCAACCTCAGCGTCAATAGAGCTCAGGCTAAAGCTGAGGGCCATTGGGTTGTGAAAAGAAGGTCCCTCTTGGCAGAAGAGGAAAGAGGGGCCAGTATAGAATGCTCAAGTGCCTTCCCAGTGCCTTGATTCCTTCTGAAAGGGATTCTTTCATATCCTCTTTTTAAATTGCTGCTAAACATTCAAAGAATTAATTTGTAAGTTCCTTTGGGATAGTTGTACAATATGCTGTTGTGAAATATCAAAAAATTAAATGATATTGTAGGATAATATCATGTAAGGATATTCTTTGCTCTAGGCCATGGCAATTCAATTTCAAACGGGCTGTCAATTTCTTTTTGTAACTTTATATAAACTTTTTTAGGGAGGCAAAAACACAGATTACTTACCTTAGCTCAAGAGGCCAAATATATTGATTTCCAATTACAATCATTATGACATTTAAAGGAAACTTCTCTCTATTTCCTTCCAAAATTATTTTCATGTTACAGAGTTTAATTTAAAAATCTTTGTCTCATGAAGCAATTTCTCTTAAGGTTGTGGTGACAACTGTATCAATTCTCTTTCATGCCCCACCTTCCCCGTTGTCTGTTCCCAATGATTATGCTCATACCCATGTATGAAGGTCCCTCTGTTGATCTCTCCCCCTTATTCCCACCAACAGCCACCTTCCCCGAGGTTTGATGTTTTGATCAATGTTTCTCATTCTCTGGATCTGATCTTGATCATCAGTCTATGTCATTCATTATATTCCACAGATGAGTGATATCATGTGATATTTGTCTTTCTCTGTCTGGCGTATTTCACTAAGAATAATGCTTTCCATCTCCATCCATGTTGTGGCTGCAGCGTAGAATTCCATTGTGTAGATGTACCACAGTTTTTAATGCAATCATCTGCTGATGGTCAATTAAGCTGTTTCCAAATCTTAGTTATGGTGAATCGTGCTGCTATGAACAATGGGGTGCATATATCCTTTCTGATTGGAATTTCTAGTTTCTTGGGGTATATTCTTAGAAGTGGGATCACTGGGTCAAATGAAAGTTCCATTTTTAGTTTTTTGAGGAGACTCTATACTGTTCTCCACAGTGGCTGCACCAGTCTGCATTCCCACCAGCAGTGCACAAGGGTTTCTTTTTCTCCACATCCTTCCCAACACTTGTCATTTGTTGATTTGTTGATGATAGCCATTCTGATAGGTGTGAGATGTTACTGCATTGTTGTTTTGATTTGCATCTCTCTGACGATTAGTGACTTTGAGCAGGTTTTCATATGTCCCTTGGCCTTCCATCTCTCTTCTTTCCAGAAGTGCCTATTTAGGTCAGTTGCTCATTTTTTTGCTTGGGTTTTTTTTTTATCTTCTTTTTGTGAAATTGTATGAGTGCCCTGTAAATGTTGGAAATTAAACCCTTATTGTTGATATCACTGGCAAACATGTTATCCCATGCAGTGGGCTTTCTTGTTGTTTTGTTGATGGTTTCCTTTGCTGTGCAAAAGCTTTTTATTTTGAAGTAGTCCCATTTGCTTATTTTTTTCTTTAGTTTCCATTGCCCAAATAGCTGTGTCATTGAAGAAGTTGCTTCTGCATATGTCAGAGATTTTGCTGTGAATTCCTCTAGTATTTTTATGGTTTCCCATCTTATATTTAAGTCCTTTATCCATTTTGAGTTTATTTTTGTGTATGGTGTAAGTTGGTGGTCTAGTTTCATTTTTCTTTGCATGTTTCTGTCCAATTTTCCCAACACAATTTGTTGAAGAGACTGTCTTGACTCCATTGTATGTTTGTGCTTCCTTTGTCAAATATTAATTGAGCATAGTGGTTTGGGTCAATTTCTGGGTTCTCTATCCTATTCCATTGATCTACGTGTCTGTTCTTGCACCAGTACCAGGCAGTTTTGAGAACAGTGGCTTTGTAATACAGCTTGAAATCTGTTATTGAGATCCCACCTACTTTGTTCTTTTTTCTAAGGATTGCTGAAGCTATTCAGGGTCTTTTTTTATTGCAGATGAATTTTTGAAAAGTCCCTTCTACATCTGTGAAGTATGCCTTTAATATTTTCATGGGGACTGCATTGAATTTATAACTTGCTTGGGGTAGAATGGATATTTTGATGATATTGATTCTCCCAATCCATGAACATGGTTTGTTCTTCCATCGGTTTATTTCTTCCTCTATCTCTTTTTTTAGACTTGTGTAGTTTCTGCATATAGGTCTTTTACCGCCTTAGTTAAGTTTTTTCTTAGGTATCTTAATTTTTTGGTGCGATGGTAAATGGGATTGCTGTATTAGTCTCTCTTTCTATAAGTTCATTATTGGTATATAGAAATGCCATAGATTTCTTGGTGTTAATTTTGTATCCTGCTACATTGCTGAATTCATTTATCATGTTGAATAATTTTTGATGCAATGTTTAGGGTTTTCTATGTTCAGTATCATGTCATCTGCAAATAAGGACAGTTTTATTTCTTTTTTTTCTATTTGAATGCCTTTTATTTATTTTTCTTGTCTTATAGCAATGTCTAATACTTCCAGCACTATGTTAAATAGGAGTGCTGAGTGTCAGCATCCCTGTCTTGTTCCTGTTTTTTGAGGAAATGGTTTTAGCTTTTGCCCATTGAGTATGATGTTGGCTGTGGGTTTGTCATATATTGCTTTTATTATGTTGAGGTATGATCCTTCTATTCCCAACTTGCTGAGAGTTTTTATCAAGAAAAGGTGTTGGATTTTGTCAAATGCTTTCTCTGCATCAATTGATATGACTATGTGATTTTTATCTCTCAATTTGTTTATATGACGTATCACATTTATTGATTTGTGAATATTGTACCATCCTTACATCCCTGAGATAAATTCTACTTGGTCATGGTGTATGATTTTTCTAACGTACTGCTGAATTCGATATGCTAGAATTTTGTTGAGGATTTTGGCATCTATGTTAATGAGGGATATTGGTCTGAAATTCTTTCATTGTGTTATCTCTATCGGTTTTGTATTAGGGTAATCCTGGCTCCATAGGAGTTTGGAAGTGTTCCTTCCTCTTGAATTTTCTGGAATAGTCTGAGAAGGATGGGTTTTAGTTCTTTTGTGAATGTTTGGTAAAATTCCCCTGTGAAGCCATCTGGTCCTGGGCTTTTGTTTGCTGGAAGCTTTTTGATGACTGCTTTAATTTCTTCCATAGTTATCAATGTCTTGAAATTTTTAGAATCTTCCTGTGTGAGTTTTGGAAGGTTGTGTTTTTCTTGGAATCTGTCCACTTTTTCTAGGTTGTGAAATTTGTTGGAATAGAGTTATTCATAATATTTTTAAGGATCCTTTGTATTTCTTTGGGGTCTGTAGTTATTTCTCCTCTCTCATTTCTGATTTTGTTTATTTTGAGTCCTCTCTCTTTGCTTCTTGGTGAGTCTGACTAGAGGTTCATCAATCTCATTTATTCTTTCAAAGAACCAGCTCTTGATTTTGTTGATTTTTTGGTCTCTAAGTCATTCATTTCTGCTCTGATCTTTATTTTTTCCTTCCTTCTGCTCACAGTGGGCTCTTCTTGTTGCTCTCTTTCTAGTTCTTTGAGTTGTTGAGTTAGGTGATTCATTACCATTTTTTCCTATTTTTTGAGGTAGGCCCGTAGAGCTATAAACTTCCCTCTCAGCATTTCTTTCATTGTATCCCATAGCATTTGTGTTGTTGTTTTTTTATTGTCATTAGTCTCCAGAATATTTTTAATTTTTTCTTTGATCCCTTTTATAACCCAATTATTCTTTAGTAGCATGCTATTCAACTTCCAATTGTTTGAATTTTTTGGAATGTTTTTATTTCTAATCTTATGCCATTGTGGTCTGAGATAATGCTTGATATGATTTCAATCTTTTTGAATTTGGGGAGACTTTGCTTGTGACCCAATATGTGGTCTATTTTTGAGAATGTCCCGTGTGTACTTGAGAAGAATGTATATTCTGTAGCTTTGGAGTGAAATGCTCTGAAGATGTCAATTAGGTCCATCTGGTTTAGTGAGTTATTTAGAATTGCTCTTTTTTTGCTGATTTTTGTCTAGAGGATTTGTCCAGAGAAGTCAGTGTTGTATTAAAATCCCCTACTATGATTGTATTGTTGTTGATCTCTCCCTTGATATCCTCCAGGAGTTTTATTAATGTATTTAGGGGCTCCTATATTAGGTGCGTATATGTTTACCAGAGTTATATCTTCTTGATGAATTACTCCTTTTAGTGTTATGTAGTGGCCTTCCTTGTTATAGCCTTTACTTTGAGGTCTATTTTATCAGATATAAGTATCGCTACCCCAGCTTTTTTCTCATTTCTATTTGCCTGAAAAAATGTTTTTCCTTCCTTTCATTCGCAGTCTGTGTGAATCCTTTTCTCTGAGGTAGGTCTCTTGTAGATAGCAAATGTATGGGTCATGTTTTCTTAACCATTCAGCTACCCTATGTCTTTTGATTGGTGCATTTAACCCATTTACGTTTAATGATAGTATTGACAAGTTCATGTTTTTTGTCATATTTTTCCTTAGTGTTTGTGTTTTTTCCTTGCCTTTCTCTTTCTTCTTTTTACAGGAGTCCCTTTAGCATTTCTTCCATTGTTGGTGCGATGGTGATAAACTCTCTCTGCCCTTTCTTTTTTGTAAAGCTCCTGATTCCACCTTCAATTCTGAATGATAGCCTTGCTGGGTATAGTATTGTTGGGTTCAGACCCTTGTTTTGCATCACTTTATATATTTCATTCCATTCCTTTCTGGCCTGGTGTGTTTCTGTTGAGAAATCAGTTTATATTCTAATAGGAGATCCCTTGTATATAACTTTCTATCTTTCTCTGGCAGCCTTTAAGATTCTTACTTTGTCATTAATGTTCACCAATTTAATTATGATTTGTCTTGGTGTCGATTTTTTGGGGTTCAGCTTATCTGGGACTCTCTGTACTTCTTGGACTTGCATATTTTTTCCTTGCCAATATCAGGGAAATTTTCTGTCATTATTTCTTCAAATAGGTTTTCTCTTCCTTGCTTCTCTTCCACTCTTCCTGGTATCCCAATTAAGCATATATTGTTTTGTTTTGTGTTGTCCCAAAGCTCCCTTAGGCTCTCTTCTTGTTTTTTAAGTCTTTTTTCCAGTTGCTGCTGTTTTTGTTTTTTCCTACCTTGTCTTCTCATTCACTGATGTGGTCCTCAGCCTCTTCTAGTCTCTGTTTAGGCCTTTCATTGTGTTCCTTTTTGCAGCTATGTCGTTCTTCATCTCCTCTTGGTTTCATTTCATGTTGATGACGTTTTCGTTCAGCTTGAGTTGTATGATACTGTTTTTGAGTTGTGTGTATTTGTCTTCCATCCATTTCAACATCCTTAAAAACCATTATTCTGAATTCTTTCTCTGAAAGACTGCTGGTTTCAATTTTATCTAACTCCCTTTCTGGTGATTCCTCTTTTTCTTTCCTTTGGGGATTGCTTTTACATCTTCCCATGTTTTCCTGTAATGTTTTAATTGTAGATCTAGTTGCTTTACTACCCAAGTTTTTTTGGGGAGGGGATGTTGCTACTGGTGTATTCTCTCAGTTCTCCTGTGTTTGTTAATTTATTATAGTTCCCTACTTGAGCTATTTGGATTCTTTTGATGTAGATCTGTGAACTTGAGCAGCACAACTGTGGTGTCTAGAACTGGGCAGCCATGGAGAGGAGTGTCTTTGTTTTTGCTGTTTTGCACCCTTAATTGAGATCACGTGTGCCCAGCGAAGATACACAGTGGCACCAAGGACCCATCCATTGGGGTGATGTGTTTCATGGGACCTGCATCCTGGAGAGGCGTGACTGTGGTGCCAAGATTTAAAAAATCACATCCGTGGGGGCTCCCAATGGCTCCCAAGCACTGCTTAGGGTGTGAACCACTAGAAACGCACTGCTGAAAACCCGCCTTGCATGGTGGCCATGAGGGTGCACTGCAAACGTGGTGACCAGGGAGCTCCACAAACCAAATAGGAGGGCACACCACAGACACACAAACACAGGGACTAGGGTCCTTCACAAACTGATGTGAAGGCACGCTGCAGACTGGGAAACCATGGTGCGTTGTAATGCATTGACCTAGGAGTTCTGCAAGCAGGGACCAGTGTGTGGCTGCAGCTGAAACCTTGGCAAAGCCTAAACCATGGTGCATGCACAGGCACATGTGGTGACCCAAGAGTTCTGCAAGTCTGGACCAGTGTGTGGCTGAATCCCCGGCCCTGCTGATGTTACTGGGGAAGGAGGAGTTTGCACTTACTGCTTTGGAGGCAGAGGTACCAGGGTCTGCGGGTCTGCGGGACTCTAGCTGGAGTGGCTGTTGGGTCTCAGGGCAGCTCCAATGCCTGTCTGGCTGGCAGTGTTGATGAGTTCCCAAAGAAAGGTTGTTTTCCCCTTCCAGATGGCATGAACTCCGCACCCTAGTACTGCAGTCCGGAGAGTGAAAGCAGAGATGGCAGTCTCTCCTTGTCCAAGAGAGCCTGGACTGCCAGCCCCTACTGCTCCCGTGAGATTTAACTGTCCCTCACTCAATACACACCCACCACACACACCCATACACTCTCCTTTTGTCCCCTCACTCACTTCTTCTCCCTCACCTCCATCCTGCCAGCCACCATCTTTTTTCTGTTTTGTTTATTTTATTTTATATTTATTAAAGCATTACATATGTGTCCATATTTCCCCATTGTCCCCCACCCCACTCTTGTACATGATACATACCCTCACCCCCCCCTGCTGTCTCTGTCCATTGGTTATGCTTATATGAATGCATACAAATCCTTTGGTTGATCTCTCCCCCTTCCGCTTAGAGAGAAGAGAAGAAAGAGGGAAAAATAGAGAGAAACAACGATGTGAGAGAAACATCAACTGGTTACCTCCTGTAAATGCCCGACTAGGGACCAGGCTGGAGAGGAGCCTGCAACTGTACATGCCCTTGACCAGAATCTAACCTAGAATCCTTCTGTCCCCTGACTGACACTCTCTCCACTGAGCCAAACTGGCCAGGACTAAACATCTTTTTAAAAAAATAATGATTGATTTTTTCAAAATTGCCACTGTTATAGATGTTCCCTATTTCCCCATTTCATCCTTAACCCAGCCCTCACCCCTGACCTTGACATTGTTGTCTGTGTCCATGAGCTATGTATGTGTGCATATATATTCTTTCGCTAATCTCTTCTAGCCCACAGCTTCTCCCACAATCCCTCTAAATTCTGTCAGTTGGCTTCTTGTATCCCATGCTTCTGGTTCTATTTTGTTCTTCAGTTTATTTTGTTCATTAGAATCCACATATAAGTAAGATAACATGGCATTTATCTTTCTCTGATTGGATTATTTTATTTATAGTCTCCAGGTTCTTCCATGCTGTTGCAAAAGGTAAGAGTTCCTTCTTTTATACAGCTATGTAGTATTCTATTGTGTAAATGTATCACAGCTTTTTTTATCCATTTATCTACTTATGGGCACTTGGGCTGTTTCAAGATCAGTTTCAGTTACTGTAAATAGTGTTGCTACGAACATAAAGGTACATATATTCCTTTTTTTTATTTGATTTTCAGAATTCTTAGGATATATTCCTGGAAGTGGGATCACTAGGTCAAATGGCAGTTCCATTTTTAATTTTTTGGGGAAACTCCATACTATTTTCAATAGTGGCTGCATTTATCTGCATTGTCACAACAGTTTTCTCCGCATCCACATTGGCACTTGTTGTTTGTTGACTTGTTGATGGTAGCCATTCTGGCAAGTGTGAAGTGATACCTCATTATCATCTTCATTTGCATGTCTCTGGTTAGTGATGTTGAGCAATTTCTTATGTTTATTTGCCATCTCTCTGTCCTCTTTGGAGAAGTGTCTATTTAGATACTCTGCTCATTTTAAAATTGGATTCTTCCTGGTGTTGAGTTGTAAAAGTAAATTATTTATATATTTTGTAAATTAACCCATTATCAGATGTATCATTGCTGAATATATTCTCCTATTCATAGGTTGTCTTTCCATTTTGTCCTTGATTTCTTTTGCTGTGTAAAAGCTTTCTAATTTGATGTAATTCCACTTATTTATTTTTTCATTTATTTTCCTTACTGAAGGAGAAATATTGGCAAAATATTGCTATGAGAAATGTCTGAGCTTTTACTATGTACGTTTTCTATTTACTGATTTTTAGAGAGAAAAAGGAAGTGAGAGAGAAACATTACTTTTTCATTCCCCTTATTTATGCATTCATTGATTGCTTCTTATATGTGTGCTGACCGGAGAAATACCCCAGTGCATTGATATATGGGGAGGACACTCTACCAACAGAGCTACCCAGCCAGGGCAAGTATATTTTTATATATCTGTTGATCCTCTGTATATCTTCATGGGTAATGTCTTTGTTCAGGTCCTCTGTTCATTTTTTAAATTTAATTATTTGCATTTTTTGCAGTTGTGTTGTTAATAGTTTAATATATATATATATTGGATATTAGCCCCTTATTAGAGATATTATTTGCAATTATATTCTCCCATGGTTGGTTGGCTTTTTGTTTTATTGATTATTTATTTTGCTGTGCTGTCAGGAGCCAGGGAATACAGCAAGGGTTGTGGAGTTCTCCCCACGGCCAGAACTGCATACTTGAAACCTCCCCCAACCAGGAAAGGCATAACCGCCACATCCGCTATCAGCAACCAGCACCTGGAACTAGCTTAGCCAATCAACTTAGACCACATACCTCCTTGAGCCCTTTTTCCTTCCCCTTCCCCTTTCTGAGCGTATATAAGAAGAGCCACCTGAAATAAAATTTTGAGGCTTGATCAGAACACCATTTGTCTTGCCTCCTTTCTTCGTGTACCTGTCTGTTTCTCATTCCCTTAGGTGCGTCGCCTCGCTGCCCCTGTTGAATGACCCCGCGGGCCTGGGTCACTGTGCAGAATCTTCTGGTTTGATGTTATCCCATTCATTTGTTTTTGGTTTTATTTTCCCTGTTTTTGGGGTCAAGTTCATAATAATCTCTCTAAGATCAAACTTATAAGTTTGGAATCTATGTATTCTTCTATGCATCTTATTGTTTTAGATCTTATATTCAAGACTTTAGCCTATTTTATGTTAATTTGTGTGATTGGTGTCAAATAAACCTCTAGTTTTATTCTTTTGTAGTGGATTTCCAATTTTTCCCAATGCCACTTATTAAAGAGGCTTTCCTTTCTCTGTTGTATGTTTTTGGCTCCTTTGTAGAAAATTAGTTGCTCATATATATGTGGGTATATATTTGGGCTCACAATCCTGTTGTATTCGTCTGTGTGATCATACTTTTTTATTATTGTAGTTTTGTGTTTTAATTTGAAGTCAGAGAATGTGATCCTTTCAGGTTGTTCCCCGCAACCCCCCTCATGATTGCTTTGGCTGTTTGAGGTAGTTTTTGTTTCCATACTACCTATATATAGTGCAGTCCCCATCAAAATTCCAATGACATTTTTATAGAAATAGAACAAGTATATATTCTTACTATAAATCAAAATATCACAAATGTGCCCACATGGCAATTATGAGAGCAGATAGATTGTGCATATAATTTGAATCGAATATTTATTTACATAAAGAGTTAAAAAGTTATTTTGTGTAGAAACATACCCTAATAATGTCTCGTAGGGAGGAATTTTTCAATACTGAGACAAAGCCTTAATAATTTTTCCTGGTCTATAAATTGAAATACAGAGCTCAGCTGATAGTTGACTACCAAGATTCCAAACATGATAGAAGGAACTCTGTATGATAAAATGAAAAGAATTAGGAGATGAGGCATAGGGTAGGTAGGGGTATAAGAAAGAGACTGAGTATTGGAAGGGGAGCTAGATGACAGAATGCTGATTGCATTCCTCCCCATTGTTTCTTACATCACTTGTGTTTCTACAAAAATCTTGAGATGATCGAACTTATTGTGGAAAGGCAGCTGTTTCACATTAGGTTAACTTAGGGATATAGTTAGTCATCATCAAGGGAGAAACAGTGGAGTGGCCTTCAGCTGAGTTGGGCTTATTAGATACTTAAGAAACATCCAGTAAACTGAGTTCATTAGTCACTTTGACAAACTGTTCACTGTCAAAACCCAAAACATTCCATACCATTATATAGCCTAGTGGTTCTATTGTCAATATCATTAGAATATGTACCTGTTTTTTTTTTTTTTCTATTGGGCATTTATAACTGCATGTTGGACAGTTGTAACATTTCTTTTTTTTAACTTTTTTAATTTAATAAATCTTTATAGTTCAGATTATTAAAATTGTTCCTCTTTTCCCCCCATAGCTCGCCTCCAACCAGTTCCCACCTCCCTCTGTTCTTACCATGCCCCCCTCACTGTCCTTATCCATAGGTGTACAATTTTTGTCCAGTCTCTTGAGAATTGTCAGTCCACTCCCTTTCTATGTCCCTGATTCTATTATATTCACCAGTTTATTCTGTTCATCAGATTGTTTATTCACTTGATTTTTAGATTCACTTGTTGATAGATATGTATTTGTTGTTCATAATTTTTATCTTTACCTTTTTCTTCTTCCTCTTCTTAAAGAAATACCTTTTAGCATTTCATATAATACTGGTTTGTGGTGATGAACTCCTTTAGCTTTTTCTTATCTGTAAAGCTCTTTATCAGCCCTTCAATTCTGAATGATAGCTTTGCTGGGTAGAGTAATCTTGGTTGTTGGTTCTTGTTATTCATCACTTTGAATATTTCTTGCCATTCCCTTCTGGCTCGCATAATTTCTGTTGAGAAATCAGCTGATAGTCATGTGGGTGCTCCCTTGTAGGAAACTAACTGTTTTTCTCTTGCTGCTTTTATTTTTTTTAAATATTTTATTGATTTTTACAGAGAGGAAGGGAGAGAGATAGAAAGTCAGAAACATCAATGAGAGACATCTATCAGCCGCCTCCTGCACGCCCCACAGAGGAGATGTGCCCGCAAGCAAGGTACATGCCCCCAACCTGAATCGAACCTGGGATCTTTCAGTCCGCAAGCCGACGCTCTATCCACTGAGCCAAACCAGTCTCGGCTCTTGCTGCTTTTAATATTCTCTCTTTGTCTTTTGCTCTTGGCATTTTAATTCTGATGTATCTTGGTGTGGTCCTCTTTGGATTCCTTTTGTGTGGGATTCTATGCATTCCTGGACTTGTGGTTCTTGGAGGGGCAAGTTTTCAGTCATTATTTCTTTAAGTAGGTTTTCAGTATCTTGCTCTCTGTTTTCTTCTGGCACCCCCATAATTCTGATATTGGTATGCTTGAAGTTTTCCAGAGGCTCCTTACACTATCTTCATATTTTTGGACTCTGTTCTTTTTGCTTTTCCTGTTGAGTGTTTTTTTTTGTTTTGTTTTGTTTTGTTTTGTTTTTTTGCTTCTTTGTATTTCAAAGCTTTGACTTGATTCTTGTGATCCTATAGTCTGCTGTTAGATCTCTGTATAATATTTTTTTATTTCAGTCAGTGTATGCTTAATTTCTAGTTGGTGCTTTTTCATATCCTTAAGAGTCTCATTAAATTTATCGGCCTTTTCTAAAAAATTCTTGAAAAAAACCTTATAAATGTAGTTTTTAAACTTTATATCAAGTCATTTGCTTTTCTCCATTTCTTTCATTTGTGATCTGTTTCCTTATTTCTGCATTTTGGCTGCTTCAATGAGTTGATAGAGTGGCTTTGTGTGCTAGGTATCCTATAGGGCCCAGTGGCTCACTTCCCCAGTTATCTGAGGTGAACACTGTTGGTGCACCCCTTTGTGAACTATGTGCAAAGTCTTTTTGTAATTTAGCCTAGATTTTTGTTGGTATCACTGGGAAGAATTGACTTCCAGGCCAATTGGCTGTGAGGATCAGCTGTGTCTACACTGGGAGAACTTCTGTACTGGAGACACCCTTATGGGACAAGACTTGCAAAAGCCTCTGGGCTTAGTTTGGATGGGGTGGAGTCTCAGGGCCGAGCAGACAGCATTGGTTTCCCATCAGCCTTTCCCTAATGGGCCCCTGTGTCTCAGTGTCCTGTGGTAATCACTATAAGCACCTCTGAGAGAAAGCTGCCCTCAAGTTCCACCTGCTGCCAGATAGTCCAGTTTCTCCCTGAATGAGTCTGGGTCCCCAGAGTTTTGCCTGAAACTGGAGTTCAGTGCAGTAGGGATCTTTTGTCTCCCTCCTGCTTGAGAAAGCCAGCTGTGCACCCAGTTGCCATTCCTCTCTGCATGTGCATCTCAGTACCTCTGCCTCCTCTAGCTCCTCTGAGTCTCAGTGTGCTTTTCTCTTTCCTCCTACTTGTAGAGTTTCCATTCAGCCAACCTTCCTGTGGTTCTGGATGATGTCCGTTTTGTCTTTTAGTTGTAGTTTTGAAATTGTTGTTCCAGGCAGCAGTTTAGTTTTTTACCCATGCTGCCATCTTGGTTTCTCCAGTTGTAACTTTTCTGACATCTCTATCAGACTGTGCTCACCATTCCATCTCTTTCTCTCTTCTTTTTCTCCTGTCTCAGCCAGGGAAAGAACTGTGTGAACCAGTGCCATAAAGGTCTCTATTATCTTGTCTCTAAAACTGAACTTTTAGGAAAACCTGTGATAGGGAAATAAACCTAAACTGCTACCTGAAGCATGTTCCATCACATTTATTAGGGGGAAGGGCTGAGGGGATTGGCAAGAGGTTTTCTGTAAAAGAATTCTAGGTAGTAATACTCGTAGAGACAACACATTTAGGAAAATACAATTACTTCAGATTGTTCACTGGATACTTCTCTTTAAGACAGAAGAAAATCCACAATGGAAAAAACCTTAAATTTAATGACAGACACCCAAATTCTTTATAACCTGCTTTTTTTCACTGTATTATAATAGGTGATATGAGGAAAACAAATGTTTATAGCAAACACAGGTTTAAATATATAAGCTTTTAGCTTGACAAGAGCCAAGTGAAATGACATATTCAATTATTTTTACCTGTGATTTAGTATCATAACATATGCATGGATTTAATTATAAGTGATATAGAACATCATATACCTATATACTAGTAACCATATGTCTAGAGAGCTTACAATACATTCTGATTGTGAAGAAAACTATATTCCTAAATTCTTTAATAAAAACTTTGAAAGTGCTTGATATTGGTTTATTTTTAAATGAAATATCATACTGTAATAAAAATTTTATTTTTAGGACATTTTAAAAACAGCAGGAGTGTAGAGTAAGTATAAATTTCAGTTATGTTTATGTTGATTATCTCTATGAAACCAAATATCACAATCACATCATCAAATAATGAGATTCAAGAAAGCATTATTATTCAAACAGGTAGCTCAGTGGGATCACAATAGATGTAAAAGAGGGCAACCATTGTTTTTCAATAACAGCAAGAATGTGACAACTAACCTTTGCTGAGAGACAGAATAATATTCTTTATAAATGCTTTTAATTTAAAATAATAAAAATTTCTCTATTACCTTTAAAATGATATTTTACATTTTAAATATCTCAGCAGTCTCTCAAATCAATTTTAAAAAAAGCTACAACAGTATTATTTATTGGTCTACACATAGGAGGAGCTTTTTGGTGAGCAGTCTAAGACTATTGCAATAGTGCTAAGCACTGTAATTTTTTCTTTTCATAAGAAGACATTAGTTTAATGCTTTACCACTTTAAAAAATAATTTAAGTGAGTACTCTTTCTTTTTTAATCCTCACATTAAAATATGTTTTTATTGATATTTTAGGCAAAGAAGAAGTGAGTGGGAGAGAAATGTATATTGAATACACAACCTAGGTATGTGCCCTGACCAAGAATCAAACCTGCAATCTATTGATGTATCGGATGCCACTCCAACCAACTGAGCCATTCAGCCACTGCTTAAGTAGATATTCTCTTTATATGCACATTTTTACCTACCTTCAGTGAAGTTAACAAAATCCAGTTTATTATAATGTTATTGAAAAATCAAAAGCAAAATGAGAGTTGTTAATAGCAAAATCTTATCTCTTATTCATACCTTTTTCCCATATGTGTACTACACAATAGAAATCTGGCACCATACTATTTGAAATTATTAAATTTTATTTATTTTTTCATTTTTTTTATAATAACCAAAGTGTGGAACTTAAGCAGTAGTATAATTCTCCCTATCTTAATGAATATAGAAACATTATCAATGCATTGTGTAGTGGATACATTAGCTTTCTTTCATCCCATTTTATAAGATTTACTGTATAGTCTTACTCTAGTTACCAAATCCTTTACTTGCTCAGTGCCTTAAATATATCATTTCAATTTATTAAGTGTGGGCAGCATAATTAACAAGGCAATACAAAATATTTTTTAATCCTCACCCAGGGATATATTTTTATTCATTTTTAAAAGGGAGTAGAAGGGAGAGAGAGAAACATTGACTGGCTGCCTCCTTAACAACTCACAATTTTTAGGTGTACTGGGCAACGTTCCCACCAACTGAGACACACTGCCAGGGCTTACAAAAGATTTCTAATCTATTTTACAAATAAAGCAATGAAAGAAATTAAATATAGTAATCCTCCCTTATCGGCGGTTTCACTTTCTGCAATTTCAGTTACCCACAATCAATAGCAGTCTTATACTGTATTAGTGGAAAAAAATCTTCAGAAATAAACAATTGATAAGTTTTAAATTGCAGCCCTTTATGAGTCATGTGATGAAATCTCCCACCATCAGCTCTGTTTCACCCAGGATGTAAATTATCTCTTAATTCAGTGTCTCCAGCTGTATATGCTACCTGCCTGTGAGTCACTTGGTATCTGTCTCAGTTGAACTGATTGTCCTGCTGTCATAGCGCTCTGCTCAACTGACCCCACGCTACTTAACAATGTCCCCAGAATGAAAGAGTACCGATGTTTGGTAATTTGGATATGGCTAAGAGAAGCCATAAAGTACTTCCTTTAAGTGAAAGGTTTACATGTATAGGATAAAACCTTGTATATATAGGATTCAGTACTACCTGCAGTTTCAGGCATTTACTGGGAGTCTTGGAACATGCCCCCACAGATGAGACAACTATAATGTAGAAAAATTTTATATGAGTTGAGTGCTCTGGTAATTTCATGTTTATTTATATACATATACTGTATATAAATGAACCTCTATGAAACATCTGTACATTTTTCAATGCTTATTGGTTTTTCAGTCCTGAATATTTAATACAAAGTAGTCTTTTACTTTTATAATTGCAAGTTTTTATGTAATTAACACCATTAACCTAGAAAACATTAATAAACATTAATATTGGGTACAGAAAATTTCTAAATGAAAATTAGAGTACAAAATAAAGGAATAAGACAAAAGGAAACTAAGTAAAGAAAAGTTTAGTTCAGGTAAGATTATGATAATAAATAAGAAAAAGGTTAGAGACAACAGATCTTTATTTAATGACTGGGCATAAAGATCACATCCATTTATAAAACCATATTCTGATTCATTCTAGAATAAAGACATTTTATAAGTATTTATATATAGATGCAGTTTTCCAGTAACTAAATTTCCTTGTAAAACAATTTAATACAGAATTGTATTATCCTGAACTATAGGATAAGGCGGCTCATTTCATTGCAATCTATATACTACAAATTGCATTTTGATGTTTCACAATGCAAAATAAATATGGCAAAAAGGCAGATGAAAAAATAACTAAAAACTATTCAAATTACTAAATAAAACTTTATATTGAGATTTAAAAATTATGGTCTTGCTTAGATATATTCTATAAATGAGTTGATTTTAATGTCAAAGGGTAAAATTATTGATTAAGACAGAAATAGTGACAGAAACAAAGAATATATGCTTAAACTACCATTTCACTAAGTTACTGCATGCTTGAGTTATTCCAGGGTAATTTAATATTGGTGATAATATTATGACAGTAATTGTTCATAGACTTATTTTTTAGAACAATTTTAGATTCATAGCAAAACTGAGTAGAAAGTACAGAGAATTCTCATATAATCTTGCCCCCACACATACATAGCCCCTCCTATTATTGATGAACCTACATTAACACATCATTATTATTTAGAGTCCCCAGTTTACAGAATTCACTGTTAATGTTGTTTATTCAATTTATAAAAATATGCACCCACCAGAAGATACTTTTTGAGATGTTATTTATTCTCTTCCTCTTTAGTACTCTTACTATACCACCACTACATTAATGATTCTGGGAGCACCTATGCAATTAATTCTATACATACTGCTTTCAAGAGGAGACCAATACTGTAAAGAACTAAGTGACTAATAGTACCTTGAAAAATCATAGAAGAATCAATAGCCTTGAAAGCCAAAGTGATTTGTATTCACAAAGCCAGTATCTGAGACAAGTCCAAAATCATTCACTAAGTTTAACCTAAAAACTATAGACCTGAAAAATATAGAAATATGTAAGAATAATTATTTGACAGGGTTACATGAAAATCTCACAAGTGCATAGCTTCAAATAATTGGATTTACTGTGAATAGCAGTCTTCATTGTTAATGCTAGAGCAACATGTCAGTATTCCTTGATTTTAGATCACCATATCAAGTAGAAGTTTGGGTGATATGGAAGAAAAGTAATCCTGAGTTGAACAGATGGTTACTCAACAGATATGGAAATTTAAGTGACAAGTGGTCATATATATCATTGATAGTCAAGTTAGAGATCTTTGCCATCACTAGAAATGATTTGAACGTTCAACTATTCTGAAGCAATACATTTGCATTTTCCCCTCAAATGTTAGCATACAAAGTTAACAGTTGTTAACCACAGTATAGGAATCAAATTCTAGAAGGAATATATCTGGGAACTAAGAATCAGCAAGTTCTGATCCATGCTTACTTTTTATTTTTCTCTACATTGCTTTGTAATGATAGTTTTCCTTTTACTTCTACTTAATTTTTTCAATATCACCATAACCCAGATTATTCTTCACTTCCTGATTTCTATTACTCATGGGACCTAGTATTGAGTAGCAGTATCATGACTTGGATAGACAATCTGATTGGCTTATCCTGATTCCAACTTCTGCACTATCAGCTATAGATAGGCATTTATATGTGAGCTAGTATAAGAGAAGTAGATAGTATTTAGGTTATAAATATAAATGATAGTTTTATCAGGTGATGAATAATTCCCAAAGAAAAGTATGTCAATTGAATGAGAACTCTAGGATATATTCATTGCAATTTTTAATAATATTTTCTTCATGGATTTGAAAAATAAATAAAGCATATAGTAGAAAACATGTAACAAAGAAAATACAAATATCTTAAGCACTTTAAATCATATTTATAGCAGAGACATTATTTCTTTCTTTCTCAGCACAGAGAAACATTTTTAGGCCCTAATCCCCAAAACAAACACGAATTAAGTTTCTCTTGACAAGTGAGAATTTTTTTTTCTCAATTTATTTCCAAGTTAGATTAACAGTGGGATTTTGTTTTTATACAACTACTTGTAATTTAACATTCAGTTATGCTAAATCTCCAGTTAATTCAGGCAAAAGAAAAGTTTGTCCAATTATTTTGATCACAAAGAATAAAAATACTAGTCTGAGTTTAAATGAAACTGAATCTCAAATTCTATGAGGTAATAAATGTTATGCTTATTATATGAATAGATGGACATACAATGTGTGACATATAATACAGAACTAAGTATAGAGATACTGATATTCTGTTTTATCTTAAATCTGCTTTATCATTCAGTAATTTGTTTAGACAATAAATGCTACTGATTATTATTTAACTTTAGAACTGTAAATGTTTTGGATGTGTTGTCTTCAATTTTTTTGTGAAGATCTCATTTATTATTCTGTACCTACTTGCATAACATCAATTTTTAAAAAAAATTAGCAATCATATTTATATAAGGGAAAATTCTGAATTTACTTTGAAAAAGCAGGTGGTTATGGTGAGGAATCTCATTTATAAACGCTTGTCCAATATCTGCAAGATCATCTTAAAAAATCTGTAAGGAAAAGCCAATCACCTATGTATCTTCACAGTGAAAACAGAGCACCCAATAAAATGAGTGAGAGTAACCAGAGAGTTAAATGGGTTGTCAAACTCTGTCACCTATCCTGGTCAGCATGGTTCACTGCTTGAGCTTCAACCTACACACCAACAGGTCATGATTCAATTCCTGGTCATGGCACATGCTCAGCTTGTGGGTCCAGTCCCCAGTGTGGGGTGTGCAGGAGGCAGTGAATCAATGATTCTCTCTCGTCATTGATGTTCCCATCTCTTCTCTCTCTCCCTTCCCCTCTGAAATCAATAAAAATAGACTTAAAAAAACACACAAAAATCTCTGTCACCTTATCACTGAGAATTTTCTGAATAAAAATGCCAGGGAGAAATTGTGATGACCTTACACTTAAATGATAGTGGAGAAAAAATAGGAAAGGATAATCACCTCAATACAGCAAATCTGATGAGTTGTCCTAGGGATGTCAAAGGCATTGTTACAGAATCAGAATAATAAAGGTTGCACATTTGTATGTTGCATATCTTTCCCTGAGAATATTGGCACTGTTCCTTTTCAAATGGATGCTTGCAAGTAGGAAACAAGACTGTATAAACCACCTATGTGCTATGTGTTGAGAGATGCCTGCTCTCTCAGTTCAATAGGATGCTTTTTTTTTACTTTAACTTTGTATAAGAAGATTAATTCTTCTGAAGGAAGGCATTGCAAAATAAGCAAACAGCCTGCAACATTATTAAAATGCTGCTATTAAAGGATAGAAAATAGTTTATTCTTATCTTTTTCAATTTAGCCATGAATTGCTATATTAAGCTTCCTCATAGGGAAATAAATAAAAAATAAACATGTATAAATATAAATATACCCTACATATATGATCCTATTGGTGAGAAGATAACTGATATGTGGAACACATATTTTCTTGGATGCATGAATACATGTGGCTCTCCCACATAAATTAATTGGAGTATATAGAACCTTGTTTTGTTTTTAGGAAATTATAAAGTTTTATTGATAGATTAAAAAGCAAAATTCTGGGAATGTTCTTACAGAAAACTTCAGTTGTCACAAGTTTTTCATGGATCAAAGGTGATTATTGCTTAAATACAGATCATCTACATATCGAACAAATAAGAAGTGTTCACCTAGGAACTTGCACACTTTTAGTTAGGCTTACCAATATGTATACTAATATGTATCATGCATCCTGAAAACAGAGTCAATGTGTTTGATTCCTAGTCAGGACAAACACCCAGGTTATGTGTCCCATCCCTAGATGGGGCATGTGCAAGAGGCAACCAATAGATATTTCTCTCTCACATTGATGTTTCACTCTCTCTCTTTCTCTACCTTCCTTACTCCAAAATCAGTAAAACAAACAAAAATATCTTATTTCAAATAGATAAATTATTGGTAAATACCAAAGTACTAAGAATAAATTATTGTAACAAAATAATATTCATTTTATACAAACTATTTGACTACATTAGGTACCATATATAAGTGTACTCACTTTGCATAATGTCTTCAAATTTCATCTATGTTTTACCATATAATGAAGTTTTCTTCCTTTCTAAGGCTGAGTAATATTTTAATCTTTGTATATACCACATTTTGCTTATTCATTTATCCATATATGGACAGCTGAATTGTTTTGGCTACTGTTAATAGTACTGCTATAAACATGGATATATATAAATATTCCTTTAGTTTTTCAGTATACATATACAAATAAATATCTGAGTCATATGGTAATTCTGTATTTAATTATTTCAGTACCTACTATACCATTTCCCACAGTAACTACTCCATTTTACTTTTCTACCTGCAATATACAAGGACTCATATTTAATCCACATCCTTGTCAATACTTGCTATTTTCTGTTATTGTTTATGAGAATATCTATCTTAATTGGTGTGAAGTGATATGTCATTGTGGGTTTAATCTTCATTTTATTTTTTAATGATAATTTATGTTGAGCATTTCCCCATGTGCTCATTGTATGTCTTTTTTGGAGGAATGTCTTCAAGTCCTTTATACATTTTGATTGGTTTAATTTTTGAATTATTATTATTATTATTATTATTATTATTTGTTATGCTAGTTAAAATATGTATCCTTGCTTTACTGGTGTCTACATCAAATTCATAATTTTACATTTCCTAGCCTATGTGATTACTTTATTGCCATTGATTCATGATGTTAATAAAAAGTATAGATACCACTATTAGAATTTAAAACACGTATTAATACCTATTGAATTTATAGAAGCCAAAGCAGATACAGAAAAAAGAAAAGGAGAAGAAAAGAGGAGAGAGAGAGGAAGAAGGAGGAAAAAGAGAAAGGAATAGGAGGAGGAGGAAAAAAGGAGGAGACAAGAGCTGAATAAATGTGTCTATAGTATATTTCATAAAATTGCAAGAATACGAAAAGACAGTATGGAGGCAAGCATATGATTTTAGCAAAGGCAAATAAATCTAAATTCCTACAGTTTTCTGATTGGCAGAAAGAAACTATTATATTCCATTATCATGTATTGACATAGTTTCTAATCTATATTAATAAAAGCATAATATGCCAATTAGACTGAACATCTTCCCAGATGTCCTTCCGGACCACCTTCTCTATGAAGCGAATCCCAGGTGCCTAAGGGAAGCCAGTGGCGTTAGCTGGGGGAAGGAAGGCGTACTGTACTCTTACACGAATTTCATGTATTGGCCTCGAGTTTAAAAATAAAATAAAAGTATATTGTCTTTTGAGACATTGAATAGGATCTGATATCCACTCTGTCCTTACTTTTTTAATCTTTATTGTTCAGATTATTGTAGATGTTCCTCTTCTCCCCTCTCCCGTAGCTCTCCTCTACCTGGTTCCCACACCATCCCAGGCCTTCACTCCTCCTCCCCCACTGTCCTCCTCCATAGGTGTAAGTTCTTTGTCCAATCTCTTTCCCTATCCTGAGAACTGTCAGTCCACTCCCTTTCCATGCCCCTGATTCTATTACATTCATCAGTTTGTTCTGTTCATCAGATTGTTGATTCACTTGATTTTTAGATTCACTTGTTGATAGATGTGTATTTGTTGTCACATCGTTGTTCATCATTTTTTTTTTAACCTTTTTCTTCTTCCTGTTCTTAAAGAGTATCCTTCAGCATTTCATATAATACTGGTTTGGTGGAGAACTCCTTTAGCTTTTTCTTGACTGAAGCTCTTTATCTGACCTTCAATTCTAAATGATAGCTTTGCTGGGTAGAGTAATCTTGGTTGTAGGTTCTTGCTATTCATCACTTTTAATATTTCTTGCCGCTCCCTTTGGTCTGCATAGTTTCTGTTGAGAAATCAGCTGACGGTAATATGAGCACTACCCTGTATGTAACTAACTTTTTTCTCTTGCTGCTTTTAAGTTTCTCTCTTTGTCTCTTGTCCCTAGCATTTTAATTATGATGTGTCTTGGTATGGTCCTCTTTTGATTCTTCTTATTTGGGGTTTCTGCACTTTCTGGACTTAAAAGTATGTTTCTTTCACCAGGTAAGGGAAGTTTTCAGTCATAATTTCCTCAAATAGGTTTTCAATATCTTGCTCTCTCTCTTCTTCTGGCACCCCCATAATTCGTATGTTTGTACCCTTAAAGTTGTCCCAGAGGTTCCTTATACAATCTTCATATTTTGGATTCTTTTTCTTTTCTTTCTTTTTTTTCTCTCTTCTGGTTGGGTGTTTTTTGCTTTCTTGTACTTCAAATTTTTGATTTGATTTTTGAGATCCTCTAGTCTATTGTTTAATCTCTGTATATTCTTTATTTCAGTCAGTGTATCCTTAATTTCTGACTGGTCCTTTTTGATTATTTTTGTCACTCTCATTCTCAGTAAGATCCTTAAAGATCTCACTATGTTCCTTGGAGGGGTCTGTAAGATTCTTGAATAATCTTACAACTATGGGTTTGAACTCTATATTCAGTATTTTGCTTTCATCCATTTCTATCATTTGTGACATGTTTTTTTGTCTCCACATTTTGGCTGTTTCCCTGTATTTGTTTCTATGTATTGGGCAGCTGCAAAGTCTCCTTGAGTTGATGGAGTGGCCTTGTATAGTCGGTGTCCTATAGGGCCAGTGGCTCAGCCTCCTCAGTCACCTGAGGTGGATACTCTGGGTGCACTCCTTTATGGGCAGTGTGCACAGTCTTGTTATAGTTAAAACTTGAATGCTATTTGTATCACTGGGAAGAATTGACCTCCAGGCCAACTGGCTGTGAGGACCAGCTGTGTCTACAATGGAAGAGCTGCTGGGCAGGACTTGCTTCAGTGGAGCTTTGATGCTCACTGAGTCTTCCTCTTAGTATGTCACTTATGGATGTGAAGAGTTGTAATTTAGTATGGTCTCACACTGACCACTGGGTACACTGGCTCTTGGATCTCCAAGGAGGTGCAAAGTCAGCCAATGCCTGGGGTCACCTAGCAATAGCTACAGAGAGATCAGCAGATTCCTCCTCTTTGTATCAGGTTTGGAAGTGTCCACACAAGTTCCAGCTGTTAGCAAGGCAGGCTGCTGCTGCTGGATTGATTGCTTTGGGGCTCCATGACCCAGGTGCTGCCTATTTGACAGGTTTTAGGCTGAGAAAGGACAGACCATTCATATGCAAAAGCCACTGCACATAGCTCAGGTGGGGTTGTAAATTGGGTGGGGCATTTCAAGGAATAACTAGGGTGGAACACAAAGCAATGGCTGCCATTCAGCCCTGCACCAGTGTGTTTCTCCAAGAGGGTCAATGACCTCTGTATGCACCTCTGTCTCAAAGAAAGCCTTTCTTGCATTCCTGTCCTAATGCCAGGCAGTCCAGTTTCTACCCATATGTACCTAGGTCCCCCTGAGTCTTGCCAGAACTGGAGTTCAGAGCAAGCAGGAGTTTCCATCTCCCTTCCAATAAAAAAAGCAGCATACCCATGTGCCAGTCCATTTAATGGTTGCATTTCCTATCAGTCTCAATGCACTTTTTTCTTTACCTCTTTAGCTGTAGAACTTCCACTCAGCACGCTTTCTCATGGTTCTAGATGATAATTGCTCCGTCTTTTAGTTGTGATTTTTATGTGATTCTGAGAAACAAGTACAGATGTTTACTTATGCCACTATCTTGGTTCTGTTCTTCTCAACAAGGTCTGTCATCAGGGGAAATAGTTAACCAGAGCCTCACCCCTATATTATTAAAGGCCTATTCACCACAGATTGTTTTTGTGTGTGTTTTTTTTTACCCTAGTACATCATGTCTAGCTATCAAGACAAACAACTATAAGCATACCAAAGAACAAAAACCACAATTGGAAGAGAGAGCAAGCATCAGAAATAGACATGGCAGGAATGTAGAAAATATAGATTAGATATTTAAAACAACTCTGAGCTCTAATGAATAAAATAATCATTAAGAACAAATAAATATGCAGATATTTAGGTCTTATAAGGAGAAAATTAAAAGAAATGCTATATCACAAGACAGGGATACACTCTTTCAACACTTATTCAACATCTTTCTGGTAGTGCTGGCCATAGCATTCAGACAAGAAGAAGAAATAAAAGGCATTCAAATTGAAGAGGGGAGTAAAAAACTCCTTATTCATTGAAAGCATGATACTGTACATAGAAAACTCTAAAGACTCCATCAATAAACTATTAGATTTAGAAAATGACTTCAGAAATATTGCCATATACAAAATAAACACCCCAAAATCTATATCATTTTATACACCAATAGTGAACACTCATACAAACTAAATTAACAATTCAATTTACTATTGCAACAACAAAAATTAAGATACATAGGAATATACTTAACTAAAGAGGTAAAAGACCTGTACTCAGAAAAGTATAAACATAAGCAAGTGGAAGAGTATACAATTTCATAGATTGGTAGAATCAGCATCATTAAAATGTTCCTATTACCCAAAGCAATATACAGGTTCAGTGAAATCCCTATTACAATACCAAGAACATTTCGCAGATCTAGAACAAACACTCCAAAAAATTTACATGGAACCAAAAAGACCCCAGATAGCCACAACAAACTTGATAAAGAAGAACAAGGTTGGAGGAATCACAATCCATATATCAGTTTGCTCAAAGCCACTGTGCTCAAAACAGCCTGGTACTGGCACAAGAACAGGCATAAAGATCAATGGAACAGAACAGAGAATCCAGAAATCAACCCAAACCACTATGCTCAATATTTGACCAGGCAAGAGTATACATTGAAGCAGAAATAGTTTCTTTAATATTTGGTATTGGGAAAATTGGTCAGGTAACATGGAAAAAAGAAAAATGAAATTGACCACCAACTTAACACCACACATAGGAATAAACTCAAAATGGATAAAAGACTTAAATGTAATTCCTGAAGTCAAAAAATCTTAGGAGAAACCGTAGGCACCAAAATCTCAGACATCTCTGGTAGCATGTTTACCAATATATCCACTAGAGCAAAGGAAACTAAGGACACAATAAATAAATGGGGCTATACTCATTAGACCAGATAAATTGGATGTCTTCCAGGCCAGCCCTGAGGAATCCTCGCCCACACTCCTGGGTGCCTGTGGCAGGCCAGAGGAAGGGAAGCCCGGGTCCGGGTTGCCTGCAGCCACCTAGAAGGAGGAAAGCTCAGGTCTGGGGTTCCTGCAGCAGGGTGGGGTGAAGCTGCCCAAGGTCTCAGGTCTTTGCCTGGTCCAAGCCACCCAGTGTCCTGGTTGCTTGTGGCTAGCCAAAGGGAGGGAAGCCCAGATCCCAGTTGCCTGCCCTATCTGGAGGAGGGAAACCTGGGTCCCCAGTGTGGGGGCTGAGGCAGAAGTAGTTAGGGGTGATCAGGCAGGCAGGTGATCTGTTAGGGGTAATCATGCAGTCAGGTAGAGGTGGTTAGGAGCAATCAGGCAGGCAGGTGAGAAGCTAGGGGCATTCAGGCAGGCAGGTGAGAAGCTAGGGGCATTCAGAAAGGCAGATGAGGGGTTAGGAGCAATCAGGCAGGCAGGCAGGTGAGCAGTTAGGAGCAAGCAATTCCGAATTGTGAGAGGGATGTTCGACTGCCATTTTAGGCCCCATCCCACAGGGAATTGGGCCTAAACTGGCAGACAGACATCCCCTGAGTGTCCTGGATTGCAAGAGGATGCAGGCTGGACTGAAGAACTCCCCTCTCCCATGCACAAATTTAATGCACTGGGGGACTCTAGTATCAACATAAAAAGCTACATAGCAAAGAAATCATCAACAAAATGAAAAAAATAAAAAGCACACTGCATAGGGGATATAGTTGCTAATGATACATTTGATAAGGGGTTAATTTCCAAAATATATATACTTAACAAAAGAAAGACAAACAATCCAATTAAAAAATGGGCAAGGACCTAAATAAACATCTCTCCAAATTGAACATAGTTTTGGCAAAGAGACATACGAATAGATGCTTAGTCACTAATCATCCAAGACATGCAAATTAAAATGACAGTATGGTATCACCATATATATATATATATAGTGGAAGAGATACACTCAAGGGGCCAAAGATCACATGTGGCTCATGAGCCACGGTTTACCGATCACTGGTCTAGGGGATGATTGGCATGGTTAGCATGAACTCTCTTGACTTCTGAGCTCTTTTTTAATCCTCTCATTACTCAGAACTGAGCCTCAGAGCTAGGATTTAAAACTGGCTCTGTGAGAATCTAGTCTACGAGACTTCCTGGTGTCGTTAATACTAGACTTCTTTCTATAGTAACTGACATAATCTTACCTGTTCATCTTGAGCAGTAAGTAATAATGAAAATCATTTAACATTTGTTAAAAGATTAGGAATATATTCTACATATATATTATATATAATGATTCGAATCAAGTCTAATCAAGATATATCCAAAGAATAGAGATTCTTAAATATCTCTATCTTGAAAGACTTTTATTTTGCAAGCAATACAGTCCAAATTTTACTAATATGGAAACTGAATCACAGAGAAAAGCATTCTTTAATCTCATCTCAGTATTAGTCAGTTCCCCTGGATTTTTAAACTTATTATTATTATTATTATTATTATTATTATTATTATTAATACAGGCAAAAAAAGCAGTTTTACATACCCTTAGTTTACTATTAATTAACAAAAATATTTGGGATAAAATTCACAAGCTGTTTTTTTTGTTGTTGTTTGTTTGTTTTGGTCATTTTGCATAAACCTTAACCATTCCATTTTAGTATCCAAATTAAAATGAGGAAGGTAATATGCCATATCCAATGTGATAATTAGAGAAACTAAGTAGAAAAATATACTTTCTCTACTATTGTCAAATTGATATAAAAAGAAAGGACAGAAAAGAAACCAAATAGCAGACACAATATAAATATACTTTTCTAAAAATAAAATTCACAGGTCATTCTTATCTAAAAATGTAAATTGGTGCTATTTAAAAGTTATATAATTAAGGAACCTAATAACAAAATATTAAAGAAAAAATATCTTTTATTGACAATTGCCTGAGAACATATCACCACTGTAATTTATTCATAAAGAAATTTATTAAGCTCATTTGAAGTAAATGCTACCAAATAAACTGTTTTGTATTTATATTATCAGTTATATGAGTTCATATACTATGTCTTTGTAACTGTGTGAAATTTGACATTCTGTTTGTATTGTTTGATGACTCATCTTCAGACCCTTTTGAAGTTAAGGAAAGTATAAGAGAGTAACTTAGTTGTGAATGCCTCTGCAAATAAACCCAGTTTGGTGCTTGTATATTATCTTCTTTCCGAATCCACAGAAACGTGATGAAAGATGTTAAAGACATAACAGTACTTTCATGACAACATATTTTAAAATCATTCCTTTATCTGGGGCAACACAAACTGCTTATGCCATCTCTCAGTTTGGTCCTAGACTGAACTCTGTGCTATGATTCAGACCTACTGGGTAAAAAGAGGCAGGCTTGACATGCACATTAGAATCATGGAAAGCCGTACATATACACAAGATATTTATCAGGCCAATGCTATTGGTCCAAGGTCATAATGGAAATGGTGAGATTAGAATATTTCTAGACTATACAATTATACAATTAATATCTGGAGATTACAGAAGGACCATTTTTTATTTAAACAGGAAAAATATAAATTTTCTAAAAAATAATAGTTCTATATTTATACAGTCCATACTGATCATAGACAGGTAGGATATGTCCCCCTTTTTTCTTAAGTTTCTTTTTCTTTATGGTATTTTCCTCCCTATGAAAATCCTGAGGCAGAAATATGGCTAGGCTGATGCCTAGGGAGGAATCTGCTTATGGTGCTTACTGTTTTGTTTGTTTGTTTTTTGCCACTTCACTAAACTTTGTCCACTAGAAGTATCTGAAAAATCTATATTAATACCTATTAAGGCTTAAGAGACCCAGATGAGAATATGTAAATGATGTAGGAGAGATCACAACTCAGGCATTTGTTCTTTGTCAAATTGTTTTTTTTTAGTTTCTGATCATCCAAAATGAGAAGTATAGAAAGCAGGCTGGGCAGAGGTGGTTAGCAACAGTATTGATTATTGGTCATTTCTGCCGTTGTGGGAAACACATATTTCAGCTAGCACAGAAAAAAAAAATAACACGAAGAATTAAAATGAAAATATAGACCAATATGTGCCTTTCATTTGCTCACTGAGGGAACAGCACTCACTGCTCCCAGAAATCCAAGCTGCTTTAGAATAACCACCAATGGGGCACGGATAAGATAGGTGTGATAGCTAGTATCCTATATAGCAAAAGGGTAATATGAAAATCCACCAAATGAATGACTGGTCGCTATGATGAAAACTGACCACCTGGAGGCAGATGATTAATGCAGGAGCTGCCCCATGATAGTCAGTGGGCTCCCACACTCGGAGTGCCAGTCAGCCACAAACCAGGCTCAGGGCTGGTGAGCGCAGTGATGGTGGCGGGAGCCTTTCTCACCTCTGAGGCAGTGCTAAGGATATCCAACTGCTGGCTTAGATCTAAACTGTCAGTCAGACATCTCCTGAGGGCTCCCGGATTTCAAAAGGGGGCAGATTGGGCTGAGAAATCCCCCCTCCAATGCACGAATGTCATGCACCAGGCTTCTAGTTTAAAATAATACATTGAGATACATGTGATCAACCTTGAAATCTGTGCACCTGCTTTAGAACAAAATCATGTCTCTCTCCTCTATGCTCATGTAACACTGAAGGCTATTTCTTGATTGCTCAAAATGACAGGCTTCATTCTGAGCTGCTTTCATCTTTTTAATGAGTGGTTAGGTATGGAGAACACACACAATATGTTGGAACTGGCGCAGCTTGGAGAAAGCATGAGTGGAAATTATAGGAAAGCAAAAAGTAGTTTGAAGATTCAAAGAGTGAATATAGCAGATTGAATGGTTTCAGGTTTATAACAAAATGAAAAAACACTCTAGAAAACTGACTAAAAGAGATAGTTATAAATATTGTGTAGCGGTGTTAAGTCCAAAGCTGTGAGGTGTCTGAGATATACTACTTTCAAACTAACAAAATGGCCTGACACTGTCACTGTCTTCACTGTTTCTCTCTCTCTCTCTCTCTCTCTCTCTCTCTCTCTCTCTCTCTCTCT
>JAAGEH010000286.1:37316658-37335738 GCA_011751065.1 Lasiurus cinereus | reverse complement strand
CTCTCTCTCTCTCTCTCTCTCTCTCTCTCTCTCTCTCTCTCTCTCTCGTTTCTCTCTCTCTCTCTCTCTCTCTCTCTCTCACACACACACACACACACACACACACACACACACAGGAACCTTAGACCTCTGGATCAGAAAAAACGACTTTTTATTTACTTATAGAGCAATTTCAGCAGCACTGGCTCCCTATACTCCAGTTCCCTGTGGAGCAAAGCAATGAGAGCCAGATGTCACCTGCGTGTGCAATAGGAATCGCACCATGAAATAAGGAGACTCAGACAATACACAGGGTGGCTGGAACATTTACCTTTCTTCCCTCCAGAGAGAATTACTCTGGAATGCAATCTTCTCTGAGAAGCACAGGGAAGGATTTTAACCCGGAATGTAAACAGGTGACTCAATCTTACCTTCCAAATCATGTTTGCCATTTACTCATTCATCCCTGACCATGCAGAGACATGGAAGTGTTCATGAGAATAGAGTTGATTCAAAACAATGAGAATGTGCTTGGCAGCCTGACTGGAAATGGGTTGGTTCAAAAGCCAGGGCAGGAACAAAATCAAGAAATATAGCCAGATCTTAGACGATTAGTATGATCTCTCTGTTTCTTTATTACTCTGTTATAATTTGATGTTATTTCATAAGTTGTTAATATTCATATATAGATTATTGCATAACAATAAGGCCATTTTCTGTTTTTTCACTCAACCTTATTTATTATATTATAAACAAAATGGGCCATTGAACTCAATCAAAAGCAATTTTACTTTGTCTTCCAATATTTCTCTAAGTTATTTATGTGGAATATTTATCCCTAATCTCTGGTAAAAATCATTAATTTCATGTTTTTCTCTTAATCATTCTTAAGTAAACATTTTAAGTTTAACAAAAGTTATTAAAATACTTTAAATTAAAAATAACTAGAACTACTTACTTAAAATGTTCAGCCCTCTGTGATAATCAATGTACCCAATTTTATTCAACATTATTGCTATCCCTTCACCTTTTATGCACAAAAGACTAAGTATAGCCCAGGAATGGGGAATAACTGTCCACTGCTTTCTTCATTACTCACTTTTTCTGAAATTTATCAACTGTTTTCTATTTTTTCAAAGATGAAAATGGGGAAGAGAAGGTAAGTAAAAGAAATCACAATATTTTACTTTATTAGATAGCTTCGGGGGGTATTTACAGCTGAATTTATCTTACTCGGCATTGTGTGTGTGTGTGTGTGTGTGTGTGTGTGTGTGTGTGTGTGTAGAAAGAGCAGAAGAGAGGATTCTTTATGGATATGTCACTCTTAATAGCATCGATAGGAAATACCATCTTAGTACAACTAGTAGCTTTACTGTTTCTACAGTGCCTGGAATTTCTGACATTGACTTTAGCTTTTGCCTGATGAGTAACTGCTTTAATTGTTCCTATTGCACAGTTTTTAAGATTAATTCATGTCAGGTGCTCTTATGTGTGACACATCATTGACAGATGAACACTCCTGAAACCTTTTACACAACAAAGCCATAGAGTTCAGGCATAGTCCATTGTGCCCTTCTCCTTCCTTGACTCATCTCTCCACATTGAACCAGCAGCATATCTTGTTCTTAGATTTCACAGGCAGAAGTTAGAAACCAGCCTGCTCTGTGTCCTCTCTGCTTCCTCAGATTCAATGGGACAAACATTGAACACTCATTGCTTCTCTCTTTTAACAGGAGGGAAAAACCCCCACACTTACCTATCCTACTTGGTATGTTGAAATCACAGGCACTTTCTACAAATACAATACGTCCTCATTATGCATTCTTCTTCATTTTGCAACATTCCATACCATCTGTTAGCTTTGGGCTACTTCCATTAGACTGTTTTGTAATGTAAGATGTGCTATCCTCATGCTTTCAGACTAAATAAGCCCAGAAGTATACTACGAAATTTCTCGTTAATATACCAAAAGCTCCCAAAGACAGTACATAAAAAGGTTCATAATATACATACTGTAGACTAAATAAAAACTTAATTAAAAAAAAACACCTTAAAATATTTGGGAAAATACAAATTCTCACAATTAGAATTTGATAAAAAAAAATAGAGCATACAGTAGATTTCAAAAATATGATTTAATATACTAGTATCACATTAAAGATATTAACATATTAAATATCTAGTTGGTATCCTTTGTGCTGACAACAGAAAAACAAAAACAATCATATTTTAATTGTAAAAAGAGTAATTATTTGTAATCAAAATTATTATAAAAACAATATTCATAAAAATGAAAGTCTGGATAATTGAGTTCACTTTGAGATTTAATAGATTATTGATATGTCAGAAAAAAGGTTTAGCTTTTTAGGAAGTAGTATATCACTTATTAACACACATAAAATATAATAACAACTGATGTACAAATAGTGATGCTTGTATATTGTTATGCATGTAAATGGAAGCCAGAGACAAATCTAGAGCAGTAAAATAGGAAAAGTGATTTCAAATGCTGCATTTCTCTCTGATAAAGCTACAAAGCCTTTGAGTGAGGGCTAACACATTTTGTTTAACTAAGTTTTATCTTGTGGTTTAATGCGGAAGCCATAATTTGAATGATGAAAAATAAAGCTTTTCAGACACTGAGAACTATTTTTTTCAAAGAGAAAGAGATGTACTAATATTTCTAAAGTGTTATTTGGTAGACTTTGAGTTCTCCTAATGAATACAGATATTTTATAGATACATTTATACAACATAACAAAACAACTTTTTAAAAAGCTTTCTTATATTTTTAAATATATCAGACATTTTTTACTCTGAAGTAATATCATTGCCTAGCAAATAGCTGGTAATTATAAACCAACTAGAGTCCTGGTGCACAAAATTTGGGCAGAGGGGAGGGGTGTCCCTCAACCTGGCCTGCACCCTCTCCAATCTGGGAACCTGGGATCAGTCCTAAACTGACAGTCAGATATCCCTTGCACAATCTGGGACTGCTGGGTCCTAACCACTCACCTGCCCACCTGCTTTATCACCCCTCACTGCCTCTGTCTGCCAGCCTGATCACCTCCAAACAATTCCCCTGCTGGCCTGATTGCCCTCTAACCACTCCCTTGCCAGCTTAATCTCCACCTAACTAACTGCTCCCCTGCTGGCCTGATCACCCCTAACTGTTCTCTCCTGCTGGTCTGATCACCCCCTAACTGCTCTCCCCTGCTGGCCTGATTGCCCATCAACTGCCTCTGCCTCAGCCCTTGTCACTGTGGCTTTGTCTGAAAGGAAGTTGGATATCCAGAAGATGTCTGGTTGACCTGGTCAAATTAGCATATTACCCTTTTATCATTATATACTTGAGGCCCGGTGCACAAAATTTGTGCCCAGGTGGGGTGTCCTTCAGCCCAGCCTGCTCCCTCACCAATCTGGGACTCCTTGAGGAATATCCCACTGGCCCTTTAGGCCAGATCCAGGTAGGATTGGGCATAAATAGGTGTCAGACATCCCTCTCACAATCCAGGATTGCTAGCTCCCAACTGCTCGCTTGCCTGCCTTCCTGATTGCCCCAAACCGATTCTGTTTGCCAGCCTGATCACCCCCTAACTACTACCCTGCCAGCTTGATTGATGCCTAACTGTACCCCTGCCAGCCTGTTTGCTTCTAACTGCCCTCCCTTGCCAACTGCCCTCCCCTGCTGGCCATCATGTGGTGGCCATCTTGTGTCCACATGGGAGCAGGATCTTTTGACCACATGGGGCAGTCATCTTATGTGTTGGAGTGATGGTCAATCTGCATATTACTCTTTTATTAGATAGGATGATATATAAAAATTTTAACATTGAGACAATAGTATAAATATATGTAGATATAATTATATTATATACCACATAGGATATACATTATTTGGTATATATTATATTACCTACAAATAACAATGTTATGCTATGTATTATATACTACATTGTATATGTAGTATATACTATATTATATATAACAATATAGACCATTTCATCTTTAAATTATTGCTGTCTAAGAGAATTGTTTGCAATGATAGAAATATTTTGCACCATATAACGTGGGAGCCACTAATAATATCTGACTACTGAACATATGAAATGTATTAGTGGTCTGAGAAATTGAATTTCAATTTCATTTAACCTTAACTATTTTAAATTGGAATCTAAACTTCCATATGTGATTTGTGCCTTCCACATTAGACAACATACCTTCAAAAGCTGAACTACACCTACATAAAACTGATTATCAAAGGTACATATTATAATGGTAATCACTCATTAAATCCTTTTAATAATTTCCAAATCATTTGTTGTTTTTCAGTATTATGTGCAGTGTAATCATGGTTAAAACACGGCCTTATCTGTTCTACAATCTGACAAAATTAATTGTATAATAAATGCTTACTTGATTTTTCCCAGTTTCTTGCACTTTGTTGCATCCAGAGAGCACCCTACTGCTCTGCCATCTGTCCTGGAGGGTATGTATTTGTCAGTATTTCCCATAATGACTGGTCAAGTCCTTGGTTCTTATTGATAATGCTTCCAAAAATGTTGCCTGTCTGAGACCTGTCCCACTTCCCCCAGAAATTTGAGTTCTCCTGGAGCAGTAGGTGGACATAGCATAGACATTCACCTGTGCCACCTGTCATTTTTTAATGCACCTGGTAACTACTGCTAGCATGTCTGCCAGACTCTGCTAACTGCCACTGTGGCCAACACTATGTAAATCAAACAATATGGAAATAATTTAACAATTGGTAAAATCTATGTTGATTATAATCAGTGATGACATGAATTTAAGAGGTAAGTATTTTGATGTTTTATTTTCTCTAGCATTTGGTTTTTGCTTTCAATATTATCAAGGACTCAGATTGCAGTTTATATATATCATGTAGCAATTCATACATTTTAAGGAGTGCATATGTTTAATAGTAGGAATTAAAAGAAAGAAAACAAAATGTTTACCCAGTTGAAATAACACCTTTTTAATTTCTGTCTGGATGATTTCTGTTTGGTTGATTTATTAATATATTTTTATCTTTTCCAATATAGTGTAACATCTGTTCAATTATCATTTTCTCAACACACATTTCCTCAGCATGTTTTCTGCATATTTTGTTCTCTTGGACAAATTGAGTGATGTTGATTTCACTTGGGATGTGCAATATTAAAGGTTAAGTGGAGAATATGAAAGTAATGTAAGCCATTAGAATAAAATTGGACAAGTTCAAAGGAAAAATAATGGGAGAAAATAAATTTAACAGAGACAGAAAAAATGCAGTAGCAAAGTAAAAGCAAAATATATCTTATA
Source organism: Lasiurus cinereus (assembly GCA_011751065.1). Lineage (NCBI taxonomy): Eukaryota > Metazoa > Chordata > Mammalia > Chiroptera > Vespertilionidae > Lasiurus > Lasiurus cinereus. Next base: position 37,330,437 of record JAAGEH010000286.1, on the reverse strand, counting down.
CAATCTAGAATATTATTGACTGATTTTATTCATTTTTTCATCCTAATAAAAAATCTGATAAATATCACTACTATCATTATTTTTAAATTATGCTGACAGAGAGGAAATATTTTCTATTTTTTCTATCTATACTTTCTTCTTATTAAATTTGCAACATAATCTCCTAACAGGTTGAATTTGATTTTTTTATTTTCTTAAAGAAAATTAACCTTTTTTTGAAAGCCTCTTCAAAGTCTCAAGTATCATTCAATTTATAATTTGTATTTATCAAATTTTTCTGTCTTTATTCTTTTTCACTTTTTGCAGAGTCTTTAATAGGCAATCTATACTAATAAAATGGTAATATGCTAATTAGACCAGGAGACCTTCTGGACATTTTTCCAGACAAAGCCATGGTGGTGAGGCTGAGGCAGATGGGGTTAGGGGCGATCAGGCCAGGAGGGGAAGGCAGTTGGGAGTGAGCTGGTGGGGGTACAGTTGGGGGTGATCACACCAGCAAGCAGGGGGTGGGGACAGTAAGGTGTGACCAGGCTGGCAGGGAGGAGGCAGTTGGGGGCAACCTGGCCAGCAGCATGGGCCAGGTATGCAGGCAGGTGAGCAATTAGGAGCCTGCAGTCCAGGATTGTGAAAGGAATGTCCAACTGCTGGTTTATGCCTGATCCTGGATTGGGTCCAAACCAGCAGTCAGACATTCCTGAGGGGTCCTATATTAGAGAGCATGAAGGCTGGGCTGAGGAAGCCCCTCTGCCCCCATTCACGAATTTCATGTACCAGGCCTCTAGTCAGATAATAAAGAAAAATATAGATCTGAGCTAGAATTTAATTTCACATATTTTCTTTTCTTCTGCTCTCATTATGAGAAATAAAGCTATTAAGCTAAACATTGACATAAAATGCAGATTTTTGCCAATTTTAAGATTCTCTTTAAATAATAATATGCAGCCCCCCCTTACCCACAGGTATTATGTTCCCCTAGTGAATGCCTGAAATCATGAATAGTACCAAAGCCTATACACACTGTGTTCTCCTACACACACAGACCAATATAAACTTTTGTATTAGATACTAACAATGGTAAGACATGAATAACAATCACCAATAATAAAATAGAGCAGTTATAGCAATGTACTCTCATACAAGTTATGTCATTGTGGTCATTGGCTTCAGAAGATCCCTTGCTGAAATCTTCATCCAGGTTCAGTGCTTTCTGGAGTAACATGTTACTATCAATGGGAACACATTTTTCTTTCTGTTTTTCACCCACAGATTCAATGGCTTTTACTTTTTAACTAATCAATTTAAAATTGTGGCCCTAACTTTCACAGTTTGAGGTGCTACAGCAAAACTAGAAAAAATAATGTTTTCTTCTTTAATGAAAAATGATTTCTTTTGACTATAGGTCTTTAAACCTCATCATATTATTATTTTCTTTGCTTATTAGTTCCAAAACTTCCATATTTTCAATTAAAGGAAGCACTTTAAGGCTTTTCTTTAGCATATCTGATTTTTCAGCACCATCACTTTTGGTCTTTGGGGTAATTATTAAGTAAAATAAGGGTGATTTTAACACAAGCACTGCAATGCTGCAACAGTGGATCTTTAGCCTGACAAGTACTGACTAGAGTTGGGGGCATATACCATGTAGATATGCTGGACAACATAATGATTCATATGATACAAGGTTTCACCATGCTATTTAGAAATGTATACATTTAAAACTTATAAACTATTTCTCACATGGATAACTGAAACCATGGGTAAGATGGGACTGCTTTTTAATTAATTATTAAATAAAAACCTAAGAAAATTCATACAATCACACACACACACACACACACACACACACACACACACACACACACACATATCTTATCTAATGAAAGAGTAATTTGCAAATTGACCATGCCTCCACTATACCCATAAGCCAAACTCACCAGCGAATCAGAGAGAGAATGCAAATTAACCCAACTACTGGCTACAATCACAGAGAGAGTAGAAAGGAGGCTTGGATTGCCCCTGGTAATGGAGGACGCCAAGCTTTCCAGACACCCTGGCCAGCACTTACTGCAACAAAGTTTCAATGGCTGTATGAGCAGAAGGCTTAGCTACACTCCAGGCTACAAAGTTTCAATTGTAGAAGATAAATAAATCCCAGATACTAGCACCTCCACTTGGGTTGCTGGGGGGCGTGGCCAGCTTGCAAACCACCACATGCTCCTCACCCAGGCCATCCCATGCCCCACGGAAACACCCACCCTGTTCCAGGACACCCTTCAGGGCAAACCAGTTGGCCCCCACCTGTGCACCAGGCCTCTATCCTATCTAATAAAAGAGTAATATGCAGATTGACCATCATTCCAGCATACAAGATGGCTGCCCCCATGTGGTCAAAAGATCCTGCCCCCATGAGGACACAAGATGGCCACCACAAGATGGCCAGCAGGGGAGGGCAGTTGGCAGGGACCAGGCCTGCAAAGGGGGGCAGTTGTGGGTGATCAGACTAGTAGGGGAGGGTAGTTGGGAGGGACCAGGTCTGCAAGGGAGGACAGTTGGGGGTGATCAAGTCTGCAGGGGAGGGCAGTTAGGGATGAACAATCTGGCTGAGGAGGGCAGTTAGGGGTAAAGGGCCTGCAGAGAAGGGCAATTAAAGAGGACCCAGGCCAGCAGGGGAGGGCATATAGAGGTGACCAGGCCCACAGGGGAAGACAGTTAGGGGCAAACAGGCTGGAAGAGGAGCAGTTAGGCATCAATCAGGCTGGCAGGGGAGTGGTTAGGGGGTGATCAGGCTGGCAAGCAGAAGCGGTTAGGGCCAATCAGGAAGGCCAGCAGGTGAGCAGTTAGGAGCCAGCAGTCTTGGATTGTCAGAAGGATGTCCAACTGCCCATTTAGGCAGGATCCAGAAAGGGCAGTCGGACGTGCCTCAGGGGGTCCCAGATTGGAGAGGGAGCAGGCTGTGCTGAAGGACAGCCATCCCCTCACCTCCCTGCACAAATTTCATGCACTGGCTTCTAACTGCTCACCTGCCTGCCTGATTGACACTTAATGATCCCCTGCTGGCCCATTTGCTCCCAACTGTCCCCTCCTGCCAGCCTAATCACCCCCAAATGCCCTCCTCTGATGGCCATCTTTTTTTTTTTAATATATTTTATTGATTTTTCACAGTGAGGAAGGGAGAGGGACAGAAAACAAGAAACATCAATGAGAGAGAGACATCGATCACACGCCTCCTGCACACACCACACTGGAGATGTGCCCGCAAGCAAGGTGCATGCCCCCGACCGGAATTGAACCTGGAACCTTTCAGTCCGCAGGCTGATGCTCTATCCACTGAGCCAAACCAGTCTCTGAGGGCCATCTTTTGATGACATAGGGGCAGCCATCTTGTGATGGTGTGGGGATGTCCATCTTGTGAGGGTGTCAATTTGCATATTACCTCTTTATTACATAGGACTAGATGCCCGGTGCACAAAATTTATGCACGGGGGAGTTGTCCCTCAGCCCAGCCTGCAACCTCTCAAATCTGGGACCCCTTGAGGGATTTCAATCTGCCCATTTAAGCCCCATCCCAGGGACTGCTGGCTTCCAACTGCTTGCATGCCTGCCTTCCTGATTGTCCCTGACTGCTTCTGTCTGCCAGCCTGATCACTCCCTAACCACTCCCCTGCCAGCCTGATTAGTGTCTAACTGTTCCCCTGCCATCCTGGTCACCCCTAACTGCCTTCCCCTGTTGGCCTGGTCCCTCCCCAGTTGCACTCCCCAGAAGGCCTGTGTCTCCCCCACAACTTCCCTTACCTGCGGACCCGGTCGCCCCCAACTTTCCACCTCTGTGGTTCTGATCGCCCCTAACTGCCCTCCCCTGCAGGCTTGATTGCCCCCAACTGCCCTCTCCTACAGACCTGGTCCCTACAACTGCCCTTCCTTGCAGGCCTGGTCACCCTCAACTTCCCTCCTCTGCCAGCCTGGTCACCCCTAACTGTCTTCCCTTGCAGGCTTTGTCCTCCCAACTTTCCTCCCCAGCTGGCTATCTTGTGGTGGCCATCTTGTGTCCATATGGGGGGAAACCATCTTTGACCAATAGGGGTGGCCATCTTGTGTGTTGGAGTGACAGTTCCTTTGCATATTATTCTTTTGTTAGACAGGGTTAGATAGGATAGAGGCCTGGTGCACAGGACATCCAGCCGTTTTGCCCTGAAGGGTGTCCTGGATAGGATGGGGGTTCCTTTGGGGCAAGGGGTGGCCTGGACGATGGGCATTTGGTAGTTTGCAGGCTGGCCATGTCCCTCGGCAACACAAGCAGAGGCCCTGGTATCTGGGATTTATTTATCTTCTATAATTGAAACTCTGTAGCCTTAAGCAGATGCCTGGGCCAGCCAGGAAACATGGCTTCCTCCATCACCAGGAAAACCCAGGCCTCCTGCTCATCCATGGGCACAGCCATCTTGGTTGGGTTAATTTGCATACTCACTCCTGATTGGCTGATGGGCATGGCTTGCAGGAGTAATGGAGGTATGGTGAATTTACATGTTTCTCTTTTATTAGTGTAGATTGGGGCAAGGTCAGTTACAGTATGTTGAAACTAAAACTAACAATAGAAATTTAATTTTAGTTGCTAATATTTTCTCAATTGCATAATGGGATGCATTGAAATGATTTTACATAAAACACTAGAGAGAAAGCTGGGAGTCTGAAAATGGCAGAAGAAACACCTAATACTTGACTATAGCTATGAAAAGTATTATCAGGACTAGAGAATTCTGTTTTTGTGTTTTATATTACAAATATAGTACATTTTAACCTTCGGAGTCTGAAGACTGACTCTAAAACTTTAGAAATCTTTTTACCTCCATCCTTCCCCCAACATTTTTAAAAATAAAATAATAAGCAGAACTATGTTGCTAAACCAAGAATATAAGATTAAACCAAGGGAATAAATACATAAATTACATGTATTTTTGAAATACAATATTACTTACTTTTTTTAATTGTCTTTATGCATAATAAAGGTAAACATTTAGTTATCTGGAAATGGCCCTAATTTTATCAGATCTCTTGCAATGCACATTTGCACATGCACACACACCACACACACACACACACACACACACACACACACACACAGAAACACACAAACACACATTTCTCTTAGTTATGTGTAAAAAAATATGTAGCTCTATATGATGTTTAACATTTAAATTTGTTCTGAGATTTCTTTCTCTTCTCTTTCTTTCCTTCCTTCTTCCCATTCTTTCTTTCTTGAGTGAGAAAATAATACAACCATGGTGACTATTTGTTAATTTTATCATGTTGTTTTGTTTTCCATAGACTATTTTTTCTCCAAAGAAAAGTTCTTTATCTACACAGCATGCATTATGTTTCAAAAGTGATTAATTATATAAGTAACAGCTTCCAGCTCACTGCCCTTGTAACCTGAAATTGCTAAACTAGACACCACTCTCTTAACAATGTAGAGATTTACAACAATATTTAATGAAGATATTTTTAAATAAAATGTATAAAGCTCTAAAGAAAGTCTTCCTAAGAGCATTTTACATCTGTAACTTCTATGTAAAATTTGAATAATGCGAGGTAACAATTTAATAGCCAAATCTGGAATAAATGTATGAAAGATTTTGCCTCAAAGATGTCATAATAGTAATAAAAACAAATTGTGAAGGGTTTTGCTTCTTTTATTTCTTCCAAATTTCATCATTTAACTAAATTAAAGAAAATAAATTGAGCTTTGCCATGAGTAGTATATTATATAAGTCTTATTGTTTGCTTTGCTCACATTGTTCTTTCTAAAAAAGCAAGCAACTATGTCTAATCTATATCAAAATAATATTTTTGCTTTCATATTTCAGAAATTCTTGAAAATTAGGCTCTATGGTATGAGTCTTACTAATACCTAAATAGATTTATTTTTCATATCCATTACCACTGCATGAACTGAAAAAGTATTTAGTCAGCATATTTTGTCCTTAGAAATTGTGTATTATTTGATCTAGTAATCTTGAAAAATGTAATAAGAAGTGTAAGATTTCAAAGACAAAAGAAATGGACTATGAATTTACTTGTTAAATTTACTCACTGATTCATTTCTCCAACCAAAATTTATTATACATCTCCTTAATTTATGTTATATACTGACTTAAGGATTGAACATGTACCAGTGATCAAGACACTATTCCTCTTCTCAAAAGCTTTATAAATTTCTGAATAAGACATATAAATAAAAATTATATTACAGCATACTATATTCATAACAATATGTGTTTAAGGTGCTATAGACACAGAGAGATTCAACCAAATAATGTATGTTGGCTAAAATTACAAAGAAATAATAACATTTATATTGAGTTTTGGTTGTTTGCATGGAACACTGGGAAAATAATTACATGGCAGATTTTAAAGAATCCAGAAACAACATAATATTCCTAGAAAACATCATGCATAGGGTATTTGTAGAATCCTTGCAGAAGAGTTTAAAAATATTAGCAACGAACATATTGTATTTTCTGTCATGATCATCATCATTTTAGTATATTGGACATGAATGAGCCAAACATGTTATTAAGTCATTTTGTGTTTTCATTTTTTGAACCTAGAGTTTTAAATGTTTTTCTGAATTATAATAACTACTCACTGTCCTAAAGGGTGTTGTATAACATACTAAATTGATTTTAAGTTGGGCAGTGATAACTAACCATAGTATGTAGTATATATATTAGAATATTTAAAGCTGAAGATAAAAAACTCTTTAAAACTTCATAAGAATGCAGAACTTTGTTAAGTTTTTCACTGTTTATAGCACCAGAATAGTGTTTGTCAATATTTGTTAGGAGCACAATAAATACTTACTAAAAGAAAAAAAATGTATCATAGTATTATAGTTCCTGAGTATTAAGCACATTGCTGCTAAAAGAAAACAAAAAGAACTTGTGTAAAAGATGTTTAAGAATTGGAATAATCAGAGTGAGTTTTAAAAAATAGATTTGATTGGATATGAGAGGAAACAGAATAGCAGAAGACGGTTTTCAGGTTTTTGACTTGGCCTCCAAGTAAGAAGATGCTATTAATTCAGATAAGTGTAAAATATAGGGAGAAGATGTTTAGCTCTTCAAGTTTCCTCTGAAGTTAATGACCAAACATCACTCATCTATCTTACCTATAAATTCCATAAGTCAAGATACGTTTTGACAGAAAAAATTACCACTAGAAATGCCATGTGCATTCATCCTATCTCTTACTAGGTAAGCTTTTACTTCCTATTAAAGGAGTATTCCCAATTGAATATAATTCTTGACAGGAAAGATCAGAAGAAAAATGAAAGCTTATACAGCTACTCTTTATATTATCTGGCAATTAAACTCTGATACAAGTTTTGGGTAAACCTCATTTCCTTTCCCATTTTAAAATTTGTTTAAATAGAAGATTATACCACATATTTTAATAATTTTCTGGCAGTCTTATTATTGATACATTTAAATATATCTTCTTTCTTCTTTTTTCAGGTTTCTTGGTAATTTATTAAGAGAAGGCAACAGAAATAGAAGAGAGGCATTGTGGAGCTTAAATTAGCAATGCTTATAGCTGATCATAAGAAGGAAGTAAGAGAGATTCAGAGAAAGACATTTATTTTATGCAGTAGAACTGATGTTGAAGTTAGAAAATAAAAGAACATATAGTGTTTTATGTTTTTTAGAAAAAATATGACCAAATTACTTGTGCTGGTTTTCAGATCATATGTGAAATATTTTACTTTGATCAAGCAAAAAGCATAAACATATCTTTCATATGGTATAGTGCAAGGACTTCTTAAAAATTATTTCTGGAAAGAGCTCTAAATATGAGATGGTTTTGTAGCTAGTGTTTCTGTGGCATCACCAGTATATTTAATCTCTGGTGACATTGCTGTGCAGCTTAATTAAAAAGCTTTTATTTTCTTTATCTCTAAATGTCCTGTTTAGGCTATTTCTGGCTCTTTCTCCAAAATCATAGAACAATATGCTTCTCTCCCCAAACATGTGTATTTATGATATGCTCTCTGCTTTAGTTGTATCTCAGTTGACATAATACTTTCCAATAAGTTCATGTGTTACTTTTAAAATAACTTAACTCAACTTTTATAGACAAAAAGAAACATTTTCTTTTTGTGGTCATTCAAGATGAGAAGGTGGCACCAGAGATCTCAGTATCATCACTTCAGGGAAATATTTCTAGGATCTGACACATTCAGCAGAGAAAAGGAAGATGAAAAACTGGCCTTTTTCTGAAAATGTGATAAAAACAGCATCACACCAGAAGAAAACTAACAGTGAGCGGAGGTGGATCTACCTATAAGACCTGGAGGTCAACACATATTCAGGTACAGATCAGAGAATGAGCTTCCCCAGAAGAGGAAGCAGAAGATCTAAAAGAGAAATCTTTTCATGGAAAGTGCTCTGTTGAACAGAACTTGACTTCAATGTCAATCAATTCAAGCTGCTGTACACAGAGGAAGCATCCCAGGCCTCTGTCCTGGACCTCTCAGTGAACATGGTAGGAGGTCATTTTAAAGCAGCTACTTTCTTGAACATGCAACATGAATAATGTCAATAGAGAAAATCTCTGTGTATGAAGGAAAATTAGAGCAATTTTAAATAATGTTTAAAATACAACAAATGAAGCCTAATTACAAAACAAAGATCAAGATGATGTTTCTTGAAATTGAAGGGTAACAATAATTTAGCTGCACACATGGCATATTCTAGTGGTAGAAGTCATTTTGAATATCCAAGTGATGTTAATGCAAAGAAAATCCAGCATTTCTCTATAAAGAGGTACAGATTTTAGGAATAGATTCTTTACAGTTTTACAGCTATGAAATTTTAGGTGTGAGAAGAGAATGTAACATAAATAACATAATCTGGATAGAGAGCAGTTAGAGGGAAGCTAAAAGCTGTCAGAATTCTATAATTAAAACCTAGTAGTGAAACCTAAATTTTCTGTAATATAAATTCTTATATTCTTAAATATAATCTTCAAAGTAAAATAGTTCCTACACAAAGGTTATTTAAGTGGAAACATGTTTTTTCTTAAGAAAGCATTAATTGGTACTTTATCTCTAGGATAATCCAAAAAAATCTTATTTTACCCCAAATGTAGCTGAAATTCATTTATTTATTTCTCATTTCACTCAACTTACTTGTAGTATAAAAATAATGTTTTCCATTCTATTCTTTTGTTTCTTCAAATGTTTTTATTTTCCATAAAAATAAAAGGCTTTTGTTACATATTGAAATACTTAGCAGAAAGGCAAGGCCACAGAACTGGGAATATGTCTTTCATCCCAACTTCTTTTCTAGCCCATGAGGATGGAAGTCTTGAGTTCTACTTAAAATGGGAGAAGATAGTTATGAGAATTTTTTAAATTTTAGAACCATGAGAATATATCTTCAAAAGGTCATTGATTAACTAGTGGGTAATTTTATGTAAAATTAATTTGTAAAGTGGGTTTGGATTACAAATTGTAGAAGAATGTGAATTTTGAACTTTTTTTTTTTATGGCAGAATCAAACCATAGTAGAATGCCAGAGCTTCAAGGACCAAGTCAGAGCAAAAGCGTTTAATATAAAGGAAGAAAGATTACATAACAACAAATAGAACCACACTGAACCACAGAGTTCCTAAGCACTTTATGGAACCATATCTCTCATAAGTAATTCATCCTACACTGGTAATAGCCCTGCCTGAAACATGAAAGACATAAAGAGAAGTCTACAATAATTGTTTTTATTATTAGTATTAATGTTTTGATACATCAGTATTTTAAATTACTTCAGAAAACATTATCACATAGTGATTTTACTTGTTTTGCTGATGTCCTACGCATATACTTCAGAGGATTCTACAGATATAATGAAAGTGGAAGCTTTCCAAACATGGAAATTATTCAAACAGTGAAGGTAATATATCCAAGTACTCAGTTTAGTTGAACCGGAAGATTGCCAAAGTTTCTTTTAAATCAAGTAGTATCATTTTAGTTCCCAAATGACAATTGTTTTCCTATTAGTTTCTATTCATATACAAATTAAATCTATTCCATAGAAACTTTCAGATAAAATAGTACTAAGAAAAAATAGGTTAATATATTTTAGCTTCTATATGTAATTAAAGTTTTTACTTAACTGAAAGTTACAAAGTCATCTTTTAAATTATGTGTTCTACTCCTCTTCTATTAAGCCAGGATTGCAGCCTTTGTGGTATTGATCTGGCATAGTTTGCTTATGAAGGTTATTACTAGATGATATATAAGCTTTAGATAAAGGTTAATAATTCTTTAAACTTTATTGTAACATCATTTGTTTCAGGGACAATAGAGAAATACCCCATTGGAGTTTAATATAACTAAAAAGGAATGTATAAATTAAAATTCCCCCTTTTCCATATCTTAATTAAGGGTGATTAAGTTTGGTCTTTAAAAAGATGTTCCCCAATTCCTATTTTCATTTACTCCCATTGTTATATGCCATAAGGAAAACATTGACTTTCTTTTATTTTGCTAAGCAATATAGTGGAAGCTAAGTGCTAAAAATTACATTTGGATAACAAAATATATTACCCTTGAATCTGTGCTCCTGAGCAGCTTATGTACAATATTAATTTGTTACATAAGTAGTCTAATAAACATATAACCCTGAAGCTCATACCTAAAAAGTTTTACAACTAATTATATATACATAAAATGACGTTTTCTATTTTTAATATATTATTACTAGAGGCGCAGTGCATGAAATTTGTGCATGGAGAAGGGGGGTCTCTCAGCGTGGCCTGCACCCTCTCCAATCCAGGACCCCTTGAGGGATGTCACACTGCTGCTTTAAACTAGCAGTCATACGTCTCTCGAGCAATCTGGGACCAATGTCTCCTAGATGCTCATCTGCCTGCCTACCTGATGACCCCTAACCACTCTCCTCTGCCAGCCTGATCACCCCTTACCACTCTTCCCTGCTGGCCTGATCACCCCTAACTGCTATCCCCTGCTGGCCTGATCACCCCTAACCACTCTGCCTTGGTCACCATCATCATGGCTTTGTCCAGAAGACCTCTGACCTATCCAGTCTAATTAGCATATTGCCCTTTTATTAGTATAGTTTATTATCATCATTGTCATAACTTGTAATGTATCTGTAAGTACCAAAGAAGAAAACATAATTTTATATAATAAAGGAGTAATAAGTAAATTGACCATCACTCCAACACACAGGATGGCTGCCCCCATATGGTCAAAGATGGCTTCTACAAGATGGCTGGTAGGAAAAGGCAGTGGGGGGCTACCAGGCCAGTAGGAGAAGGCAGTTGGGGGTGACTGAGCTGGCACAGGAGGGTAGTTGCGGGGAGCCAGGCTTGCAGGAAAGGACAGTTGGGGGTGACCAAGACAGAAGGGGAGGGCAATTGGAGGCACCAGGCCAGCAGAGGAGAATAGTTGTGGGCAACCAAGATAGAAGGGGCAACTCTGCATCCACTACTATACCCCCCGAAGGATCCTGGATTAAGAAGGGATAAGGCCTCCAGGGGAGTGCAGTTGGGGTCTATTAGTAAGATAGGCAGGTGAGCACTTAGGAGACAGTGGTCCCAGATTGTGAGAGGGATATTATAAGGATTGGGCCTAAACCCTGGCAGTTGGACATCCCCTGAGGATTGGGCCTAAACCCTGGCAGTTGGATATCCCCAGATTGGAGACGATGCAGGCTGTGCTGAGGAACTCTCCCCACCTCCCCCAGTGCACAAATTTCATGCACTGGGCCTCTAGTCTATATTTATTAAAACCTAAGTCGACCAGGGACAACCAGGGGTTGATCAAGAGGCACTAGATAGTGGGCTCATGGCTGATGAATGCAGCTATGGCAGTGCGAAGCTCTCCTTCCTCTGTGGCAGTGCTACCCAAGTGATGGCAGGTACAGTGGTGCCTGGATGAGTGGGAGAGGCATGGCACCAGGCCTGGGCTTCTCCCTGGCTACCTGACACTTTATCCACTACTATATCCCCCGAAGGATCCTGGATTAAGAGAGGACATAGGCCAAGCTGAAGGACCCCACTGATGTATGAACCTGTGCACCAAGCCTCTAATTATTTATTTATTTATTTATTTATTTATTTAATAAATGAGTATTTTTATGGAAATGCAATGAACATACAGTAAAATACAGAGATTGTCACTATTTAGCTTGATGAGGTAGGTGTGTCAGTGTTCACTTTATTTTTAATTGCTGAGCAGTATCACATTGTATAAATATATGACATTTTGTTTTTTAATTTCCTGTTGATAAACACTTGGTTTGTTTTCATTTTTTTGCTATTATGAATAAAGGAGCTATAAATGTTTTATGGATATACTAGGGGCCCAGTGCATAAAATTGTGCACCCTGAAAAGAACTGTGGTGGGCACAGGGGCAGATCTTGGCTTATCCTCTATTTCTCCACCTGGTTCCACCTGGTCCCCTGCCTGCTGGCAGCCCCACTCCTGCTCATGGCGCTGGTTCCACTTGTACCCACTGACAGTGCAGAGTGATTGGGGCCAGTGCTAGCAGTGGGTACAAGGAGGACCAGCACCATTAGTGGGTCCAAGGGGCATCTGCTGCCCTGATCAACCCTCAGGAGCAGGAGGATGTAGAGAAGCCCTCAGGGACAATCAGGGCAGGCAGCTGCTGCTCACATTCACTAATGGCACAGAGTAGAGACAGCAATGGAGGTGGGTAAGAAAGACAGCTCTGGCTCCAGTAGTGGGTATGAGTGGGACCATTGCTGGCAGCAGGTGAGAATGGGGCTAGTAGCAGCAGCAGGTGCAAGCATCTGGTGGGATTGCGGCATGTGGGAGCAAAGAATTTTAAGTAACCATCAGAGGCTTGCCCCAAGAAAAGCAATCAGCTCCCTTGCTCACTTGCTCCACCATCTCATCATGGCCAATGCCCATTATGTTCTGCACTCTGCCAGCTGTTGCTGATGCCCACCATGTTCTTTGCTCATCTCCTGGTGGTCAGTGCACATCATAGTGACCAGTTGTTTGGTTGTTCAGTTGTTTGCCATTCAGTCTATTTGCATATTAGGGATATATATATGTACAGTGGTACCTCGAGATATGAGTGCCCTAACATACGAGATTTTTGAGATACGAGCCATCGAGCGAGCATTTTTTGCTTTGAAATATGAGCAACATTTGAGATAGGAGTAATCGTGCTGATTTTTCCAACATGATATACTTTTTAAAATATAATAAAATTTGCAATACACAAAAGCAAACACTTTCACTCACTCATAGTTAATTCTCCATTGTAATTTCTAGTTGGTGGAAATAAAGGTAATTTTATTTCCTACTATATTTTAGTATTTTAACAGGATTATTTTGCCATTTTTTCAAACAGAACACAGTGGTACCTCGAGATACGAGTGACCTAACATACGAGATTTTTGAGATACAAGCCATTGAGCGAGCGATTTTTGCTTTGAAATACGAGCAACATTTGAGATAGGAGTAATCCCGCAGATCAGCCAGCTGCACACGACCCACCAGTTTACCGCGACTCCAGCATCTCATAGTTTCCCATGCCTCAAGGTTATGGAACAAATTAAACTCGTATCTCGAGGTAACACTGTATGTATGCATGTGTTTTTTGTATGTGTGTATAGACTAGAGGCCCAGTGCACAAAATTCATGCACAGGGGGGGTAGTCCCCTCAGCCCAGCCTGCACCCTCTCCAAACTGGGGCCCCTCAAGGAATGTCCCACTGCCGGTTTAGGACC
>JAAGEH010000286.1:37237242-37296658 GCA_011751065.1 Lasiurus cinereus | reverse complement strand
GCTGAGGCTGAGACCCTCGTGCTGAGGCTGAGGCTGGGACCCTTGTGCTGAGGCTGAGACCCTCGTGCTGAGGCTGAGGCTGAGGCTGGGGCTGAGGCTGGGACCCTCGTGCTGAGGCTCAGGCACTGAGACCCTCGCGCTGAAGCTGAGGCTGGGGCTGAGACCCTCGTTCTGAGGCTGAGGCTGAGACCCTCGTGCTGAAGCTGGGGCTGAGGCTGGGACCCTCGTGCTGAGGCTGAGGCTGGGACCCTCGTGCTGAGGCTGAGACCCTCGTGCTGAGGCTGAGGCGCTGAGACCCTCGTGCTGAGGCTGAGGCTGAGACCCTCGTGCTGAGGCTGAGGCTGAGCGGTGCGTCCTCGGCTCTCGAGCCGCCAGGGCACCTGCCCTCAGGGCTTCCGGTGCAGCTTGGGCCGGGCCGGACCTGCAGGAGCGAGCACCGGTGCTGGTTCCCTTAACCCCTGCGACCCCGCGGCCCCCCGCCCCCCCCCCACGTGTGTGTGCTGCCGCGGTGGCAGCAGGAGGAGGTGTGCTCAGTGGGTAGAGCGTCGACCTGCGGACTGAAGAGTCACTCACGGCGGAGCCCGCGGAGGACTTGCTGCTCCAGACCCACCCGTGACTGATAATTCTCAGGGGGAAAGGGGTGAGGGGTATACAGGGAGAGACTGGACAAAAATCATACACCTATGGATGAGTTCAACGGGAGGGAGGGAAGGGTGGGAGTTGGGTGGAGGGGTGCTATGGAGGGGAAAAAAGAAAAACAAATGTAATAATCTGAATAATAAAGATTTAATTTAAAAAAAAGTGGACTATGAAAATAAATGTCCTTCACATTCACTTCAGAGAGAATATATTCAAGGTAGATCACTCTCAGATAAGTAGAAGTTTAATTATACTTGATTGTACAGAAAGAAGAGAATTATTTTAGAAAACAACATACAATTACTGTAATTATTTTAAAGGGGTGCAAAATACAATAATGAAATCGCACTCTTGAAAACTAATTCATGATTAAAATAACAATGAGAACAGTCATGTGTTTTAGACCCTCCAGGATCTTTTGGGAATGGAGCAAAAATCATTTATTTCAAATTTGTAAACCATGCTGCTTAATCCAATGTGGTAATTTTTAAAGCATTACATTATTTTATTTAAAATTACTTAGATGAAGTTTTGTGAAACTATGCAAGGACTGATTTTCTAAATTACTACCCAATATTAAACTTTGAAACTAATAATAATAATTAAAATGTAATCTAGCCAGAACTTTAAAAAATACATCACTGTCTTGTTCAAATTCTAACATCTCCTCCATAATTCATAAATTTCACATACCTGGATGCATTAGTTTTAACTTACCTACTAGATTCCCACCTTGTGTACCTCTGGAAGCTCATTTCTTGTTTATCTGTCCCCTTGCTCACTCTTTTCTCACCTTTGGTTCTCTTTCCACTTTTCTAACTAATTTCAAAGCTTTTTACCTTACTTTTCCTTTTGCTCCAAATTCATTTCCTAGCTCTCTGTTTCTTACTTTACTCAGCTTTTTAGTCTAATGTCAGTTCCTAAAATATGTCTTCCATGATCTTTTAAAATAGTTCAAATCTTCTCTCCTATTACTCTCTCTCCACTTTTCTTAATTTATTTCTTTTCATGGCCCTGCATCCTAACTGATATATTTTATTTATTTGTTTGCTTGTTTACTTTCTTTTTTTAAAAATTATTTTATTGAATTTTTTTTTTTTTTTTTTAGAGAGGAAGGGAGAGGAACAGAGAGTCAGAAACATCAATGAGAGATAAACTTGGATCAGCTGCCTCCTGCACGCCCCCTACTGGGGATGTGCCCCAACCAAGGTACATGCCCTTAACCAGAATCAAACCTGGACCTTTCAGTCCACAGGCCGAGTCTCTATCCACTGAGCCAAACCGGTCTCAGCTGTTTATTTATTTTCTTGTTGTGTGTCATTCACTAAAATGTAAGGTGTTGTATAATACCATCATATCTTTAGTGCTTAGGAGTGTGTCTAGATTATTTATTAAGCACATATTATATAGCCATTGGATATATGACTAAAATAGTGGGTTGAAAATCTTAGTGTTTTTTCATAGTTTCAGATTCAAAGTATATATGGAAGATAAGTCAATTTAAAAGGAAACTATTTCAAATTTACAGGTGATAAATCTAGACTAACAAAGTCTAAAGTTATAATAAAACTATTTAGACATTTGATAGGAAGAAGTGACACAGTGCTATGTCTTACCTCACTAGTTTCTGGATTGGAATACTACTCTAGATCATACTTACATGGTGTTTGAGTTCCATACCAAAATCCAAAAATCTTTCATATTAGGAATTTAAAACAAAATTGGTCTTAGAAATTACTTTTTTCTTTTATTGACTTTGCTAGATTTACTAGTATATACAAACTCCTCTGTAATACTCATTTTTAAATACATTACAGCAAGTGAATTTCTGCAGAACTGTCCTTTGAGGACACTTTTGTCTGGAGCAGAGAGCATGAGTCTTTACCTGTAACTTATAACAAATTTGCTTGAGTTATAGAACCAGATTGAACCATACTTTCAGATAAAATTAAATAATGAAATTTAATTAAATAAAAAATTAAAAATACAACTAAAAAATTATATTCTTAAAAGTTCCTATTTTTTTGTGTGTTGCTATGAAACTCAAAACTGATATAATCCTATTGGTTTTGTCACTATGAAAAAATTCTAACAAAACTAATACCCTACAATTATTAAACAAACATTCCTTGTATTACAATATGTTTTAAAGGGGGTAAAAGTAGAAATATTACAGGAATGAAAACAGACAAATCCATCTGTAGAGGATCATTGGGAAAATGAAGGGGTATGCTTTACTTCTATACTTTAATAAACTTTCATGAGTAAGTAATAAACATAAAACTTTAAGAAATAAAATATTCATCAGTATTTATATATATTAGACTTCTGTAGGGCCCATTATTTTTTAAAAATATATTTTATTGATTTTACAGAGAAGAAAGGAGAGGAATAGAGAGTTAGAAGCATCAATGAAAGAGAAACATTGATCAGATGCTTCTTGTACACTCCTTACTGGGGATTGAGCCTGCACCAAGGTACATGCCCTAGATCAGAATCTAACCCTGGACCCTATAGTCCCTGAGCTGATGCTCTAGCAGAACCAGTTAGAGCAGAGCCCACTATTGATAGAACAATCATGATATAGAAACGATAGTAGTGCAGTTAGTAAATGAAGCTATAATCTAATTAAAATTGATACACCATTTATAGAGGAGGGAAAACAACAAAATAAAGAAAGATATATGGTCCTAAAATCCTATAGTTTTTGTTGTTTTTAAATAAGAGTTCAGAAATTAAAAGGCACAAGCTATTTGTGTAGGGAACTATAGTAATGTTTGAATGTAAAGCAAGTGTTTGTTAAAAATAGTATTTTATATGTTGTAGTAGCCTCCACTTAAGCTCTATTGACCCATTTGATTTTGAAGTTCTACCATTTTCTCCTGTTATATCTAGGATGGAGAATATTCTGACTGTATAGGTAGGCTGAATGCTTAATATAATTGGGGATTTTCATTGCTAAATTAAATAAAAAGCTTGTATAAATTTTCAATGACCTTATAAATTCAATAGAAATCACCTTGGAAAATGTAAATCTCTTAAAATAT
This sequence comes from Lasiurus cinereus, assembly GCA_011751065.1. NCBI lineage: Eukaryota > Metazoa > Chordata > Mammalia > Chiroptera > Vespertilionidae > Lasiurus > Lasiurus cinereus. The sequence goes on along the minus strand of JAAGEH010000286.1, from coordinate 37,292,972 downwards.
AATAAATTTATTCTTAACACAATAAAAAAGCTTGAGGAATATAACACATAAAGGGGTCTATTTGTTTTATAATAAGTGATTTATGTGGCACATTTTTGAACAATTAATACTTTGATAGTTATTTTTTAAATGATTTAAATTTTTGGTAGCCATACGCTGATTACCAAACAATGGGTTGCCTCTAAAATTTTATTTGCACTCTGAGTTTAATAGTCATGCAAGAAAAAAAGTGAGGATGCGCTTTATTTTAACTAGAGAAAGTTCACATGAAATCAGAAAACACTATACATAAAATTCAATTAGATTCCCAACTTGGAAAGTTGAAAGACAGAGTGAGTTTTATAGTCCCTAATGTTTTACAGGAATACTTTTTTGAAACTACAGAAAACCTGTATTTTAAGTTATTTATAATAGTTTATTTTCTTCACTAGTTAATCTGATATATTTTGCTTTTTTTTTGTTAAAACAGGTTATAAGAAAGTACGTATCATCCAAAAATAGTCTTAAATTTTTTGAGTAATTTATTTTTTATTTTATTAAACATTTTTTCATACTTTTTATATACTTTTATGTATCTTATATTCCAGATACCCCCAATAAAGCATCTCTGTTCTACCTTTTGTCATTTTGAATTATCTATCATATCATACTAGCAGTAATAGGGAGTTATTAAATGAACCAAATATTAAACCTGAAATTTTTGACAGAGTAAATACAGGGCCTTCATCTTCAATATATGGGTTCAGCAAAGTATTCAGGCAATGGAAACCACATGCAGTAACCTATACAGCCAAGGTCCCTCAATGCCAGAAGATGAAGGGTATTTTGACTTTTAGTTAACAGCATTGCTGACATGCCTGTATTTTCTTCCTAGGTAGACTTTAGTACTTTCTTCTCCTGGAGCAATAGTTTCTTTGGTCAGTAACTATCATTGATTCTCTAATAATATGAGATAAGGAAAATAAACTAGTGTAAAATCGAACTCTAACCTAATAAAGGAAAATATAATTATGACAAAAATATTAATATTATTATTATTTCTGAAATCTTGTGGGGAAATTTAAAATGTTTATAGGCCTACTAGAGACCCAGTGCATGAATTTGTGCACCAATTCATGCTCTGCAGCTCTCCCATGGTCCCCTCTCTCCCCTGGCTGGCCAACCTCCTGCATCTCTCCCAGCCCCGATCATGCATTGGTGGGGTCCCTCAGCCTGGCCTGCAGGATCAGACCAAAACCAGCTATCGTACATCTCCAGATTGCAAGAGGATGAAGGCCAGGGACCCCACCAATGCATGATTGGGGCCGGGAGAGATGCAGGAGGTTGGCCAGCCTGGGGGGGGGAGGGGCCGGGCAGGAGGGATCGTGGGAGAGCTCCAGGGCGTGTTTGGCCCATCTTGCTCAGTCCCGATTGGCCAGACACCGGCAGCAAGCTTACCTAACAGTCAGAGCAACTTTCCTCTGGTGGTCAGTGCACATCATAGCAAGTGGTTGAGCGGCCTTAGCATATCATTAGCATATTACACTTTGATTAGTTGAATAGCTAACGGGTCAACTGGATACTTAGTATATTAGGCTTTAATTATATAGGATTACATTCTATCATTTGTTCACTTTGTGATCCCTTACTACATCATACACATTGTTATTTTAGACCTTTATTATTTTAGAACCAAGTTTGTGTTGATCTGTCTCTGCTACCCCATAAGCTCCCTAATTGAACCAGCATTCTTATTTGTCTCAATAGTTCAAGTTTTAATTACCATAAAATACCACATGCTAGGTACTCAGTGGGTATGCTAAATGAAATATTTTTTTTTAAATAGATGTTTGATCAAAATCTCCTTTCTTTCAAAACACATTAACTTACTATCACAAGAATAAGAATAAGAGTATCTGAAAGATACAGGTATTCCAAGAAATAAAGAATTGGCTAGAACATTTTATCAGATACTTCAAAACTTACATGTTCACATATGGATGATAATCCTGGTGACTTATTAACAGAGATAATATTTTATTATTTTTAAAATATATTTTTATTGATTTCAGAGAGGAAGGGAGAGGGAGAGAGAGAAACATCAATGATGAAAGAGAATCATTAATGGGCTTCCAACTGCACGAGCCCTCCTGGGGTTTAAACCCACAACCCGGACATATGCCCTTGACCAGAATTGAACCCTCTACCTTTCAGTTCTCAGGCCAACAATCTATCCAATGAGCCAAACCAGCTATGGCAACAGATAATATTTTAAACCACCAACTGATATTTTTCTACCACAGGAGGCTACTAAGCGTATAGACACTGATATATCCTTAGTGATTATTTACAGACATTACATTTTCTGACTGGTTCATGTCCACTGCAATGCAGCAGTCATGGATACATGTTTGCTCATTATCATATGTGATATACACAATGACTACAAACTAATTTATTCTTAAAATAAAACACATTTACAGTCTAATTTGTCTTAAAACACTGCAAATAAATTCAAAGTTCAAAATAGTATTGCATATAAAGTTTGCTATATGCTACTTTCATTAGTGTTAGTAATACAGTGGTACCTCGAGATACGAGTTTAATTCGTTCTGTAACCTTGAGGCGTGGGAAACTATGAGACGCTCGAGTCGCTGTAAACTGGTGGGTCCTGTGCAGCCGGCCGATTACTCCTATCTCAAATGTTGCTCACATTTCAAAGCAAAAATAGCTCGTATCTCAAAAATCTTGTATGTTAGGGCACTCGTATCTCAAGGTACCTCTGTATAAGTATATTTTTTCCTATGAAATGAAAAAAAAATTAGACCCGGGTAAACCAGATTGGGGTTCTGCATGAGGTGCAATGTGAAGTAATACATGGGGACTTATGAGTAAGCCTCCTTGAGAAGGTAAAACTTGTTCAAATATTCAAAGAGGTGAGCTAAGGGATTATATGGAAGAAAAACATTCCAGCAGAGAGAATAGTTAGAGCAAAAACATATATGGTGAAATTTGTGTTCTCATGGTGAAGGAACAGAAACAGGAATGAGGTCAGAGTGTAATAAGATAGAAATTAAGAGAGGAAGGAGGCCTAGATTATATAGGAGTTACAGAACATTGTTAGGACTTTAGTTATTACTGTGAATCAAATTAAGACAGGGGTTTGGGTGAAGAAGTTATAAGGCCTGATCTCATTTAGGACATCTTCCTATATGTTTTCCTTATCTAGAGGAAGATAATATTAGCTACCCAGAGACCTTTTTGTAGCTTATTCATAAAATTGAGCTAGAGATAATGCTGTTTTGAACCAGGATAGTTAGCAGTGGTAGCAGTATGAATTGGTTGTATTTATTATAGATACATAGGAACCCAGTGCAGAAATTTGTGTACCTTGAAAGGAGCTGAGGCACAGTGATGGGTCTCAGCTCATTCTCTGTGAGCCTGCCCGGTCCCTCCTGCCATGGTTCCCCATCCCCTATCTGCCGGCAGCCCTGTGCTGCTCACATGCTGAGGGCACCGGCCCTGCTTCTGCTGATGGAGCAGACTGATTGGGGCTGGCACCAGCAGTGGGTATGAGCGGCAACTGGGGAGGTGACAGGGGAGGTGGAGAAACCCTCAGGGATGATTGGGGCTGTAAGCCATTGCTTGCACCCTCTGATGGAGTTGAATGATCAGGACTAGCGCCAGGCACCAGCAGTGAGTGCGAGTGGTGGCTCCAGCACCAGCAGCTGCGGGTGCGAGTGGAGCAGGTACTGGCAGTGGGTGCAAGCGGGGCTTGTGCCAGCAGTAGATGCAAGTCCAGGTGGGACCACAGCATATGGGAGCAAAGAATTTTCAGTAACCACCAGAGGCTCACCCTGATGACAGTGACCATCACTCCGCCTTGTTCTGCCACCCCCACTCACCTGCTCCACCATCCCACCACAGCCAACACCGGCCATGTTCTGCACATGTGTGGTCAGCACATATCATAACGACCTATTGTTTGGTTGTTCCACCTTTTGGTCTTCTTGCAAGTTATCTTTTTATTATATAGGATTGTAAATGCATAATCAATATAACTTCCTGGAGAGTAAGAGAAAATGTTACAGGGACAAGTGAAATTATAGCATTTCATGTAAGTCAACTTATATGGGAAGACTATGGGTACAGTATTTTTTTTAGGGGGGCATGGGGGATAGAAATTCATTTTGAGGAGGTAACCAAGATGACAGCATAAGTAAACACCTACACTGCTGCCTCGCACAACAATTTCAAAACTATAACTAAAAGACAGAACGGACATCATTCAGAACCACAGAAAAGCTGGCTGAGTGGAAATTCTACAACTAGAAGAAAAGAGAGGGGCTCACAGAGACCCAGAGGAGCTGCAAAAAGCTGAGGTACGGAGATGCGCGCGTGGAGAGCAGGTGCCTGAGAACCTGGCTGGCTTTCTCTGGCGGGAGGGTGATGGAGACTCCCAAAGGCATTGAACCCCTTATTCTACGACACCAAACCCCAGATCCAGCCAAAACTCATACTGAGGGAGTTTGGACTGTGAAAAGGAGAAGTGCATGGAAATTTAGGGGAGTTGCAAAAGATCAGAAGTCTGGTGGCGCACATGGCACTGTGCATAGAGAGCCGACTGCTGATTGTGCTGCTGGCTTTCATGAGTGGGCGGGAGACAGACCCTCCCAACTGTGCCACTTCTAAGCCCACTAAACCCCAGTTTCAGGCAAAACCCTGGGAACCCAGACTCATATTGTCCCAGAGCGCAGGAGAGAGCGCGCACAGGGACGCTCCAGTGATTACCCAGTCTCGTGAGACTTGGGGCCATGGAGGGCGGAGCTGACTGGAAGGCAAGGTGGTCTATTAAGCCCTGAGACTCCACCTATCCCAAGCTCAACAGAGAGGTTTTTGCAGTTTTGCAAGTCTGATAATATAAGGCTGAATCCAACACAGAAGTTCTCCCAGCATAGTGAAAATGCCGAGACAAGGGAAGAGATAACAAACAAAATAAATGGAGGAAAACAAACGACTAGATATAGAGTTCAAAACCACGCTTATAAGGTTTTTCAAGAATATCCTAGAAAAGTTGGATGAAATTAGTGAGACCCAAGAGGAGATAAAAAAGGACCAACTAGAGATGAAAAAGGACCAACTAGAAATGGAAAAGGACCAACTAGAAATTAAGCATACAATGAATGAAATAAAAAAATATTATACAGAGACCTAACAGCAGACTAGAGGCAGGCAAGAATCAAGTCAAAAATTTGAAATATAAAGAATCAGAAAACACTCAACTGGAAAAACAAGAAGAAAAAAGAATCCAAAAGTGTGAAGATAATGTAAGGAGCCTCTGGGACAGTTTCAAGTGTACCAACATCAGAATTGTGGGTGTGCCAGAAGAAAAGAGAGAGCAAGATACTGAAAACCTACTTAAAGAAATAATGACTGAAAACTTCCCACATCTGGTAAAAGAAATAGACTTACCAGTCCAGGAAGCACACAGAACCCCATATAAAAGGAATCCAAAGAGGACCACACCAAGACAAATCTTAATTAAAATACCAAGAGCAAAAGACAAAGAGAAAATATTAAAAGCAGTAAGAGAAAAACAGTTCATTACCAACAAGGGAGCACCCATATGACTGTCAGCTGATTTCTCAACAGAAACGATGCAGGCCAGAAGGGAATGGCAAGAAATATTTAATGTGATGAATAGCAAGAACCTACAACCAAAAATACTCTATCCAGCAAAGCTATCATTCAGAATTGAAGGGCAGATAAAGAGCTTCACAGATAAGAAAAACTAAAGGAGTTCATCAACTCCAAACCAGTATTACATGAAATGTTGAAAGGTACTCTTTTAGAGGAGGAAGAAGAAAAAGGTAAAAGATAAAAAATTATGAACAACAAATACATATCTATCAACAAGTGAATCTAAAAATTAAGTGAATTAAAAATTTGATCAACAGAGTAAACTGGTGAATATAATAGAATTAGGATCACAGAAAGGGAGTGGACTGATAATTCTCAGGGGGAAAGAGATGAGGGGTATACAGGGAGAGACTGGACAAAAATCATACACCTATGGATGAGGTCAATGGGAGGGAGGTAAGGGTAGAGGGAGAGGTGGGAGCCAGGTTGAGGGGAGTTATGGAGGGAAAAAAAGAGAAACAAATGTAATAATCTGAATAATAAAGATTTAATAAAAAATTCATTTTGATATCCAGTATAATATTAGATAACCAAAATAGTATTTCAGTGGTATCGAGATATGAGTTTAATTCGTTCCGTAACCTTGAGGCATGGGAAACTATGAGATGCTGGAGTCGCGGTAAACTGGTGGGTCGTGTGCAGCTGGCTGATCTGCGAGATTACTCCTATCTCAAATGTTGCTCGTATTTCAAAGCAAAAATTGCTTGCTCAATGGCTTGTATCTCAAAAATCTCGTATGTTAGGTCACTCGTATCTCGAGGTACCACTGTGTTCTGTTTGAAAAAATGGCAAAATAATCCTGTTAAAATACTATAATATAGTAGGAAATAAAATTACCTTTATTTCCACCAACTAGAAATTACAATGGAGAATTAACTATGAGTGAGTGAAAGTGTTTGCTTTTGTGTATTGCAAATTTTATTATATTTTAAAAAGTATATCATGTTGGAAAAATAATGTCAGCAAAATGGCAGATTTCATAGCCCTAGCTCATTATCCCTTAACAAGAGTCTGATTTAAGAACAATATACAAGCCAAAATACTTTTATGATAACTCCAGGAAACTGTTAAAAAGCTGCATTACCACAGTCAAGTGAAAATCTTGGAATTATCACATTGAAATTAGTAGAATTTTTTTCTTTACCTAAAATTTTCCCAGGCCCAAACTGGCTGGTGGCTTCTCCCTTGAGGAGAAAAGGGAACAGAATGTGTGTCCAACATTTTTGCTTTTTAGAAGACTGTCTGAGGGAAGATTTGTGTGACCAGACATAGGGTGCTAATGGAATTCGTATAGTTTGGATATCTGTGGGCAGCTTGTGTGGCAAGAGAGGACTTATAGTCCCACCAACAGAGTGTGGTACAGTTCAGCATGATTTAGAGGAGGCGCCCAACTTATGACTTCTCCCACTGAAGGGAGAAAGACTAGGGAGGGAAGCATGTGTTCAGTGTTTCTAACTTTTTGGAGATCTACACAAATAAATAATATCTGTTTCTCCTGATTCAAGTTCTGGGCAGCTAGCATATTTTAAATGCATAGAGGACATGGAACAAAAAGAAGAGCTGGGTGGCTTCCCATTGCAGCACAAGAGAAACTGAATCACTGCTGGCAGACACAGAGAGAAGGCCAAAGATTATGAGCTTCTGAAAAATAAATGGGGAATCCTCTCCAATTGGAACATTACATACATAATCCCAGAGAAGTTGCATTGCCCTCCCTTTCCAAAGGTTTCAGAAGCATCCAGAATCTCTAACCAAGTTGATAGGTAAGAAGATCTTCTTCTGTAGAAAGCCAATCTGTAAAGACTGAGAGAAGTAACTATTTTTGAAATTCAAAAATTCATTAAAATATCAAAAGGCATATGAAGAGAGAGCATAATGATGTATCAGCTCACACCTGTCAGAATGGCTACCTACCATCAACAAATCAACAAACTACAAGTGTTGGTGAGGATGTGGAGAAAAAGGAATCCTTGTACACAACTATAGTAATGCAGACTGGTGCAGACAATTTTGAAAAACTGGATGGAGTTCACTCAAAAATTTAAAAAAAAAAATGGATCTTCCAGTTTACACAATGATTCCTCTTCCAGAAATATATCCTAAGAATCCTGGAAATTCAATCAGGAAAAATATATACACCTCTAAGTTATCAGCATTAATTACAATAGCTAATATCTGGAAAGAGCCCATCAGTAGATGAGTGGGAAAATAAAGTTATGGAACATTTAAACAATGGAATACTATCCAGCTATAAAAAAAGAAGGATTTCTTACTTTTTGAGACAGCATGGATGGACCTGAAGAGTAATATGCCAAGTAAAATAAGCCAATCAGAAAAAAAATAGTATCACATCATCTCACTCGTATGTGGAATCTAATAAACAAACAGATGAACAAAACAGATCCAGAGAAATAGAAGCATGGAACAGACTGATGAGTCTCAGAGGGAGGGTAAGGATGGGCAGATATTAACCAAAGAATTAATGTGCGAACTGTATATACATAACAGATTGACACCACAATAGTGTGTTGAAGGCCTGGCTGGTGGGTGTGAGGTGGAGGGGTAAATGGGGTAAAACAGAGGACATCTGTAATACTTTTAACAATAAAATAAAAAAAAATGTTTCAAAAACCCAATGGACGCAAGGCACTGGGAGGAGGGTGAGGACATATGCCAGGGGGTAGGAAAAGCTGTGGGAAGGTCAATTGTGGGAGAAAAAGGACATATGTACTACTATTTGTAATACTTTCAACAATAATAATAATAAAAAAGGATTAAAAAAAATAAGGGAAAAAACACAAACAAACCTCTTTGGTACCAGTTTTCTAGCCCCAGGTCCACTTACACCTACCCCCATTTTCTTTCCCTCTGACTATCAACACACTGTTGTTTTGTGTTTATGTGAGATATAAATGTTTTGCTTATATCTTCAACTTCTTTGATCCAGTCCATCAACCCTCTTCCCCTCTAACAGCTATCAGTCTGTTTCATGTATCTATGCCTCTGTTACTATTTTGTTTGTCAGTTTATTTTGTTCTTTAGATCCCACATAAAAGAGATCATATGGCATTTCTCTTTCCCTGACTGCCATATTTCACTGACCATAATAATACCCGGGTCCATCCATGCTATTGCAAAAAGTAAGTTTATCTTTTTATTATTTTTTATTTTTTACAGTGGAGTAGTATTCCATTGTGTAAATCTACTACTGCTTTTTTTTTAATCTACTTACTAGTATCTATTGATGGGAACTTAAGTTATTTCCAAATCTTGGCTATCTATAATAATAAAAGCGTAATATGCTAATTAGACCAACAGCCGAACAGCTTTCCAGATGAAGCTGCGGCTGCGAAGGCCAAGCCCCTTGCCTGACTTTCATGCATTGGACCTTTAGTTGTAAATAATGCTGCAATGTAAACATATGAACATAGGGATAAATATGTTTTTTTTACAAATTAGTGTTCTGGTTTTCTTAGGATATATTTCCAGAAGTAGGATTATTGTCTCAAAAAGCAATTTCATTTTTAATATTTTGAAGAAACTCCATACTGCTTTTTATATTACCAGTATCAATCAGCATTCCTATCAATAGTATACTAGCTTTCCCTTTTCTCCACATCCTCACCAGCACTTGTTTATTGCTTTATTAATGATAGCGATTCTGACATGTGTGAGACGATATTTCATTGTGGCTTTAATTTGCATCTCTCTGATGATTAATGACCTTGAAAATTTTTCATGTCTTCTAGCCATCTGTATGATCTCTTCAGAGAAGTGACTAGTCAGGTCCTTTCTAATTTTTTATTTGGGTTGTCTTCCTGGTGTTGAGTTGTATAAGTTCTTTAAAATTTTGGAAATTAATCCCTTATTAGATATACTAGAGGCCCGGTGCACAGCTTTGTGCATTGGTGGAATACCTTGGCCTGGCCTATGCCCTCTCCCAATCTGGAATCCATTGGGGGATGTTGGAGAGCTGGTTTGGCCTGATCCCATAGATCAGGTTGAGGGACCCCACTGGTGCACATATTTATTCACCAGGCCTCTAGTGTTCCAATAAAACTGCATTTGCCAATTTAGATGGCAGCTTAATTTGGACCAGTGTCCCAGTTTGTCAATATGTCTAATAGATGACACAATTGAATAGTCAGATATTTACATCTACATAAGAAATGATTATAAATTCAAGAACTTGAAATGAAAATTGAATGAAGTGTGTTTATTGACATTCAAATACCATTAGCAGCATTGTTGAAGATGACAAGATTTTCATAATTATAAAAAATACTTAGTAAAGTTTTGAGCCAGATAAAGTACAAATTGTCTGAATAGCATTTTCTCCCACATTAATAATTGATAAAATTGCCCAAACTGGTTTGGCTCAGTGGATAGAGCATCGGCCTGGGGACAAAAAGGTCCCAGGTTCGATTCCAGTCAAAGGCACATCCCCAGTAAGGGGCATGCAGGAGGCAGCTGATCGATGTCTCTCTCTCATTGATATTTCTAGCTCTCTATCTCTCTCCTTTTCTCTCTGTAAAAAATCAATAAAATATATATTTAAAAAATTGATGAAATCATTTGAAGTTACTAGAGCCATACCAATAGTGGTATCAATGAAAAATGATTATACACATTTCCAAAATGCCCCTTAATAGTGGGATTATGAACCTAGAAACTGATTTTAATTAAATTATTAAAAACGGGAACTGAGTATCAAAAAATGAATAACATTTTATTATTATTCTTTATTTATATAAGAAGACTAATTATTTATAGACTTCCTGAGCTAGAGAATGAGATTATAACTTTTTAAAGAGTTTATATTTAGCCAAAAAGCTTGTTTATATGAATTTTTCTCACACAGTTCTTTAACTGCTATATTTGGCACTTAATAATATACATTTATAGAGATACATATTACTTTATAGTATAATAGCTTTATTCCTAAGATAAAATATAATTATATTTTAGATAGTAAATATAAATATCCATGAATACATATTTCAATTTTTCTCAACTATTATAATTTACTATTAGTATCTTTTCACTAATAGGATCTGAAAATTAATACATTTCTATTGAAATAATTCAAAGTGTGCTAATTATACATAATATAATTATTATTATCAAGATCACCAGGATTACAATCCATTCAAAGGTTCATAAAATATTATTACCTGGCAGAACAAATCATGACAACCTTTATAATGACACCTAAACCTTGATATTAAATTATGTGTATGCACAGTATATTTTTACTGTAATTGAAACTTGCTATAAAAATACCATTTCTAAAAAAATTTTACTCACTATGAATTTATTTTCACTTAAATATTTTGAGAATTATATTTATAGCTAAATTTTATGAATCTAGGAAGAAAACCCTCAGTATTTTGTCATTTTCTGATATATTGTCATATAAATTAAATCAATTTTCATATATTTTTAAAACTAATTTTTAAAAATAATATTTACATCCTTGTGGTATAAATAGATGACTATTCAATGGAGTCATCTATTGCAGATATTGGCAATAACATATTTTTTGGCAGTAGTAAATATTGTGTTGTTAGTGTATTACATTAAAGATTATTTTAAATATTTAAAATTAGTGTACTTTTATTTATATTTTTAAATATACTTTTATTGATTTCGTAAAGGAAGGGAGAGGAAGAGAAACATAAATGATGAGAGAGAATCATTGATTGGCTACCTCCTGCATGCCCCATACTGGGGATTCAGCCTGTAACTCAGGCATGTGCCCTGATCAGGAATTGAACTGTGACTTCCTAGTTCATAGGCTGACACTCAATCACTGAGCTATGCTCAAATTTCATATGAATTTTTAATGAATTTTTGAACATTGCATGCCATAGTTTTATAGAATGCCCTTTAATTTAGGGTTCTCAAATTTGTTATTATCAGCAATCTTGTACTACAATAGATTGTAACTTTCATTTATGTTTTTCCTGTTAGTGTGAATGTAATAACACACTTTGATTTTTAAATTTTATTTTTTTTATCTTCTCAAGAAAATTTCCTCCATCTTTCCCATGCTCATCAGAATGTGGGCTCCCTTGGGGCATTTATTTTGACTGTCTTGGTTAGCTATATATACCGTATTTCCTCATGACTGGAATAAGGTTATATATTTTTGTCAGTAATAAATGTTGTATTCTTAGTGCATTACATAAAAAAGCACATTATGTCCATTTACTACATTATTAATGTTAATTTGTATTACTTGAGTAAATGTATTCATAATGTTTTATATAGTAACACTATCATTTTTCTCTTAGTAATTAATACATAACATATGGGAATGCTTCTAGATCATGTAAATATCATATTCTTTTTCAGATTTGTTTTTACTGAAATGGTTTACTACTTATTTATGGTTCCTCCATGAATTAATTGTTATTCTCAGCTACAAATGATGATTCTCTACTTCTTATTTTCTCCATATTTATAAATTAAAATTCTAAAATAAGGAAGAGTTTTCTCTTTCTTCTTGTTTAATTAGGCTGTGTGTATTCAAAAATTCTTATTTTTCAGAAAGAGTATAATTTCTTACTGCCATTTTCATAAGACATTACAACTAAATACAATGTGTTATCCTATATTGCATGCTGAATCATGGAAAATTATGGGAAATATCCATAAAAACATATGGAAAATTATAGAAATTGAACATTACATAAAATTATTATGCTAATGTTATACATCTGTAATTATACAAGATCATTTCATTGCATTATATTTAGATTTAGAAAATTTCATAATTATGGGCAAAGCGATATGATGTCTGTAACTGACTCATTAATATAGTGGGTGCATACACAGAAAGAAAACAGAGTGAAAACACTATGAGTAGTATTTTTGCAAAAATGAATTGCCTAAATCTGCTCATTATGAAATATTAGAGGCCTGGAGCATGGATTCATGCACTAATGGGGTCTCTCAACCTGGTCTGCAGGGATCAGGCAGAAACTGGCTCTCCAACATCCCCCAAGGGGTCCGGATTGCTAAAGGGCAGTTCTCAGATGATGCACCTCAGAATCGGGCTCCCTTCTCTGGTTCCTGTAGATCACCCAAGAGCTGCAGCTGCCAAGTCACTATAGCTTAGCGGGTCCTATATTGAGCATCTGTCCCCTGGTGGTCAGTGTGAGTCACAGTTACTGGCCAATCAGCCAGCCAGTCAGTTGGTCACTTAGGCTTTTATATGTATAAACTAGAGGCCTGGTGCAGAGAAATTTGTGCATGGGGTCGGGAGGGGGAGTGTCCTTCATCCCAGCCTGCTCTCTCTCCAATCTGGGACTCCTTGAAGGATATCTTACTGCCAGTTTAGGCCTGATCCTACCTGGATCATGCCTAAATGGGTGGTCGGACATCCCTCTCACAATCCAGGACTGCTGGATCCCAACTGCTCACCTGCCTGCCTTTCTGATTGCCCCTAACCGCTTCTGCCTGCCAGCCTGATCATCCCCTAACCATTCTGCTGCCAGCCTGATTGATGTCTAACTGCTCTCTTGCCAGCTTGTTTATCCCTAACTGCCCTTCCCTGCAGGCCTAGGTCCCCCCCCCCCCGCAACTGCCCTTCTCTGCTGGCCTGGTCACCCCCAACTTCCTTTCTCTGCCAGCCTGGTCATCCCTAACTGCCCTCTCTTGCAGTCTTGATCACCCCAACTGCCCTCCCTTGCAGGCCTGGTCTCTTCCAAATGCCTTCCTCTGCTGGCCACCTTGTGGTGGCCATCTTGTGTGCACATCGGAGCAGGATCTTTTGACCACATGGGGGTAGTCATCTTGAGTGTTGGAGTGATGGTCAATATGCATATTACTCTTATATTAGATAGGACAGAGGCTTAGTGCACAGGTGGGGGCCAGCTAGTTTTTCCTGAAGGGTGTCCTGGATCAGGGTGGGTGTTCCCTTGGAGAATGGGGTGGCCTGGGGGAGGGGCCTGTGGTGGTTTGCAGGCCAGCCATGCCCCCTGGCAACCCAAGTGGAAGCCCTAGTATCTGGGATTTATTTATCTTCTACAATTGAAACTTTGTAGCCTGGAGTGGAGCTAAGCTTTCTACTTACACAGCTATTAAAACTTTGTTGCCTTAAATGGAGGCCTGGGCTGGCCAGGGTGTGCAGAAAATTTGGCTTCCTCCATTGCCAGAGAAAACCCAAGCCTCCCTCCTGCTCTCTCTGTGGTGGTAGCCAACTTGGTTGGATTGATTTGCATGCTCACTCTGATTGGCTGGTGGGTGTAGCTGGTGGGTGTGGCTTCTGGGTGTACCAGAGGTATGGTCAATTTGCTTATTATTCTTTTATTAGATAGGAATAGATAAACTCAAATCAAATTATGAGACCTTCCACAGAACAATTGGCCTGTCATCCTTAAAAATGTCAATATTGTGGAAAACAACCAGAAAAAGAGAGATAATGTGGTAAATGTTAACAATTATTAAATTTTTCTTGGTGAAGGGTGTTTAGAGTTCTTTGTACTATTCATATAACGTTTATGAAAATGTGAAAATATTTTGAAAGTTAAAGTTAAAAGTAGTTATCAAAGAAATAATAATATCAAAACAAAAATCATGCCACAACTCTAAAATTTTGATCTATCTTAAGAGTTAGAAACCTTTAATCTATGGATGTTTTTATTTTAATTTATAATTTTATCGGCCTCATCATTTCTTATGTGCTCTGATATACTCAACTATCCAACAGTTCAGTTAATGAAGAATATTCTCTCTCCAAGTCAAGATGTTCTTGCTGCAATGGCTGAATTTTAAGTATCAGTGGTGCCCTGGCTGGGTAGCTCAATTGGTTAGAGCATTATTTTGATATGCCAGTTCTCAGGTTTGATCTCTGATTATGGCACAAAGAAGAATAAACTAATGATTGCATAAATAAATGGGACAACAAATAAATGTTTCTCTATATGTACAGAGTATCCCCCAAAATGTACACACACTTTAACAGCTGATAGCTATTAAATGAAATGAAATGTATTTTGATAAACACTGAATTTATAATTGTTCAAAGTGTGTTTATACATTTTTTGGGACACCTGTATTTCTCTCACTCCAAAAACCAAAGATCGATGAAAAAATTTAAAAAATATAGTATTAGTGGTGCCCCCCAAAATATTGATAAAGTGGAACTTTTTTTCATATACAGACAATAAATTACTACCATCCACCATTTTCTTTTTTAAAAAATATATTTTATTGATTTTTTGCAGAGAGAAAACTAGAGGGATAGAGAGTTAGAGACATCGATGAGAGAGAAACATCAATCAGCTGCCTCCTGCACACCCCCTACTGGGGATGTGCTCACAACCAAGGTACATGCCCTTGACAAGAATCGAATCTAGGACCTTTCAGTCCGCAGGCTGGCGCTCTATCCACTGAGCCAAACTGGTTTAAGCCACTCATTTTCTTTCAAGATGACTAATAAAGTGATTATATTTATTTTATCTTCCATTCTTTTAACTTTTTCTTTACTTTGTGGCCAGGGATTTTGTGTATTCTTTCAGGGCCTTTTAGTTTTATCTAAAAGTAAATATCAGAATATTAATACTGTCCGTCAAGAATTTTGTTCATAAATGAAAGTTGTATACAACACAATATCCCTCCAAACTCTGCTTCTATAAGTAAGGCAGTCACCTCCTACACAAAAAGACAAATAGCACCAAAAGGTATAATGTTTTTGGAAAAGAATGTTAAGACAGAAATAGCCCTAAATTGGGGAAGAAGAATAGAAAATACCTTTACTTAAGATAGAAAATAAGAGTACAGACCTTTCTTATAAGAACCAAAAAGGAGACACTGACTGGGATGACCAGACCACCATAGGATGAGCTGAAGGGCGAATAGCTGAAGGGGGAATAGTGGAAATAGGTTTAGGATGGTCAGAGAGATTTATACTTATCAAGCTTGGAGGATAAGGAAATAATGCATTTCAACTCACACATTGCCTTCCAACTTTCTTTCCTAGAGATAGATAAAAAGATAGGTAGATGTGGATGGATTGATGGATGGATGGCATAATAGGTAGGTAGACAAATAGATAAATAGATAGATGATAAGTAGATATGGCTTTGCTTCTGAAAATTTTGCAAAAATTGAAAGCATTAAAAAAATAGGTTCAGTGTGACACTTTTAAACTTACCTTTTCAAGTGACAATATTTCTAGCTTCAGGTGGGTGGATAGAGATTGTAACCCACAGCAGAGTATGGGGTGAGAGGTGATAATTGCCTACTATATTAGCTCACATTTGGCTTTGTAGTATTTTTTGGTTTAGATAATTTTGTGACATTTTCCTTCATACTTTTATCTCTATAATAGTAAATTATTTCTTACTCCCTCAACTAAATCAGTTCATAATTGAAGTTACCTATGTTCATAATTGAAGTTACCTATGTTATATGCTATATCAGAGCATATAAGATGTACATGCTGGAGCCAATTCATAGGCAATTAAGAATAATCAGTGCTTATGGATGAAATTATATGTTAGACAATATATGTAATGAAGCACCCATTCTGGCATTCTCAGCAGTAAAATCTGTTCTCCAATGGAAAATGTATGTCTTTTACGGAATATTTATGCAGCTGTAAAAAAGAAGGATCTCTTACCTTTTGAGATAGCATGGAGAAATCTGGAGATTATCATGCTAAGAAAAATAAGCCAGTAAGAGAAAGACAATATCACATGATCTCACTTATTTGTGAAATCTAATGAACAAAATAGACTGATGAACAGAAGAGAACCAGAGACACAAAAGCATGATGGAACAGACTGAGGAGTCTCAAAGGGAAGGTAGTGGTGGGGGGAGAGATTAACCAAAGGATTTGTATGTATAACCCATGGACAAAGGGAATAATCTGGTGAAGACCTTGGGAGAAGTTGGGTTGTTGGAGGGGGTCCACATGTGAAAAAGAGGGGAAATCTGTAATGCTTTCAACAGTAAAGCTATAACTTTATACTCACCAAGAAGCCACTGGTCTATTCCAGCAAATCACTGGGGGAAGGGACTAGACAGTGAGGTGGATAGTCACATGCTCAGTGAAGTTGGGGTGACATAGGGAAGGTACTGCTGTCAGTCAAACCTGAGAATATGTTATTGGCCAGGGTAGGTATGGCCACTGCAAGGCACAAAATTTGGGATATTTAATTTTCTAAATAAAGGAGTTAACTCTTTTGGTTTCTCTTATGCGTTCGGTTTTTCCTGGTTTCTGTTGGCTGCTTTGGAACTCTTGTTGCAAGGTTTGAACTCTCTTGGCTCCCCTGCATTCATCCACAGCTATGTGTACCCCAAACACAGTGGACTAATGGATTGCAACTTGTTTGATATTAAACTGATGGAATGTAAACTCTGGACACTGGCTTTGCTTCTAGCTCTACTGGAACCCCAACTACATTTTTTTTATGACTGTAATGGGACTTTAGAAACACAAAGATGTAACTCCACACAAATAAAAATCACTCATCCTCCTGTGCAAATCTCAAGATATTGTAAGGACCATCTCTAGCACTCAGTGAGGAAAGAAATACCTTAATTTCCCTGATAACATATTGATATTGAAGAACATTAATGACAAGCAATGATGATGTTAACATTTATTGAAATTTTACCATGTTAAATATATTCTTATTCTTTAAGTGTATTCTTTAAATTACTTAACTTGCTAATTAGAGGCCTGGTACATGACATTCATGCTTGGGAGGGGTGTTCCTCAGCTTGGTCTTTACCCTTTTGCAATCCAAGACCCCTAGAGTACGATTCCTAGGCCTAGTTAGCAATCAAGACCTATCGGGGCTTTCTTTCCCCTGGCTGCTGGCAGCTGGCCCCACCCCTGCCACTGACACAGCTTGCTATTTGTGGGTCACTTCCTCCTCCCACCCCCATCATTGGTCATCTCCCTTTGTAGGTGACAGGAAGGAGGTGTGATTGCTTGGCTGGCCTGGGCCTCCCTTTGTAGGGCAATTTATCACGGGGCCTCCAGATTGATCACCACACAGAGGGAGGCCCTGCCCACCTCCTATACACTGCCAGCTGGGTGAGCTGGGCCTTCTTCTATGGCTACTGGTTAGGTGGCCTGGACCTCCCTCTTTGGGGCTATGGTGGAGGCCCTCCCTTCCCCGCCAACAATTGTGCCATCAGCCAGTGTACTGTCCTCCCTCTTAGGGGTGATTGAACATAGAGGAACCCCCCCCCCATCAATTCACCCCCAGAGGGTGGCCTGGGCCTTCTTCTGTGGGGTGATCATGGGGTAATGGCAGGGCCTTTGACCAATTGCATTGCACCTGCCTTGGGTGGCCTGACGCCAGTGAGTGTCATAGCATGGTCATCTAGATGGACATTCTGCTGTTCAGTCATTCGGTCGATTTGCATATTATACTCATTTTTATTATTATAGACTAGAGGCCCAGTGCACAAAATTTGTTAATGGTGGGATCCCTAGGCCTGGCTGGTGATCAAGACTGATGGGGATCATCTTGCCCAGTCCCGATTTGGACGGGCTGATCAGGGCCAAGCCAATCACATGCATGTTTTTGCCACCTCTCTGAATTCTGAGGGTGGGTGGGGCCTGCAGTGACAACATATATGACAGAACTAAGGAACTTTCATTCGTGGCTACTCCCAGGATTCAGGAAGAGGGACCACAGGAGGTTGGCTAGCCATAAGAGGTTGGCTGTGGGAGTGCACTGACCACCAGGGGACAGCTTCTGTATTGAGCATCTTCCCCTTGGTGGTCAATGTGTGTCATTGTGACTGGTCGATTGGTTGTTCCAGTTGTTCCTATTGCTCAGTCACTTAGGCTTTTATATATATAGATATCTTGTGGTACCTATGTGAAGCCATGAAATTTTAAAACTATTTGTGCATGTCAAAAATCTGATAAATATGGAATAGCTGGTTTTTGAACTCATGTTTTTTCTTCTCAGAACCTCAGCTTCTGAGCACTTTGTGAAATAGGATTTTTATGTAGTTATTTTTTCTAGCAGACATCACAACATGTTCAAGTAAAAATTTCCATCAAAGCTCAAACACAAAGTAAATATTGATACCAGCAGTTCATGCAAAAAAGAGATGCTAAAAATCTAATGCCATGTTTAAAATCTTCTGTTCACGTAAAGTATATAAATTGTAGGGACATTGGAGGAGTTCATTTTATTTTGTTTTTTAGTAGATTTTTAGTGAGGACTATATTTTTTTTGTAGGCTTGGTTTTGTTGTCCTTTATATTCAAGTCAAGGGAAAGAAGTTCTATGAAGACAATTCAGGAAGTTTCAAAATTGTCCTCTGCAATTTAAAATCAGTGAGTAAATCATGCCTGACAACAGATCAGGGTGGAAAACTGCATGTTTAAAGATTTCCTGGGTCAGAAATGCATTACAGTCTCCTGAGGAGAAGCTGAACTCAGAGGTTAGAGAGGCTATCTAGGCATCCCTCAGTTCTCTAAGAATAATACTTCAGAGTCAAATGGACTTCAGCAAAAAGCTTTGTTACTTCAGATGCTCAGTGTTTAAGACAAGATTGAGTGGCCAGCCACAATAGACAACGTGACTGCAAATGAGAGATCCCAGCAATAGAAAAACTCATAACAACGTTCCATTACTTAGCAACTTTTGAGGACAATCACAACCCAGGGAATGTGACATTGTGCCTCTACACTTTCAAACAAGTTGATATTTTTGCCCACGCTTTTCTCTTTGCTATTGATAATTCTGATCTTCCTGTGCCCCGTTCTATACTCAGATATTAGCAATATGAGAAATGAGCACAAATGTGAAAAGTGGAAATATAAAAATTGTCAACCCCCACCCACTCCTCCCCATCCTGCATACACAGTCAAACTTGCCAAGTTTGGTTGGGGAATGGGAAGCTTTGTCTTGAAATGAAGTTTAAAGTTTTTTACAATTTCATTAGAATGGACATCACTATTATTTATTTATTTTTAATAGATATTTTTATAGCAGTTTTAGGATCACAGCAAAGCTGAGTGGGAAGTATGGAGGATTTCCATAAACTCTCTACCCTCACAATACTTCATGACTATCAATATCCACCACCAGATTTGTACATATGTTATAATCAATGAACCTATTCAACACATTATTATTACCCAAAGTCCAATAACTTACATGAATGTTCACTTCTAAGGTTGTACATTTTGTGGGTTTTGACAAATATATAATAACATGATAGTAACATATCTAACATCTATCATGATAGTAACATATAGAGTAGTTTCACTGCCATAAAAACCCTCAGGACTCTGACCCTCCCTCCTTCCAACCCTTGGCAACCACAGATTATTTTATTTATTTTTTTCTATAAGTTTTCCCTTTCCAGAAAGTCATAGTATTGGAATCATGCAGTAAATATATAGTCTTTTCATATTGGCCTCTTTTACTTAGTAATATGCATTTAAGGTTATTTTATGTCTTTTCATGGCTTGATAAGTCATTACATTTTAGTGACGACTAATATTCTATTACCTACATGTATTACAGTTTATTAACCCTTTCACTTACTAAAGAATATCTTTAGATTTTCAATAAACATACAAGTACTGGTTTTCATCCTGTATAATAAAAGGGTAATATGCAAGTTGAACCTAATGACAGAACGATCAGAACAACCACTCAACCAGTCACTATGAGGTACACTGACCACCTTTCAGTCCCTCCCCCTAGGCAGTAGGCTCTGATCGCCCAATAGAAAACAGGAAACTGGAGGTGGATGGCATGGGATGTGAGTGGCACTAGGCCAAGGCTCCTGCTTTGTTAGTTGCCCCATACATACAGGGCAACACGCAGTGAGTGGGCAGAATAACCACTCCACCAGTCACTATGAGGTGCACTGATCACCCCTAGGTCCCTCCCCCTGTCTGGCTGGTTCCAATAGCTTGATGGCAAACAGGGAGCAGAGTGTGAGTGGCAGGGTCTTAGGTGGCTCTAGGCCAAGGCCCCCACTCCCACCAATTGCTCCCCACACAGAAATGGATAACCTCTTGGTCCCACCCCTCGTCCTACAAGCTCTGATCACCCAATGGTGAATGGAAAACCAAGGGTGGGTGGTGGTGGGTGAGGGCAGACTGAAAACAGCCAGGGAGGTTGGCCTTGATCACAGGCCAACCTGTGATCATGAGTTTCATGCCCTGGGCCTCTAGTATGTATATAAATTTTAATTAATTTAAGTAAATACCAGGAAGAACAATTGCTTGATCATAGGGTAAGAGTATATTAATTTTGTAAGAAACTCTTTGTTTTCCAAAATGGCTGTTCAATATCACATTCGCACCAGAAATAAATGAAAGTTGATGTTGCTCCACATCCTCATTATGATTTGTGTTGACAGTGTTTTATAGAAAATTTTATTATTAATCAAAGGATATTGTATCACAAGGAAGTGAATACAAACTCAGGATATCTTGCCAAAATTTTTTGTGAAATATTCAATTATTAGCCCTACAAATTAATATGAAGGAAAAAGAAGAATTGCCACGTGGGCATGGCTTAGTGGTTGAGTGTCAACCTATGAACGAAGGAAGTCATGGTTCAATTCCTGGTCAGGGTATATGCTTGGGTTATGGGCTTTGTCCTAGATGTGGTTGATAGATGATTCTCATCATTGATGTTTCTCTCTCTCTCTCTCCCCCTCTCCCTCCCACTTAATAAAAGAAAAATTAAGCAAAGTCTCTGAATGATAAATCTATGAGGTGATGCTCATACACTGTGTTACATAATTAATATACCTAAAAAAAACCCACTAAAAATGAGCAGAGAACCTGAACAGACAGTTCTCCCAAGAAGACATACAAATAACAAACAGATACATAAAAATGCTCAATTTCACTAGCTATTAGGGGAATGCAAATCAAAACTACAATGAGATATCACCTCATACCTGTTAGATGGGCTATTATCAACAAGATAAACAATAAGAAGTGTTGGAGAAGTTATGGAGAAAAGGTAACCCTCATTCACTGCTGGTGGGTAAATCATCTGATACATCTGCTATGGAAAATAGTATGGAGGCTTCTCACAAAATTAAGAATATAGTTATCATATGACACATAGTTTTACCATATGCTTCTGGGTATCTACCTGGAAAATTTGTAAACATTTATTTGCAAATATATATGAACTATTATATTCATTGGAGCATTATAAATTGTGGCCAAGACAGAGATAGCCTAAGTGATTGGGTAAAGAAGATGTGGTACATATATACAATGGAATAGTACTCAGCCATAAGAAAAAATGAAATGTCATGGATGAATCTTGAGAGTATAATGCTAAACAAAATAAGTAAGAAAAAACTGAGAACCTTATGACTCCACTCATATGTGGAATATGAAATTGTAAGCAAAAAATGAATAAATATCTCCCATTAATAATAAAAATGTTACCATTAACAAAGTATATTAAAACAATAATATTAATTTGTTTTATTCTTTAACATTAATCATGTACTTTATATAGAATATCTCAAGCATTATGTTAAAGTGGAGGTAAGTATATAAATAAAATGTGACTTTCATCCTTAATATATTAATGAAAGTAGTTTTTACTAAATGTGACTGAAACACTGCTCATATTGCTCATATTGCTTACACATCAATGGAGATTTATTGCTCAAATAACTACTAAGTCTAGTAGTAGAGCTGGCTTTAGGACCTTAGGATTACTTATGTGCCTTTCTCTAGTTCTGTCTCTTTATTTCATGCCTCTTTTCTTGAGAATTTATTACATCTTTGTATATTGTCCTAATTACTCTTTGCCTAACTATAGATGAATTCCAACAGGATGGTAAATATGAGGGCATTGATGCAAGAGTTCTAATAATACATAATTTCCATTTACCATCACAGAAAATGAGAAAGCTTTTCTCTGCCTAAGCATGCCCTAAAAACTTTATTAGATTGGCTTTGGCTATAACATTAGCTATGTTTCTTTTTGTGGAATCTTTATGTCTAGAGTTAAAAGATGAGACAATAGTTGAATAGTGCAATGCCTATACATGATCAGATAATTGAAAGACTCAACTACATTCAACAAGGTTTTAATCAAGACAAGGATGTAGTAGAGAAAAGAATCACAGACAATAATTGTGGACCTGAAGATTTCCTGATGTAGCAACCCAAGCCCCTTTTATAGTTTCACAGAAAGTGCTTCAGCTCTG
Source organism: Lasiurus cinereus (assembly GCA_011751065.1). NCBI lineage: Eukaryota > Metazoa > Chordata > Mammalia > Chiroptera > Vespertilionidae > Lasiurus > Lasiurus cinereus. The sequence continues at coordinate 37,270,104 of JAAGEH010000286.1, read as the reverse complement.
GATTATGCACGGCCAACATATGTGCAAGAAATCTTGGTTTAAGGAGAAATTGTGCAAAAGTTTCCAGTGGGGTTCCAATAGTATTTTAAAGCCCACTGACCAGAAAACTAACCCAAACCATGAATGTAGTTAAAACAGGAATAAGTCACCAATCAATATTTCCAAACAATTAAAAAACAACAGCAAAAAACAGTCTCAGAATGTCACCAAAGAAGTTCTGAATTTTAAATAGCAGATTGAAGATTGCTACCTAACTTCATTATTCTTATCTTGGCCAAAAATCAGTACTTGACTTCCAAATGTCCCCAAAAGATGAGCAGAGAACTCTCCTATTTAAGTGAAAGATAACTATCTTATACAAAGTATGTGTTACAGGGTATAAGGAAGGTAGGTTTTCTTATGGTGTGAAAGTCTGAACAACTTTATATGCTAATGGGAAAAATGGAAAGGAAAGAAAAATATTGAAGACCCATTTTAGAAAATATATTATTACTTGATTAAGCAAAGTAAATGAAGAACTAGAGAGGATGGGATAAAAGACAAGCAAACAAAAAAAGATGGAAGATGCACTTAATTAAAAGAAAAGGAATGGATAACTTTTAAATGGAAAGGAAGTAGATAAAAACTGATGTAGATAATGAGATTGTAGTCTATAAGAGAAAGATGTTTAACCCTGTTCTGGGTGGAGAAATGACAAGAAAAGAAGCAGACTTGTGAAAAGCACCTGACACTCTGAGTATGATATCAGAGATGTTTAAGATAGAAGTGATACATTTCCAGAAGAGAAAGATCTTTTATCCTTTGTTGTATTTTATTTATTTTTTAAAATATATTTTGTTGATGTTTTTATAGAGAGGAAGGGAGAGGGACAGAGAACCAGAAACATCGGATCAGCTGCCTCCTGCACACGCCCCACTGGTGATGTACCCGCAACCGAGACACATGCCCTTGGCAGGAATCGAACCTGGGACCTCTCAGTCCGCAGGCTGACCATCTATCCGGTTTTGGCTCCTTTGTTGTATTTTAGAATGATTCTCTTTGCTTTGCTTCAGAGAATCCTGAATTGTATGTTTATCTGTCTTTAGAAAGGTTCTAATTCAATCTTTATATATATATAGTTGTCATCTCTACATATTTATTCATCTAGACTTGAAAATATCAGTAAGAGGCTAGCTTATTGATATAGGCATTATCAACTTCCCCAATTTATCTTTTGCCATGCATAATGCACTGGGCACCCCAAAGGTCCTAGCTTTTCTCATTGGAGGAACATTGAGTTGCTAAGGTTACAATGGATTAGGAGAAGTTTGGAGTTAGAAAAAAGTAGCAGGGGCCTGATACCTTAGAAACAGCAGGGCAAATGACAAGTCCAGGAGTCAACCAGTATATTTAACTCTAAAGAAGAGACTGCAAGCACCCAGAGCACAGCATATAGCTCCCTGCAGCAATAAGGGCACAAGTCTCCTTTAAACAACCAGAGACTATCTTGGGGAAGAGAAAAAGAATATTACTAGTCTGAAAGAGTCATAATTTGGTAACAAAGTCATGCAAAGACATCATTTGAAATGGTAACAGACCTGTTAAACTAAATGATTTAAATGAAAATTAAAGGAAAGCTCTTTGAAGCAGGAAGTCTGAATGTGTGCTACTTAGCAAGTATTAGGTGAGAAATATGATGGGAAAGAAGATTCTTTTTCTTATAGGAATAATTTTTAGTGCTTTTGCTGATTTCATTGTGTTCTCAATTATTTATTATAAAGTTCCAGCTTTGAAAGAAACTAAAGATTTTTACAATTATGTTATGCTATGAGTATTTTAAATTATTTTATTATCATTTTTGTTAAATAGGTAATCAAGTATTGTTTTCTGATAACCCATAATCCTATTTATAGTGACCCCCAAAAGTTGGTAGTGACCCCAAAATTTTATGTCTACCTGGATCCTCAGAATTTGATTGTACTTCTAAATAGAGTCTTTCCAGATGTAATTAGTTAGAGGAGGTCATATTGGATTGAGATGGGCCCTAAATATAATGATCAGAGTCCATAGAAAAGAAGAAAGGAAACATAGAGTTACAGGGAGGAAGGTCATGTGAATAAGAAGGCAGCGCCTGGCCTGCATGGCTCAGTGGTTTCTCAAATCTCTCCCTCTCTCGTCCTCTCTGAAATCAATAAATATATACTTTTAAAAAAAGGCAGTGATTGGAGTGACTATTCTAAAAGGTAAGCAATGCTGAACATTGTGGGGGAGCCATCAGAAACTAGAAAGAGACAAAGAAAGATTCTTCCCTAGAGGACTTCAGAGGTAACAAGGCCTTGTTTACTTCCCACATGGCTAAGAAATATCTTACATGTTTGTGTTCTGAGAAACTGCTAATCGCAAAGGACTCCCTGAGTATTTTAAGAACACACCACCTGTACCCTGTCTTTAATTTCTTTATAACTCTACTAGAGGCTTGGTGCACAAAATTTATGCATTGTTTGGGGATGGTCCCTCAGTCCAGCCTGCACCCTCTCTAATCTGGGATCTCTTGGGGGATGTCTCTGTGGGATCGGGCCTAAACTGTTATTCGGATGTCCCCTAACCAAACCTCCCCTGCTGACCTGATTGCCCCTCTGCCTTAACCCCAGTCACTGTGGCTTTGTCTGGAAGGAGGATTGGAGAACTGGAAGATGTCCAGTCAACCTGGTATAATTAGCAAATTACCCTTTTATTAGTATAGTCTATGACTTCCTTTACATACCTCCTCATTTAACTTGTCTCTATAACATCTCAGGCCATGCTATCTTTATTTGAAATATTTCTCATTAATAAACAGTCTACCTATTGCAAGAGACTGAATCAAATAATTTCTTTAATTGCTTTGTACATTTTTATATTTCAACCCTGCCTAAGAAACATTTTGGTATAAAAGTATCAAAGTACAGAATATGAATTTCTTGAGGGAGGAGGGGGAGGAGAAGAAAAAGAACAGAGGAAGTTACAAAGTGATTACCTGAACTTAATGAGAATTTATTTTTTTAACTGAAAAAGACTCTATACTTATATATCCATGAAACAAAATTATAATATATAAAAACCCTGGGTCCATCACATCCACAATGACTGGAGGCTCAACCTAACACCCAGCTGCTAGTGCAGCAGGCTCTGGTGGGTGGGGACTTGTGACAGCAGAAATGGGGATGGGGTAGTGGGGCTGGCATTCACACTCACTCACAACTGCACACATGCACAGACACATACAGCACCCACCATCTCACAATTTTTTCTCCCTTTCTTTCTCTCCCTCTTCCTACCTCACTCTCAGAGACTCTCTCAGAATGAGGAAACAAAACAGACTGGGCCTGAAGAGACCTGGATGAAAGGGTGGGTGGGCAGAGGGTGGAGCCCTACCCCCTCCCAGGCAGGAAAGGGGAAGATGGAGACAGAGAGGGAGGGAGACCTGAAAAATTGCTGAGAAAAACAAAAAGAGACAGAGACTGGGTGAGATCAGGCTGGCAGGGGAGGGAAGGTGGGGGCAACCAGGCCAGCAGGGGAGGGCAGTGGGGGTGAGATTAAGCAGGCAGAGGCAGTTAGGGGTGATCAGGCAGGCAGGCAGAGAGGTTAGGGGCAATCAGGTAGGCAGGCAGAGGCAGATAGGGGCAATCAGGCAGGCAGGCAGGTGAGCGGTTAGGAGTCAGCTGTCCCAGATTGCAAGAGGAATGTCCGAGTGCCAGTTTATTGAACTGACAGTCAGACATCCCACAAGGGGTCCCCGATTGGAGAGGGTGCAGGCTCGCTGAGGGGATCCCCCACCCTGGTGCATGGATTTTATGCACTGAGCCACTAGTGATGTTATAAGAAAAAAATCTCATATATTAATACCATACAGCTTGACCCAGTTTGCTATGCAGACTATTGATACGTTACTTGAATTCAATTGGATTATTTATAGCAGAGCCATGAAAATGGAGTCACATTAAATTTTTACTTGTATATAAGACATAAAAACACAAGTGCCCAATCACAAAGGCTCCAGTGATTCATTTATATCAACATATCTATTTGATTAAGAGGAAAGATATGCATCTAACATATATAAAATATTTTCTGAAGGAAGGTATGTTTTTTAAAAAATCCTCTTCTTAAATTACTGTATGTTTTCCAGAACATTAAGGGAAGACAAATACATGAGTTGGTTTGGACAATAATTGAGTACTTTTAGCAGAGCCTTGGCAAATAGAATGAAAAAAATATAAGCAATTATAATTTTACAAATATGATTTAAGACATTGCTAGTTGAAATGCATATTACAGGAACTTTTAGGGTTCTAGAGAATACATATAATATTATTAAAATCTTTAGCCTTATAGCAGTGTGATATAATTATATCTTTAACCCTATCATCTCTCATTTTCATTATAAGTAATGGTGGGCAACTTTTGATGTTAACCTTTTCTGGTCTCACATTTCAGGTTTCAAACATTGTTTCCACTGATATAACTAGCTGCATTAGTCAAATTGAGATAAAATCAATTTTTCAGAGCAGATTTATGATCTTTTCCTTACTGACTATAATTTAACATTTTCAAAAAGTCTCACAAGATTGTTGCTCCAGGTAGTTCCTATAGACTCTGATAGAAACTATACTGTTTAGTTTCACAGTTTCTATAGCCTTTGGATGAGATGGAGAACAACAACCTAAGTATTATGGGTAGTTAGAAGAAGCCTAAGACAATACAGATAAAAGTGGTAATTTTTTCAAGATCAACAGAAGTCTGTCAGTTACTCTAAATAGATGTTTGAAGATAATTATCTTACAATATATAGATAAATAACCTCCCTTTAAACTCTAGCTAACCTAACTTACTTCTGATGTTTCAGATACATATTTTGTTGCATCACCGTATGTCCCTGCTCATGTTCAATATTTCATTCTTTTTCCACTAAGGAGACAGATATATGTTAGGAGGATAAAGGGCTTAAATCAAATAGATTGCTTGCTACCTTTGAATACCTGCAGGTATGAATTTGGGTGTAGCCAAGTGAAAAGAAAAGAGATGAGATGTGACTCACATCATTGAAATAATACAGAGATATGTACATTGCACATTTAGGAAAGTTATTTAGCTGTGCTGCTAATTACATAAGTTGGAACTCAACCTTTTCTTAATGTTTTTCTGTCTGCTATCAAGGAAATATATGTGCTCTCCTTTGTCATACTCCAAGATTTAGCAAGCAGCACTTAGAATACCTATATAGAAAATGGAGAGTGAGGGAAACACAAGATTAGCATTTGTATTGTTATATCACACAAAATATTAATCACTTAAACCAAGCTGAGTTACTAAATGCCAATTTGAAAACCATGAAAAGTCTTCAATAAATATATTATAATCAAGAAGAGTGGGCTAAATATTTTTTCACATCATTTACCAGTGATTGTTGTAAATGTACTTCCACCTTAATTAATAAAAGATGATTTCAAAATGAATAAAACACAAAGAATTTCCTTCCAGCACTTGGCCTAATGATGAATAAATGAAAACAAAAGAATTCTATTGTTATATAAAGACTTTTTTCCCCTTAAAGGTGAGCTAAAATGATTTTTAACAATACACAAAGAAAATGTGTTTTACTAAAAATAAAGCTCCATACACTGTATTTGACATTAAAGAGAAAATAAATCTGTAGAAATAAAGTCGTGTTTTTTTTTAAAAAAACCCTCTTTATTTGTAAGTGTTCTGATTAATGGATTGAGAAGAGAACAATAATCTTTTTCTTTTTCAGATTAAAAAAAAGTTAAAAATAAATGCAGTTAATATAACTGCAACAAAAGAATTAGTCAAGTGAAATAATCAGTGTTATAGAATGAAGAGATAAATAATCATAACAAAAGAAGTTTTAAAACAGGGAAAGAAGTAAAAATGAAATTTACTATTGTGTTTAGGGAGCATTTTATATACTTACAAAGGAAAATGTCTCAGCATATTTCAGATATCCATGTGTATTTCCATGTCAAGGGCAACTATTCATTTAAAGAAAATATTTTAGGAAAGATAAATTTACATCCTTATCACTTTCTTAATGTTTAGTGTTGTGATTAAATTAAGGTGAAAAAAGTGTTTTTCTTGTAATACTAAGGTCAAGGTCCAATCTGTCATTAATAGCTTTGTGCTCTCATCCCTTCTTGGCCTTTTGGCTAAGATCAAGTATAATATCTGTTTTTATCAGTTTAATAGATTGGTAATCTTGTGAAGTCATTTGCAATAAAAACTTTACATTCTTATGTGGGCAAAAATTATTACACAATGAAAACAAAACAAAACAAAAAACCCTAAGATTCCTACAAATCGTAAGAAATCCACACAACTTTATGCACCATTGAAACCAGAGTGCTGAAATCGGGTCTGAGTTCATTGTCTCATAAAATCAAAGAATGAGCTCATGGACTAAAAATGGTTAGTGGAAACAAAGTTTATGGAGAAACAGATAGTATCTTGCCACAGAGAGCAGCAGGGAGGGGATCAAAAGCAGGTTGCCAGTGAAGCTTCTTTGTCTCAGGTTCCACAGTCCTATGCCCCTGAATCCAGTCCTGGAAAAAATGCAGCTGGGGTTTCAGGAAAGCCAACAGCAGGCTGGTCCCCAGAGCTTTTGTTCCATGTTGCAGTCATCATCCAAGCTACTTAATGTCTATTAGTCCATGTGAGGAGCCCCATATGATCATAAGCCACATGTCCCCTGTCACAGGGGATCCAGAAACCCAGTGAGCCAGAGAGAGAAGAAAATGTATTCCTTTGTTTAAAGGTAGATATAAGTTTTGCTAGCTTCTGATTGGTCATTTCAAATAATTCTGCCTTAGCAACATCCATACATTTAAAACTCAAGTTCCTACCCACAGGACAGACCTGATTGAGCACTGCCACTTCAGTTCCAAGGTGATATCACTGCTCCCACCTACCTGGGTTGCACTACCAATTCCAACCTAGGTGGGTCTAGTTTTCCCCACCCAGCTGGGTTGTCTTAGCAACTCCTGCCTAGCTGGGTTCAGTTCTAGGTTCTTTTGATTGTCTCTATGGCACAGTCAGCAAGCTGCCTCCTGTTATTTCACAAGATTCTGTTCCTCTTGGACTTTCCTGTGCTATTCCCCCTCCCAGCCCTCTCATTATTTAGTTAAAGCAGCTTTTGAATTTTAACAATTACAGGAAGATTTTTAAAACAAAATAAAGCAAATAAAAACATATCAAATTTTTAAACATAGAAAGAAGGGAAAAGTGATATGCTAGTATGACAAAAATGTTTTTATTCCGTTTAGCTGAGATAGAATTTCTAATAGTAATAAGGAAGTGATGCAAGTCTTCTGCTCATAAAAAGCTATCATCAAATGTATGATGGAATGTCACAAAGAAAAACAAAACTCAGTATCAAAGTCAAATAAACTCAAATTCAATATCACAGTTAAACTTACATCATTTTTCAAAGCATAAGAAAACATTATAAATCAGAATACTATAAACATTTTTCACTAGGCATGGATTGAAAAGCCTTTTAAAGGTTAATTAGCTACTTCATCTTTCCCTATTTCAATGACAACAGTTCTTCAGAAAAATGAAAGATTTCAGGTATTCAATTTCAAGTCTTCACTTTTTGGTTCATTGTATTTAGAAGGCAATATACTCAAACACAATTTTTAAATTTGGAAGAACTTTTTCACTAGCTAGTGCACATATATAATTTAAATACTCTACCTACATGTCAAAATCCAACTTTATTATATAACTGTTCCATATATGATATGTTACAATAATTTCTTTGGGGGCAAAAGTGCAAATTAAAGAAAAAAATGTCATTCTTTGCTTCCTTTTATCTGACTTTTCCCCACTCTGAAATAGAATCATAATAAGTCCAATGTATTATTGACTTAAATTGTTGAAACTGATAGAATTTAGAGTTGATAGACACTTTCAACATATTACATTTGTTGAAAAATTTTCTAACCAGAACCTAAATCACTTAATGAGACAAAAATAGACTCAGGCTTTAGAAAGTAAAAACTTTTGGTATGTATTATAAATTTGTAATTCATAACTGTAAAAAATAATAGTGTATAATTTACTCTGTCTACTACTGTTTAATGAGCTAATAATCTTTAACAATAGAATATTATTGAGCTCCAAAAATTTTAAATAGAGATTTAGAAGGATCCAGTGGTAAGCATTTTGGTATCATGACACCATAATGCTTGAAGCAACATTTCCAGACCAGTACTGCAGCTTATTGTTGCATGTATTTATGATACACAGGTGAATTTTATTGTGTCCAGAAATGTGGGTGATTTTCTTGAACCAGGATGAGTTAATATTAAATTTTACCCTGGGATAGGACTTTGGAAAGTTTTATGCATTTCTAATCTGATTATTTGTCATTTCTAAAAAATATTTTTTAAGATTCTAACTATAGACATACTGGAAGGTCATAGGGAAACATTTATCATAAATAATTTCAAGGGAAACAAAGTTTATTAGATTTGATTTCTCTTTGAAAACTGAAATATTCTAAAATTGTGTTAACTAAAATAATAGGCTTTTAACAGAATTATGACCATATACTTGAGCAACAATAACACATATATTCCACTTTTATTATGTATTTATTTTACAATACTTGTTCTTAAAATACTTGCTTTTGCATCCAGATATTTCTACTAGAAATCAATATGTGATTATGATATAATAATTTATGTAGCTATTTCTTTTCTATCAATTAACTCAGACAATAGCCTTCTTGATTTCTTGTTAGCCTGGCTACCTTCCTGTCTTCTTGCTTTCATGGGAATTATTCTAAGTTTTTTAAGAAAAAAAGGAGCAGAAGATATAGCAAGTAAATAGTAAAATAAATAGCAAGTATCAAGTAAGAGATTTCCATATTTTTCCATAGTAGAATATACTCCACCAGAATATAAGTTCCATGAAAACCAGTGCTATGATTTTTACAGAATTTTATATACTTTGTGCCATCTATAATTGAACATGTTCAATAGATGTTTTTAGAATAAATTAATTGATGTATTAACTATTTTTATTTATTTCCTGAGCCTTCCAGATTGTTTAGGAATATTTAAGGGAACCACTGTGTGCACTCACCAAACTTTTTAAAGAATTGTTTGCCAAATATCAAGGGAGAATTATTTTTCATTTTCTAATTTACAAAGTAATTGGACTTTTTATAGGACATTGAATGAACATTGTCTTAAGTCGTGACAGCATCAGTTAAAAGAGTTTTTCCCAAATGTAATCTTATTTTATATTTATGATAATAGTAAATATTAATTAGCTCCATGCTGTGAAGCTTTCTCTCCTTGAACTGTTTCATGGATCTGAAAAATACTATAGACCCTTTTTCTCATTCCACATCCTCTACTAAAGGGGGTAGATAAAAATGTTTATCTCTGTTCAACTTTTGTGAAGAGCAGCTGTTCAGCACTTCTCTATGTTTGGGGTGATTTGTTTTTCTTATTTATACCTAAGAATATTCAGATGACATTCAATAACAATATACACTGAGTAGCCAGTGTCTTATGACCACCTGACGTTTGTAGGCAAATTAGCCATAGACTGCACTGAATGGGATATGGAAGCCGAAGGCCTGTTTGAACACCTTTGCTGTCTGCAGTTACCAAGATAAAACGTCTCCAATTCACATAGGAACACAAGGATTAGACAGTCAAGGATTGGAAAAAAGTCAGGTGGTCCTATGAATCATGTTTCCAGTCGCATTATGCAGATGGCAGAGTGAGAATTTCATGGAAACAGCATGAAAGCATGCACCCCACATTCATGAGTACAACTCTTCAAGATGGTGGGGACAGTGTTATGATCTGGGACATGTTTTCCTGGCATGATTTGGGCCTTTTAATTCCTGTGGAACAACATCTGAATAGCACAACATACCTAAATATCAACTTCATCCTATCATGTTGATGGTATATCCCAATGGAGATGGCTTCTTCCAACAAGACAATGTACCATGTCATGGGGCTTGTATAGTGCAGGAGTGGTTTCAAGAACATGAGGGAGACTTTGCTTAGGTAGCCTTGCTTAGGTGGCCTCCACAATCACCATATCTCAATCTAATTGAGCATTTGTGGGACGAAGTTAAAAGAGCCATCAGGCAGCTGGTTGCACGACCATCAAATCTCACAGAACTGGACAATGTTATTCATCAGGCATGGTGTTAGATTTCCTCACATCACCTTTCAACATCTCGTGGAGTCAATGCCAAGAAGAAGCACTGTAGTATTCAAGGCAAAAGGTGACCCAAGAAGTACTTATGAGGTGGTCATAATAATCTGGTTTCTCTGTATATAGCTATACTAATAAAAGGGAAATATGCTAATTATACCGGACATCTTCTGGACATCCTTCGGACATTCTTTTGAGAAAAGAATGGTGGCGGGAGCTAAAGCAGAGGTGGTTGTGGACAACCAAGCTGGCAGGGGAGGGCAGTTAGGGGTGACAAGTCTGGAAGGGGTGTGCAATTAGGGGTGACCAAGCTGGTAGGGGAGGGCAGTTAGGAATGACCAGGCAGGCAGAGTGGTTAGGGGTGATCTGGCAGGCAGGCAGGTGAGTGATTAGGATCCAGTAGTCCCAAATGATGAGCTGGATACTCCCAAAGGGTGCTAAAATGGATAAGGTATAGGCTGGGCTGAGGGCATCCTGTGCACAAATTTTGCACCAGGCCTCTAGTATATGTGTGTTCCTGTATTCTCTAATGAAATTACTAAATAGCAAGCTTGCAAAAATTTTCATAATATCATTAAAATATTTGAAAAACTTTGTTTTTTGTCCCTATTATAGTTTCTTTTTTTTTTTTTACCATTTTATGTTTTTATTGGTTAAGATATTACATATGTGTTCTTAACTCCCCATTGCTACCCAATCCTCTCCACTCATGCCTTCACCCCCCTGTTGTCTGTGTCCATTGGTTAGGCTCATATGCATGCATACAAGTTCTTTGGTTAATCTCTCCCCATACTTCTATCCTGCCCTACCTTCCCTCTGAGATTTGATAGTCTGAAAGATGCTTCTCTGTCTCTGGATCTGTTTTTCTATATATTATCCTATATAATAAGAGAGGGATATGGTAATTAGCCCAGATATACAAATTAGTCACAACCCGTCAGGCGCTTAATAGTCATGACCAGTCAGGCCCAGCCCAGGAGTGGCCCCTGGTGGAAATGGCCACCGGTGGGAGGGTGCATGGGCCCACAGCGTTGCCCAGCCTGGAGGCTTCCTGGCCAGGGGTTAACAGCAGATAAGGTGCACTTCCTGGCCTGGAAATGGCCCTTGATGGCAGTGGCCACCAGCGGAGGCGCAAGCAGGCACATTATGCCCAGCCCAGAGGCTGCCCAGCTGAAAGAGTCACTGGAGACTTTGGTTAAATTCATAATTAAAATCACTATGTTCTGTGAGAGCTGACATCCTCAAACACTCAGGATCCTCAATCATACAAATTAATAGGGAACAATTGCATGATGCTTTGACTTAATTGTATACACTTTAGTATATTTTACAAATTATTCTACATACTTCAAGTAAGTTGAGCAGCTGATTGAGGAGAGCTGGCACTGTGAAGTGTGCAGCCCTAAGCCTGCTATCTTGAGTTTGTGATTTCCAAGGAAACAGCCAGAAGGGGTGATTAACCCTTCACAAACAGCTCAGCCTGTGCCTATCTAAGTGGCAGCAATGGAGGCTTGGTTTAAAATTGAGTCTTTCCAGCAGTGAATGATGCCAACCTTCCCTGGATCAGGCAGGTTTCTTTGGAGTGCAATCTCCATGCAATACAATGGGGGTCCCAGTTTCATCCCTGGTGATCTCATGTGTGTTAATTCGGGGCAGCGGGGAAGGAAGGGAACAGGCATCATGCAGGGAAGCTCTGGCAAGCAAGCAGAAGGAAACTATGTCTGGAAGACACTCCCCTACCACCCCCTTCAATGTGTAAGAAGAATCAAATAAACCAATACAAACACCTCTCCCTTGCCCTGGAGAGATCCAGGACTGAGGGGAATCCCACCTAGACATTGCATACCTGCTTTCCACCCTCTTTATTCAAATGGCAGATTAGGGGTTTAAGGGGAGGAGGAGGAGCCTGGCAGGAAGGGGATTTCCTGGACACTGTACCCCTGCTCTCCCTCCAAACCTGACCTCTTGGAGCACAGGGCCTGACCCCACTCCCAGCAGATTTGCATATCCCAGATCCTCTAGTACTTCCAGGCACTGGGCATTCCTATGTCTTCCCTGCCTCCCAGCCACTGACCCTCACTGTTTCCTACCCCAGGAACACTCTGTACTCCCCAACTTTTGGTCTTTATAACCTAAATGCATGGTGGGCATAGATGATTCTCCATCGATAGATAAGAAATCAGTGAAGTCACTTAGCCACTGAGCTGTTCAGACTTCATCAGGGACAACAAATGACACACCTTACATGGCTTTGATAGTAAAGTAATCTTATTCTTTTATTTTTTTTAAATAGATTTTTATTGATTTCAGAAAGGAATGGAAAGGGAGAGAGATAGCAACATCAATGATGAGAGAGAATCATTGACTGGCTGCCTCCTGCATGCACCCTACTGAGGATCAAGGCTACAACCCAGGCATGTGCCCTTGACCAGAATCAAACCTGGAACTCTTCAGTCCTCAGGTTAAAGCTCTGACTTCGAGCCAAGTGAGCTAGGACAAGCAATCCTATTCTTAAAGACTTGATTTTTGTCATAAACAAGTGGATTTGAATCATATCAAACCGATATTTATTTTTTAATGAAATGAAATTTAATTCCTACTAATATAATTCTAGCTTAAAGCTTATGTTGTATAGTCTATACTAATAAAAGGGTGATATGCTAATTAGACTGGATGTCTTCCAGATATCCATCTGGATATCCTTCTGCACAAAGCCATGGTGGTGGGGGCCAAGGCAGTGGTAGTTAGGGGCAACCAGGCTATCAGGGGAGGGCAGTTAGGGGAAATTAGGCTGGCAGGCAAGTGAGCAATTAGGAGCTGGTGGTTTAGGCCCAATCCCAGTCAAACATTCCCTGAGGGGTCCTGGATTGGAGAGGGTGTAGGCTTGGCTGAGAGACACCCCCCCCATGCACAAATTTTGTGCACCAGGACTCTAGTCTTATTATAATTAAATATCCTAGACCATACTTGCCTCATAAGTGTTTGGGAGTCCCATATATTCAGAGCTAAATAAAAAATTGCCATATGGTAAATGGCCAAAAGACCCCTCAGGCCTGCTAACATAAGATTTGGCAAATGTCCCTTGGAGCATCAACTGCTGTACAGGTATCATCAAGTAAAATATATTTTGCACCAGGTTTTCTCAGACAGCATTGTTTCTTCAACTGATAAAAAGTATAGCAAAAGTTTAATTTATATTTATGGTTCTGTTTCAAAGATACTCATATAATTGAGTAATATAAATCAGATCAAGGAATTTAAGATGATGGTCTCCAATGTTAGGAAACCCTTATGATGATAGGATTAATATACTTCATCATTTTGTGATCAACAGTTAGTGTGACCATTAACATGCATTGCTTTGCATCTAGTAACATGGCATCTAGCCTCTTCTAGGGCCAGTAACATATCCACTTTTTTGACACTGTCATTTTGACATTCTATTAATTGTACCTGGAATATACTAATAATTCAAAAGTCTGCTAGCACATTATATAAACTTATTAAAAAACAGCTGAAATGTGTTGTTTGAGAGATATATACATTTTATAAGATATGAAAAAAAACAAGAGTTTTGTGGATACCCACAAACTCATTCTAACGTTTCTACGGAGAGGCAAAAGATTCAGAATAGCCAAAATAATACTGAAAAAAAAAAAGAACAAAAGTTGGAAGACAGACACTACTCAACTTTAATACTTACTATAAAACTGGAGCAATAAAGATGGTGTGAAATTGGCAAGGGAATAAACAAGTATACTAGTGAAATAGAATACAGTCCAGAAATAGACTCCCCTAAATATAGCTATATGATCTTTGACAGAACAGAAAAGGTAATGCAATGAACCGAAGATAATCCCCTCAACAAATGAGGATGAAACAACTGGACATCCATGTAAAAAAAATAAAGCTACACACAGATCTTGTAGACTTCACTCAAAATGAATCATAGACCTACATGTAAAATACAAATAAAACTATAAACCTCCTAGAACAGCGGTTCTCAACCTGTGGGTCGCGACCCCTTTTGGGGTCAAAGGACCCTTTCACAGGGTTTGACTAAGACCATTGGAAAATGCAGATATTTACATCACAATGCTTAACAGTAGCAAAATTTCATTGTTGGGGATCACCACCACATGAGGAACTGTATGCAAGGGTCGCGGCCTTAGGAAGGTTGAGAACCACTGTCCTAGAACATAACATAGGAGCAAGCATACATAACTAGGGGTGTGGTGAGAACTTTTTATATATAACACCTAAGGCATTACCCATGAAAGAAAGAATTGATAATGCTGGATTTCAGTGAAAGACACTGTTAAAAGAATGAGAAGACAAGCCTCATTTTTTCAAAAAATATTATTTGCAATGGACACTTCCAATAAAAGTTGTATCCAAAATATACAAAGAATTCTTAAAACTGATAACTCAGCCTTGGCTGGTTTGATTCAGTGGGTAGAGCGTTGGAGCCATGCCTGGGTTGTGTGCTCAATTCCCAGTAGGAGGTGTGCAGGAAGCAGTTAATCAATGACTCACTCTCACCATTGATGTTTCTCTCTCTCTTTCCTTTTCCCTTCCTCTCTGAAATTAATAAAAATATATTTTTTAAAAAATGACAACCCAAATAAAAAATGAGCCAAAGACCTTAAGAAGACACTTCATTATGTTATGTCTGTAGGAAAATACAATTTGAAATAAGAATCAGAGACAAACATATACCTATCAGAATGTTTAAAATCAGAAACACTGATGACTAAATGCTGGTGAGCACAGGTGCAGCAGGAACTCTCACTCATTTCTGCTGGGAATGCAAATGGTACAGCTACTTGGGAAGATAGTTTGGCAGCTTCTTACAACATTAAACATACTTTTAAACCATATGCTCCAGCAATTGTGCTCCCTTGTATTTACTCAAAATATTTGAAAACTTATGTCCACACAAAAACCTGCACATGAATGTTTATAGAGAGTTTATTCTAATTACCAAAACTTGGAAGAAACCAAGATATCCTTTATTAGGTGAATGGATAAACAAACTGAAGTACATCCAGACAATACAATATTATTGAGCACCAAAAAGAAGCAAACTATAATGAAAGTACATGAAGAACCTTAAATGCATATCACTAAAAGAAAGATATCAATCTGAAATCACTACTATTATGTGATTTCTGCTCTATGCCACTCTATAAAAGATAAAACTATGGAGACTAACAAAATCAGTGTTCGCCAGAGATTGGGTGTGAACATAGATGAACAGATAGAGCACAGAGGATTTCAAAGCATTGACAATTTTCTGCATGATACTATAATGATGGATCATAATACATTAGAGGCTCAGTACACAAATTTGAGCACAGGTAGAGCTCCTTGGCCTAGCCAGATATTGGGGCCGATGGGGGCTGGCTGGCCAGTTGAGGAGGCACTGTGGGAGCTTGGCTGGCCATGAGAGCATACTGACCACCAGGGGTTAGTGTGCCATTGCCTGTTTTAACAGTTACTTAGGCTTTTATATATAGAGATTTTTTTCAAACCTATAGAGTGAACCACAGTTTAAACTATAGTTTGATTATGAGTATCAATTTAGGGTTATCAATTGTAGTAAATGCACATTCTGATAAGGTATCTTGATAATAGGGGAGGGTTTGCATTTGTATGGGTTGGAAAAATTATAAATCTCTATACTTCCTTTCATTTTGTTGTGAATTTAAAATCACTCCAAAAAATAAAGTCTTAGAAAAATTAAAAGGTTTGCTTTAAAGTAAAGTCACATATAAATTTTATTTAAAAAGAAGGTCATATGTAGAAAATATCTTAAAAATAGAGTTATTCTGTGGAGCCTACTTGTCAGATAGATTAGTATTGGGTACAAGATAAAACCAGTTATAGCCAATAAAAATTCTACTAGTAATGTGGCTTATAAGTTCTCCACAGACCTACTTTAAAAATATCTTAAATTGAGCATTAATCCATTCTTCCTAATTCAGATAATCTTGCTTTAAAAAAAAAAGCAAGAGAATAAAGGAGAGGAAGATGCTACTTAAAAATGCATATATTGGCAAATCACAACAAAGGTCTTAGTATATACCCAAATTAACTAAATGGAAAGTATACCATCAAAGGACAATAACAGGGAGAGGGGAAATGGTGGTGGAATAGACGGACGCGTCTGGAGCTTTGTCACTGGGCAGAGGGAGAGAGCAGCTGAGAGTCGCAAGGGGAGTGTTTGTTGGCAAGTTGAGAGTCAGTTTCTATCCAGGAGAAGGCAGGGAACTGCTGGACAGGGCTCTCCTGGCCAGGCAGCCCCACTGCCTTGGGGTTTTAGTCAGCCGGAGCCACCAGCGCAAATTCGGAGAACACGCCATCTTGCAGAGGGAGGTGGATGTCTGCGAAAGTCTGAAAGCTGCGGCTGAAACACCCACCAAACAGCCGGGGACCCAGAACACCGCTCTCCAATCGGCGCAGACATGTGGGCGGTGGATTCAGAGATCCACATGGTACACAGAAAGGTCAGATTTCGCCTGGGATAAGGTGAGGTTTCTTGACCCACAAAACAGAGACGCACACACTGTGGGAACCGGGCTGAGGGAAAGCTGCATCTGGAGAGATCCATGGAGGTGAGGCAGGGCGTGATCCCTAAGTGCGGAGGCAAACTCTCCGAGCTGTTGACAGAGGAGAGCTCTGGAAAATGACTCGTTTTTATCTGAGGCAGAGGGACAGCTTGGGAATTATTACAGTGTCCCGGCTACAAAATCCCTACAAACCAGTTTTGAGAACCACAAAGTAGCAGGATCTGAGCACAGCCTAGAGAGGTCCTGTGCTTTGTCTCAGATATCAATTCCAAAATACTGCCATCCAGTGGATGACGCAGAAATTGACTCTCGCATAACCACAAAAGAATAAAGAGATTAAAACACACACAGTGAAACACAGGGAACTGCAATACCTTCCCTAATGGGAAATAAGAGTGCCAAGCAGAATAATAGTGGAAGTGAAAGACCATTCTATTTTCTGTTTTCTTTATCTTTCTTTCCTATTAAAAAAAAAGACATTATTTTTCATTTTTACATATTTTAATTAAAGGCTAGTTTTTTTCTTTCTGCCTTAATTAATTTTACCTTTTAAATTATTACATTTTTGTTTCAACTAGTATTATTACTACTAGTATTTTACCTTTTTGGAAAAAAAAAACAAGTGTCATTTTGTTTTCTCCTTATTTTACTTCGGGATTAGAGTTCTACATTCTACGTTCATCTTTCCTTTAGCATAATTTTACTCCAACTCAAATCTACCTGTATGCCAACACTTTCCTCCTAACTTTCCCCATTTTGTTGTCTTGTTTCTCTTTCCTGTTTCCAACTTTAGATTCTCCCTATAATTACTCTTTACCTGGTTAAAAATTCACCCCACTTATATATCTGATTTCAAATCCCCTACTACAAGTCCATAGAAACCTCTCTCTTCTTGTCTTCACTAGCCAAAAAGTAGTTTTTCTCTATGTCCTTTTGTTGCTATTTCCCTAAACAGTGATTATATCGATTTTTTGAACTTTTTTTGTGAGATTGTTTTAGCTTTTCCTACTTGTTTTATTTTACTTTTTGCTTGCTTTGTTTTTTACCTCTCTTTTCCCTTGCCTCCCTCAATACCAATTGTTATTTGCACATTGTATTAATCTCTAGGTACTGGTTGCTGGCCTTTATTGGGATTAGTGACTGTTCTATTGGAGTTTTCTCCTGACATGTGTATTTTGTTCTCCTTTTCTCTCTTATCTGCTTTCTTTTCTCTCTGACTTTGTTTCTCTTTCTCTTTTCTTTTTTTACTTCTATTTTATTTTTTTATTGTTTATTTATTTATGTATTTTTTCTCCCTCTCTCAATTTGATTTTGGCACTTCTTTCTTTATTTTTCCCTCATTTTCCTCTTCTTCTTTCTCTACTTACCCCTAATTTGTCTTTCATTAGTGGTCACCTATTGGTGATTATTAACATAGTGAATACATTTCTGTTCAGTGCCTTGTGTGCTGTACCAGGTCGTGTTGTAGTTTGTGCCTTTGAATCAACATAGGAGAGAGACTACATAACCAGACACCCGGAGAAAAAAACGATGGGCAGAAGAAAAAACAGCCCGCATACGACATATAGGCAGGCATCACTAGAAAAGGAAGTAAACAAAATAGAACCAGAAATAAGCCCACCAGAGAAAGAGTTCAGAGAAATGATCATATGGTGGATGAAAAGAATGGGAGACAAAATCAACAATGTAAGTAAGAGCCAAGAGGAAATGAAGAAGAAACTAGATGAAATGCAAGAAGAAATAAAAAATGACATCACTGCTTTAAAGAACTCAATAGAAAGAATCAAAAGTAGACTAGAAGAAGCAGAGGACTGCATCAGTGAGCTAGAAGACACAGTAGGAAAAAATACCCAAGTACAGCAACTTCTAGAAAAAAAAATTAAAAAGCAAGAGGAGAGCCTAAGGGAACTTTGGGATAACACGAAAAAACAAACAAACAAACAAAAAACATCCACATAATTGGGGTTCCAGATAGAGTGGAAACTGAACAAGGATTAGAGAACCTGTTTGAAGAAATAATGACAGAAATTTCCCCAATATAGGAAAGAAAAAACCCACACAAATCCAAGAAGCTGACAGTGGCCCAAGCAAAATGAACCCCACAAAACCAACACCAAGGCATATTATAATTACATTGGCAAACAGCAACGACAAAGCAAGAATCTTAAGAGCAGCCAGAGAGAAACAGAAAGTTACTTACAAAGGAACCCCCATAAGACTAGCTACTGATTTTTCAACAGAAACTCATCAGGCCAGAAGAGAATGGAATGAAATATACAAAGTCATGCAAAGGAAGGGTCTGAATCCAAGAATACTGTACCCTGCAAGGCTTTCAATCAAAATGGAAGGTGAAATCAGAAGCTTCACAGACAAAAAAAAGGTCTAAGGAAATATATTACCACCAAACCAGCAATGCAAGAAATGTTAAAGGGTCTGCTATAACAAAAAGGAATAGGAAGCGAAGAAGGAACACTGGGCTAAAGACTAAAAATGGGGACAGATAAATACCTATCAATAATAACTTTAAATGTAAATGGATTAAATGTCCAATCAAGATACATAGGGTAATCGATTGGATAAGAAAACATGATCCACATATCTGCTGTCTACAAGAAAACCACCTCAGGAAAAGAGATGCACACAGAATGAGAGTGAAGGGATGGAAGATGGTATTTCAGGCAAATGGAAATGAAAAAAAAAATAGCTGGTGTTGCAATACTCATATCTGACAAATTAGATCTCAAAGTGAAGGACATAACAAGAGATAAAGAAGGCCACTTCATAATACTAAAGGGAACAATCCAACAAGAAGAAATAACTCTGGAAAACATATACACACCCAATATAGCTTCTACTAAATACATAAAAAAAAAACTCCTGGAGGATATTAAGGGAGATATTGACAACAATACAATCATACTAGGAGACTTTAATACCCCACTGTCACCACTGGACAAATCCTCTAAACAAAAAATCAGTAAAGAAACATCAATCCTTAATGACTCACTAGAACAGATAGAATTAATTGATATCTTCAGAACATTTCACCTCAAAGCCACAGAATATACATTCTTCTCCAGTGCAGATGGGTCATTTTCAAAGACAGATCAGATGTTGGGTCATAAGAAAAGTCTCTTCAAATTCAAGAAGATAGAAATCATATCAAGCATTTTCTCAGAGCACAGTGGCATAAAACTGGAAAGCAACTATAATAAAAACAATAAAAAGAAATCAAACACATGGAGACTAAACAGCATGGTATTAAACAACGACTGGGTAACCATAGAGTTCAAGGAATAAATAAAAAACATCATGGCAACAAATACAATGACAACACAATGATACAAAATTTATGGGACACAGTGAAAGCAGTCTTGAGAGGGATGTTTATAGATCTACAAGCCTACTGCAAAAAAAAAAACAGGAAACAATGGTAATAAATTACCTAACCCTACAACTCAAAGAGCTAGAATGAGAGGAACAAGAAAAGCCCAGTGTACGCAGAAGGAAGGAAATAGTGAAGATCAGAGTGGAGATAAACAATTTGGAGACCAAAGAAACAATTCAAAAGATCAACAGAACCAAGAGCTGGTTCTTTGAAAGGATAAACAAGATTGATGGACCTCTAGCCAGGCTCACCAAGAAGCAAAGAGAGAAGACCCAAATAAACAAAATCAGAAATGAAAGAGGAGAAATAACAACAGACCCTGCTGAAATACAAAGGATTGCTAAAAAATACTATGAACAACTCTATTCCAACAAATAGGACAACCTGCAAGAAATGGACATTTTCCTAGAAAAATACAACCTTCCAAAACTCAATCAGGAAGAATCTAAACATATCAATAGTCCAATAACTATCGAAGAAATTGAAGCAGTCATCAAAAAGCTTCCAGCAAATAAAGCCCAGGACCAGATGGCTACACAGGAGAGTTTTACCAAACATTCAAGGAAGAATTAAAACCTATCCTCCTCTGACTATTCAAAAATATTCAAGAAGAAGGAACACTTCCAAACACCTTCTATGAAGCCAGGATCACCCTAATACCAAAACCAGATAAAGACAACACAATGAAAGAGAAGTATAGGCCAATATCTCTCATGAACATAGATGCCAAAATCCTCAACAAAATTCTAGCAAATCGGGTCCAGCATTATATCAGAAAGATCATACACCATGACCAAGTAGGATTCATCCCAGGAATGCAGGTATGGTACAATATCCGCAAATCAATAAACATGATACATCACATAAACGGATTGAGAGATAAAAATCACATAGGCATATCAATTGATGCAGAAAAAGAATTTGACAAAATCCAACACCTTTTCTTGATAAAAACTCCCAGCCAAGTGGGAGTAGAAGGAGCATACCTCATCATCAGAAAAGCCATATATGATAAACCCACAGCTAACATCACACTGAATGGGCAAAAACTAAAACCATTTCCCCTAAGAACAGGAACAAGACAGGGATGCCCACTCTCACCTCTCCTGTTCCACATAGTACTGGAAGTGTTAGCCATTGCAATTAGACAAGAAGTAGAAATAAAAGGCACCCAAATTGGAAAAGAAGAAGTAAAGCTGTTCTTATTTGCAGATGACATGATACTGTATATAAAAGACCTGAAGGACTCCATTCCAAAACTAATTGACTTAATTAATAATTCAGCAATGTAGCAGGATAGAAAATTAATGCTTAGAAGTCTGTGGCATTTCTATACACTAATAGTTAAATTAGAGAAAGAGAGACTAAAAAAGCAATCCCATTTACCATCACACCAAAAAAATTAAGATTCCTGGGAATAAACCTAACTAAAGAGGTAAAGGACCTATCTGTAGAAAACTATAGGATACTGAAAAAAGAGATAGAGGAAAATGTTAACAGATGGAAGAGCATACCATGCTCATGGATTGGGAGAATCAACATCATTAAAATGTCCATACTACCCACAGCAATCTATAGATTCAATGCACTCCCCATTAAAATACCAACGACATATTTCACAGACCTACAAAGAATTCTTCATAGATTCATGTGGAACAAAAAAAAGACCACGAATAGCTACAGCAATTCTGAGGAAGAAGAATAAAGCAGGTGGGATCTCAATACCAGATTTCAAGCTATATCACAAAGCAACTGTTCTCAAAACAGCCTGGTACTGGCACAAGAACTGGCATATAGGCCAATGGAATAGAATAGAGAACCCAGATATCCACCCAAACCACTATGCTCAACTAATATTTGATTAAGGAGGCATGAACATTTAATGGAGCCAAGATAGCCTCTTCAATAAATGGTGTTGGGAAAATTGGACAGATTCATGCAAAAAAAAAAAAAAGAAACTGGACCACCAACTTAACACCAAATACAAAAATAAACTCAAAATGGATACAGGACTTAAACATTAGAAGGGAAACCATAAAAATACTAGAGGAATCCATAGGCAGCACAATCTCAGATATATGCCGAAAGAACTTCTTTACTGATACTGCTCCAAAGGCAATTGAAACTAAAGAAATAATAAACAAATGGGACTACATCCAAGGACAATAGCAGTTATCATTCCTAACCAAAGAGTATATAATGTTTACTTTATAGCTGAAATTAAAGCTTTTTCAGGAAACACCCTGTAATTGCCCTCCCTAACTCAGTCTATCCAAGGGTAAACTGTCCTTTGGGGATTTCCAACAAATCAGTTTACTCAGAAAGGAAAACAAACAAACCTAAAGTGAAACAAAATGAGATCCATTTTCTCAGAGAGTCTGTGAATAAGTCTTTTAAACCCATCCTGGCTTTATTTTTTTCAGTGGGATCATCTACACAATTGACCTTTATATATGAGTAAACTTCAGTTATACTATTTTTTTATCAAAATAATTCTGTGAGATATTTAAACATTTGTCTTTGAGTTATTTTTGAGCAATTCTTTAAAAATATATATAATGTGAATCACAAGGTGTGGATATGTATACTAAGAAATAAACATTTTAAAGTTGGGAATTCTTAGGAACATGACTTGGGATATCTTGATAAGTATCACTGTGTGTATGTGAGTAATTCTCTCTGTTGTGGCTCATATGCAATGACCTCTACATTTTCATAATTTAGACTGTCTATGCGCACAAGATTATAGCATGTGTGAATATACAGAATCAGGAAATGTGTTTCATAACACAGTGAGGCAGTTGTAAAATTTAAACCAGACTGCACTTTGTTTTTCAAATAAACACTGATGCCATAGTTATATGGAGCTCCAAATTAATAAATTAGCTCATATAAATAAAAATATGTTTATAGTCATCACGGTTTAATGATATAGATATAGTCTAGAGTAAAAAAATTACTTTAAACTCTGATAAAATTTTTAATTTGCTATATAATCTTGGGAAAATAGCACATTTCTTTTTTTAATTCTTTCTTGTTAGAAACATGTCTCCTTTTCCCCCCATTGACCTCTCCCAGGCCATTCCCACCCCCAGCACATGCCCTCACCCCAATACTGTGTACATTGATAATCTTACTAGTATATACATGCATACAAGTCCTTAAGTTGGTTTCTTACTCTCCCCACCCTCCCCTGACTTCCCTCTGAAGTTTGACAGTTTGTCCCATGCTTCTATGTATCTGGATCTGTTTTTATTGATCAATTTATGCTGCTCATTATATTACATAAATAAGTGAGATCATATGATATTTATCTTTATCAGACTGATTTATTTCACTCAGCATAAGGCTCTCCGTGTTCATCCATGCTGTTGCAAATGGTAAGAGTTCTTTCTGTTTTACAACAGAGTAGAAGTCAATTGTGTAGATAGATGGATCACTGTTTTTAATCTACTTATCTACAGAAGGACAATTAGGCTGTTTCCAAATCTAAGCTATTGTAAATTGTGCTATTTACAAGACGAGTAAATATGTCCTTTCTGATTGGTGTTTCTGAATTCTTGGGATATACTCCTAGAAGTGGGATCACTGGGTCAAATTGGAGTTCCATTTTTAATTTTTTTGAGAAAACTCCCTACTGTTTTTTACAATGGCTGCACCAGTCTGCATTCCCTCCAGCAGTGCACAGGAATGCCCTTTCCTCCACATCCTCACCAGCACTTGTCATTTGTTGATTTGTTGATGATTGCCATTCTGACAGTTGTGAAATGGTACTGCATTGCCATTTTGATTTGCATCTCTTAGATGATTAGTGACTTTGAGCATGTTTCCATATGTCTCTTGGTCTTCTGCATGTCCTCTTTCAAAAAGTGTCTATTTAGGTACTTTGCCAATTTTTTTTATTGGATTGTTTATCTTCCTTTTATTAAGTTGTATGAGTTCCCTGTAAATGTTGAATATTAAACCCTTATCTGAGATCACATTGGCAAATACATTCTCCCATGAAGTGGGCTTTCTGGCTGTTTTGTTGATGGTTTCTTTTGCTGATCAGAAGCTTTAAATTTGATGTAGTCCCATTTGTTGATTTTCTCCTTAGTTTCCTTTGTCCTAGGATCTATCTCAATAAAGATATTACTCCAACATATGACTGATATTTTGCTTCCTTTGGATTCCTCTTAAGATTTTTATGATTTCCTGTCTGACACTTGAGTCCTTTATTCACTTTTTTGTTTATTTTTGTGTATGGTGTAAGTAAGGAGTCTAGTTACATTTTCTAGAGGTCTAGTTACATTTTCTTGCATGTTTCTGTACAATTTTCCCATCACTATTTGTTGAAAAGACTATCTTAACTCCATTATATGCTCCTGACTCCTTTCTCAGAAATTAGTTGACCATAATAGCTTGGGTCAATTTCTGGGTTCTCTGTTCTATTCCATTGGTTTATATATCTGTTCTTGAGCGGGTACCAGGCAGTTTTGAGAACACTGGCTTTGTAACATAGCTTGATATCTGGTACTGTGATCGCTCCAACTTTGATCTTTTTTCCTTAGGATTGCTGTGGCTATATGGAGTCTTTTATTCCATACTAGAGGCCTGGTACACAACATTTCTGCACTCGGGGGAGGGGAGGCCCCTCAGCCCAACCTTCACCCTCTCATAGTCTGGGAACCCTCGGGGGATGTCTAACTGAGGTTTAGGCACACTTCCTGCGGGAAGTAGGCCTAAGCTGGTGCTTAGACATCTTTAGCATTGTCACCGAGGCGGGAGAAGCTCCTGCCTTTGATGCTGTGCAGCTGTGAGATAGGCTTCTGGTTGAGTGGTGCTCCCCCTGTGGGAGTGCACTGACCACCAGAGGGCAGCTCCTACTTTGAGAATCTGCCCGCTGGTGTCTAGTGTGCATCATAGAAACCTGTTATTCTGCCATTCAGTCAGTTTGTATATTAGCTTTTTATTATATAGGAGTAGAGGCCCAGTGCATGAATTCATGCATGGGTTGGGTTCCTTGGCCTAGATGATCATCAGAGTCAATCAGGCCATCTTGCCCAGTCCCTATGGGGGCAGCTAAGGGGAGGGACTGCCAGAGGTTGGCTGGCAAGAGAAGGTTGGCTGTGGGAGTGCACTGACCACCAAGGAGAAGCTCTTGTGTTGAATGTCTACCCCCTGGTAGTCAGTGCGTTGTCATAGTGACTGGTTGACCTATTGTTCAGTTGATGGGTCATAATGGTCACTTAGGCATATATATATATTAGAGGCCGGGTGCATTAAATTCACCATGGCGGGGGAGGATGTGTTCTCCAGCCCAACCTGCTCCCTCTCCAATCTGGGACTCCTTTAAGGATGTCTGACTGCCCATTTAGACCTGATTAGAGAGCAGGACATCCCTTTCACAATCCAGGACTGCTGGCTCCCATCTGCTCACTTGCCTGCCTTCCTCATTGCCCCTAACCGCTTCTGTTTACCAGCCTGATCATCCCCTAACCACTCGCTGCCAGCCTGATTGATGCCTATCTGCTCCCTTGCCAACCTGTTGGTCTCTAACTTCCCTCCCTGTGGGCCTGATCACCCTTAACTGCCCTCCCCTTCAGGCTTTATCACCCCCAACTGACCTCCCTTGCAGGCCTGCTCCCTGCCAGCTGTCCTCTCCTGCTGGCCATCTTGTGGTGGCCATTTTGTGTCCACATGGGGGCAGGATCTTTTGAGCACATGGGGGCAGTCATCTTGTGTGTTGGAGTGATGGTCAATCTGCATATTACTCTTTTATTAGACAGGATAGAAGCCTGGTGCACAGGTGGGGGCCACCTGGTTTGCCCTGAAGGGTGTACTAGATCAGGGTGGGATGGCTTGGGCGAGGAGCCTGTGGTAGTTTTCAGGCTAGCCACATCCCCCAGCAACCCAAGCAGAGGCTCTGGTATCTGAGATTTATTTATCTTCTACAATTGAAACTTTGTAGCCTAGAGTGGAGCCAAGACTTCTGCTCACACAGCCATTGAAACTTTGTTGCCTTAACTTCCGCTGGCCAGGCTTTGTGGAAAGCTTGGCTTCTTCCATCACCAGGGGCAACCCAGGTCAATCTCCTGCACTCTCTGTAGCCATAGCCATCTTATTTAGGTTAATTTGCATACTTGTTCTGATTGACTGGTAGGCATGTCTGATGGGTGTGGCTTATGAGTATAGCAGAGGTACGGTTAATTTGCAATTTACTCTTTTATTAGATAGGGTATATAGATAAATTCTTGAAATTCTAGGTCTGTAAAATATGACATTGGTATTTTAATGAAGATTGCATTGAATCTATACATTTTTTTGGGTAGTATGGAAATTTTAATGATGTTGATTCTACCAATCCATGAACATGGTATATTGTTCCACTTGTTTATGTCTTCTTCTATCTCTTTTTTCAGTGTCCTGTAGTTTTCTAAGTACTAGTCTTTTACCTCCTTAGTTAAGTTTACTACTAGGTATCTTAATTTTTTGTTGCAATGGTAAATAGGATATTTTTTAGCCTCTCTTTCTCTGAGTTCATTATCTCATCTAATAAAAAAGGAATATGCTAATTGACTGCCCCACCCTCAAAGATGGCGACACCCACAGCCATAAGATGGCAGCTCCCAGTTCCCTCAGCCCTGTCGGGACTGTCCCCAATAGGGTCCGGCCGTTCCATGCTCCTGCCTCCAGAGTCCCCCATGCCCCTCAGCCCCCAAGCCATCCAGGTCCAGCCTGAGGCACAGGCAAGCCTCAGATGGCACCTGCCCAGCCACCCAGGTCCAGGCAGCCACCATCTGAAAACGTAAGATATTCTATGTACAATATCATGTCGTCTGCGAATAATGACAATTTTACTTCTTCTTCTGCAATTTGGATGTATTTTATTTCTTTTTCTTCTCTGATCACTATGGCTAGCACTTCCAGTACTATGTCAAACAGGAGTGGTGAAAGTGGCATCCAGGTCTTGTTCCTACTCTTAGGGGAAATGGTTTTAGTATTTTTCCTATTGAGTATGATGCTAGCTGTAGGTTTATCATATATGGCTTTTATTATGTTTAGGTAGGATCTCTCTATTTCCATTTGCTTAGAGTTTTTATCAAGAAAGGGTGTTGGATTTTGTCAAATGTTTTTTTTTCTGCATCAATTGATATAACTGTGATTTTTGTCTCTCAATTTGTTTCTGTGATGTATCACATTTATTAATTTGCAGATATTGTACTATCCTTTCATCCCTGGAATAAATCCCACTTAGTCATGGTGTATGATCTTTCTAATGTAATGCTGGGTCCAGTTTTCTAGAATTCTGTTGAGAATTTTAGCATCTCTGTTCATCATGGATATTGGCCTATTATTCTCTTTCTTTCTAGTATCTTTATATGGTTTATGGATTAGGGTAATGCTGGCTTCATAGAAAGTACTTGGGAGTGCTCCTTCCTCTTGAATATTTTGGAATAGTGTGAGGAGGAGAGTTTTTCATTCTTCTTTTTTTTCTTTTTTTTATTAATTTTTTATACATATCTCCCCATTGCCCCCCCTCCCTCCCAGGCATACCCCAACCTCCCAGTGTCTATGTTCATTGGTTATGATTATATGCATAGATACAAGTCCTTTGATTAATCTCTTATCTACCTCACCTAACTTTAATCTTCCTGCTGTAATTTCACAGTCTGTTTGAAGCTTTACTGTCTCTGTATCTATCCTTTTCTTCATCAGTTTATAATGTTCTTTATTATCCCCCAATGAGTGTGATCATGTGATGCTTCTCCTTCATTGACTGGCTTATTTCACTAAGCATAAGGCTCTCCAGTTCCAACCAGGTTGCTGCAAATGGTAAGAATTCCTTCTTTTTAATGGCAGCATAGAATTCCATTGTGTAGATGTACCACAGTTTTCTGATCCACTCATCTGCTGACGGGCACCTAGGCTGTTTCCAAATTGTGGCTATTGTAAATTATGCTGCTATGAACATAGGGGTGCATATTCTTCATAGATTCATCTGGAACAAAAAAAGACCACAGATAGCTACCGCAATTCTGAGAAAAAAGAATAAAGTAGGTGGGATCTCAATACCAGACTTCAAGCTATACTACAAAGCAACTGTTCTCAAAACAGCCTGGTACTGGCACAAGAACAGACATATAGATCAATGGAATAGAGTAGAGAACCCAGATATCCACCCAAACCACTATGCTCAATTAATATTTGACAAAGGAGGCATTCTTCTTTGAATGTTTGGTAAAACTCCCTTCTGAAACTGGCTCAGGGCTTTTGTGTGCTGGAAGTTTTTTGATTACCATTTCAACTTCTTCCATACTTATCTGCCTATTCAGGTTTTTTTATTGTTCCTCACTGAGTTTTGGAAAGTTGTATTTTTTTGGGGGGAGGGGAAATACATATATTTCTTCAAGGTTGACTGATTTTTTTGGAATAAAGTTATTCATAGTATTTTTTTTTCTTTACAATTCTTTGTATTTCTGTGGGTTCTGTTGTTATTTCTCCACTTTCATTTCTGATTTTGTTTACTTGGGTCCACTCTCTTTGCTTCTAGCTTTTCTAGAGTTTAATAAGTCTTGTTTATCTTTTCAAAGAAACAACTCTTGGTTTTTATTGATCTTTTGTATTATTTTTTGGTCTCAATGTCATTTATTTCCACTCTGATATTTATTGTTTCCTTCCTTCTGCTCACTCTGGGCATTTCTTATTTCTCTCTTTCTAATTATTTAAGTTGAAGAGTTAGATAATTTATTACCAGTTTTCCTTGTTTACTGGGGTAATTCTGTAATGCTATGAACTTCCCTCTCAGGACTGCTTGCACTGTGTCTCATAGATTTTGGAATGTTGTGTTTTCATTGTCATTTGTCTTCAGAATGTTTTTTTTTTTATTTCTTCTTTGATCTTTTTGGTAACCCAATCATTGTTTCATAACATGCTATTTAGCCTCCAAGTGTTTAAATTTTTTTAAAATATATTTTATTGATTTCTTACAGAGAGAAAGGGAGAGGAATAGAGAGTTAGAAATGTCAATGAGACAGAAACATTGATCAGCTGCCTCCTGCACCCCCCTACTGGGGATGTGCCCACAACCAAGGTACATACCTTGACCAGAATTGAACCTGGGACCTTTCAGTCCACAGGCTGATGCTCTATCCACTGAGCAAAACCAGTATGGGCCAATTTTTTTATTTTTTTATTGCTTTTATTGTAGTTTATCCTATATAATAAAGAGGTGATATGCAAATTGACCATCACTCCAACACACAAGATGGTTGCTCCTTGTGGTCAAAGATGGACTCCCCTTATGGACACAACATGGATGACACAGATGGGGAGGACAGTTAAGGGTGAATAGGCCTTCAGGGGAGGGCAGTCGTAGGAACCAGGCCTGCAGGGGAGCGCAGTTGGGTGCAACCAGGTCAGCAGGGGAGGACAGTTCGGGGCAACCAGGTTAGCAGTTAGGTATGACCAGGCCTCCAGGAGAGAACAGTAAGGGATGATTTTTCCAGTAGGAGATGGCAATTGTGGGGGGACCAGGCCTGCAGGGGAGGGCAGTTGGAGGGAACAGGCTGCAGGGGAGGGCAGTTAGGGGTGATCAAGCTGGCACGGGAGGACAGTTAGGGGCAACCAGGCCTGCAGGGGAGGCAGTTGGGGGCAACCAAGTTAAGATAATACCTGAAGAGGAGGACTGTTGCTGGGGGGAGCGGGAACCCAACCTGCAGGGGAGAGAAGTTGGGGCAATCAGGTCAGTAGAGAGGAAAGTTAGGGCCAACAAGGCTTGCAAGGGAGGGCAGTTAGGGGTGACTGGGCTATCAGCAGGGGGCAGTTGAGGGGGATCTGGGATTCAGGGGAGGGCAGTTGAGAGTGACCAGGCTAGTAGGGGAGAGTAGTTAGGGGTGACCAGAGCAGCAGTGGAGGGCAGTTTGGGATGAGCAGACCTACAGGGGAGGACAGTTGGGGGGACCAGGCCTGCAGGGGAGGACATTTGGGGGCAACCTCTACCAGCAGCGAAGGAAAGTTGGGGATGAGCAGGCTGGCAGTGGAGGGAAGTTAGGGTGACTGGGCCAGCAGGGGAGGTCTCTTGGGGGTGACCAGGCCTATAGGGGAGGACAGTTAGGGGCAACCAGGCCTGCAAGGGAGGACAGTTGGGGGGTAACCAATACTGCAAGGGAGGGTAGTTTGGGGTGACAAGGGCTATAGGAGAGGGCAGTTAGGAGAAGCCAAGCCATCAGGGGAAGGCAGTTAGGGGCAAACAGACCGGCAGAAGTGGGCAGTTAGGGGTGACAAGGATAACAGGGAGGGCTGTTAGGTGTGATTGGCCAGCAGGGGAGGTCAGGAGGGGGTGACCAAGCCTGCAGGGGAGTATAGTTTGGGGTGACTAGGCCATCAGAGGAGGGCAGTTAGGGGCAATCAGTTGGTAGGGGCGCAGTTAGGTGTAGATCAGACTGACTAAGGAGTGGTTAGAGGGTGATCAGGCTGGCAGGTAGAAGCAGTTAAGGGCAATTAGGCTGGCAGGCAGCTGGCAGTTGGGAGTCAGCAGTCCTGGATTGTGAGAAGGATGTCCAACTGCCTGTTTAGGCCTGATCCCAGTGGGTTTGGGCCTAAACAGGCAATCGCACATCCCTCGAGGGGTCCCAGATTGCAGAAGGTGCCGGCGGGGCTAAATGACACCTCGCCCACGCATGAATTTTGTGCACTGGGCCTCTAGTTTCTAATATTATGCCCGTGTGATCTGATAATATTCGTTATATGATTTAAGTCATCTTTAATTTGAAGAGACTTTACCTGTGTCCCAACATGTGGTCAATCTTTGAAAAGGTCCCATGATAGTACATTTCTTTAAGCCTCAGTTTTCTCAAAGAAAAAGTGAAAACTCACTTATAATTTATGCTAATGACAGAGGAGGACTATGTATCTAAAGTACCTTGGAACAATCATACTCAATATATAATTTTTATTATTATATTAAAAATAATTTTCTCTAATGTATACTTTAAAATATCTAAATGCATATTATTTTTCTGTGTTAACTTTTTTGTAAATTAGAGATCCTATGTAAAAACTACTGATGTGTAACTATTTAATTATGATTATTTTAAGTTGTCTTCTTTATTTCTATTCATACCTGCACACATAGACATACAGTGCACTTTTGATAGTATTCTATCTCATCTTTTAGGGAGTCTAATTAATTATTCCTAAATAATACAAACATTAATAAATAATAATAATCGAAGAATAAACTGTTTAATTTACTCACAACTGTAAATCTACTTTTACCCCACCATATTTTTGCCCCATTTTTATATTCATCCAAATTTCCAATGTTGCATAGCTAATGACAGTAATATTCTTTAACAACTTGAATGGCAAATATTAAAAAATGAAAAGAAAAGAATTAGCTGACTCAGTCAGCAGAAATAAACTTATTCTCACTAAGCACCTCTTTTTCCCCTACATAAAATTTTGTCTAACATAACACTGCTTTTCTAATTTGAGGCACTTTTAAATCATTAAAATAAATGCCATGCTTCATTATTGCTTGATTTTATGAGTTTTATTCCAAAGGTCATCATAGAAATGATATATATTTTTTTGAGTTTGTGTATGTATAAGCACATTAATTTTATATCTTTAACCTATTATTTTTAAGGAGGTTCTCTGATTTTGATGTAAATAATATTAAACAGAATTCACCAGCATTACATTTCAACTCAAAATGCATTTAATTTGTTATGAAAAAATGTCCTTTATCTGTGACACATTTAAATTTGCTAAAGTAGAAGATACAGTATATTTTCTATTTGAAGGGGAGAGAGGTTAGGTGACATAGTAAATTAACTTTAAGGCTGTCTCTTTTCATCTTGAAGACTTGAAGGTCACATTTACTTATATTGACTTACAAATAGGAGGTATAGTGGCTCTAGAAATCACCCATGTACCACAAAAATTGCCAATCATGGAGATCTATTCTCAAAAGAATCTCAAAACAGCAACATGAAAAAAAATGCCACAAATAAAAAATGATATACTAATTCTTTACAAGGAGATTTTTGTATGAGGCATGATGAGTTCTAACTATATTTCTTAATGCCTTCCATAATGTTTTATAGTGATAAGACTTGGTAATCCTTTTTCCATTTATTCTTTTCATTTTAATTTATTGAGAAAACTATGAAACAAGAAAACCCTAGTAAGCTAGTCAAGGTCACTGTCACAAAGTAAATTAGAGCAAGACTCAGAGGAAGCCATTATGTCTGCTGAATCCCTGTCAAAGTTAGTGAAGTCACTTTAATAAACCAAAAATATCTGCTTTGCTGATTCTCTATCACCTCATGTCACTTAAAATATTTATTATTAATTTATTAAAATGTGTTTAAATTATCAATGCAATTAAAATAAAATTATATAGTAAAAGTTATTATATAATACATATAAAATTATTATATAGTAGATATAACCATGACTATTAATAAAATAAGCAAATAAAATATCTTAGGTAGTTTCAACAATTAAAGCTTTAGGATATATTAAATACCAAAAATCTGGAGACATTCTTTGTCCTTTGAATCCTGGAAAGTTAATTTTCTGCATTCCTATTTTCTTTTTTGTTCTTTTAGTGTATCATAAGCCCTCTTTTAGCAATGTAGCTTAGAATATAACTTTTTTAGTAATTTTTATACATATCTCCCCATTGGGGGG
>JAAGEH010000286.1:37199976-37237142 GCA_011751065.1 Lasiurus cinereus | reverse complement strand
CCCAGTGTCTATGTTCATTGGTTATGATTATATGCATAGATACAAGTCCTTTGATTGATCTCTTATCTACCTCACCTAACTTTAATCTTCCTGCTGTAATTTCACAGTCTGTTTGAAGCTTTACTGTCTCTGTATCTATCCTTTTGTTCATCAGTTTATAATGTTCTTTATTATCCCCCAATGAGTGCGATCATGTGATGCTTCTCCTTCATTGACTGGCTTATTTCACTAAGCATAAGGCTCTCCAGTTCCAACCAGGTTGCTGCAAATGGTAAGAATTCTTTCTTTTTAATGGCAGCATAGAATTCCATTGTGTAGATGTACCACAGTTTTCTGATCCACTCATCTGCTGACGGGCACCTAGGCTGTTTCCAAATTGTGGCTATTGTAAATTGTGCTGCTATGAACATAGGGGTGCATAAATCCTTTCTGATTGGTGTTTGTAATTTCTTAGGATAAATTCCTAAGAGTGGTATTACAGGGTCAAATGGGAGATCCATTTTTAGTTTTTTAGAAAAAATAAAAAAATGGGACTACATCAAAATAAAAAGCTTTTGCACAGCAAAAGAAACCATCAACAAAACAACAAGAAAGATCAATGCATGGGAGAAAATATTTGCAAATTCTATCACTGATAAAGGTTTAATCTCCAAAATCTACAACCAATTTATACAACTTAATAAAAGGAAGATGAAGGATCCAATAAAAAAATGGGCAACGGACCTAAATAGAACCTTTTCAAAAGACGACAGAAGGAAGGCCAAGAGACACATGAAAACATGTTCAAAGTCATTAATCATCCGAGAGATGCAAATCAAAACGACAATGCGATACCATCTTACACCTGTCAGAATGGCAATCATCAACAAATCAACAAACGACAAGTGTTGGTGAGGATGCGGAGAAAAAGGAACCCTTGTGCACTGTTGGTGGGAATGCAGACTGGTGCAGCCACTGTGGAGAACAGTATGGAGTTTCCTCAAAAAACTAGAATATAATTTTATTTTTTTAGTTGTTTCAAGTTTATGGAAGATTGGAAAAATTATTTTGGACCCTGTAATTTAGGATTATTTTATTCCAAAAACCATCTTTTGATATTGACTCAAGAAGTTGAGTAGAAAACTAGAGAAGTTGTTGGTGAATCTTCAAATTGGCGCTAATAATGCCTGTGCATAGTCACACAATAATATCTTTTCCCTATCCCAAGAAAGACAAAGAATTCCATTCCTTCCTCACATTTTTCTTTCTTTTTTTCCTCTCACATTTTTCTAAGGGAATGGGTGCTTTGTAATGTTTGTATTGTTTTCTTTAATATGATTTATTTTGTTCAAAGAAGATGGGGTGGTCAAATTATCCTATTTATCCATTCAATTTTAAACACTTCAAATGAGAACAAGATAGCTCAAAGTAAATAAGCACATAATTTTGCAAAACTTCCTTTTACATAAAAATTCATCTGAAAAGTTATTGTATGAGAATGTTAATTGCAAAAATTAACAAGAAGGTTATGTGGAATTTGAAAACATATATTCAATATTCATTTATCCACAATAAAATATGTCTTAACATTTATAAATGGGATCTAAAATATCTTGTTTTCAGAGTGTACAATAATCTAAATAAAGCTATTCCTCATATTCTGAGTAAATGAATCTCTGGGTAAGTGACCATTTTTCCACAACAAAGGATATCTGTAAGTTAAGCCAGGCTGAGAAAGAGATAGGTAATGCTAAATTGGTAGATGAAAGACAGACAAGCATCTACCTATGTATTCTTGAATACAATTTAGATACTTCCATATTTTCCACACTTTGACATGTCCTGCATATTAATAAAGTGATTCTCTCTTAATTACATCAATGAGTGTCAATCTCTTTAAAAACGTTTTTTTTTTAATTCCTAACTACTTTCTCTTAGTTACCATTTTCTGCCACTTTTATCAGGCATTACGTTTTTTAAAAAATTACACTTTGGTTTTGAGTGCAAAGCTATATATAATTATTGTAATGTTATTGACTATATTTTTTATTCTTTAGTTTCCCATTATTATTTTGTAGATACAAATTTGTGTGTGGACTTATTTTTTTAAAGACCCACAGTAAAGTCTGTACATGATATATCCCAAGCACTTTGGATATTTACTTTTCTATCACTGATTGCTTTCTCAAGCTTCTCACACTGCATAACTTCAAATCTTCAGAGTATGCTTTTGTTTCCAATCTGTTTCTGAATGTGTTTATTGGGATTGTTTTTACTATTCTTCCCTCCATATATATTCAAAATGCAGTTTAAATTATATATAAAAATGCAAATGGTAAAGTTATTAGTGTATTCTGCCTTAAATGAGATGATATTGAAACCCATTTCTTAAAAATTTTAATTCCATTACTATAATTTCCACAACCCAAATTCTAACAATTCATTTATATCTATAAAATTCAAAGTCATTGCAGACATTCACATGAAACAAGATGCATTTATTTCTAGTGTGACTATAACCAATTCTCACAAGACTATATAGCCAGGTATATTGTATCTTAATTCTTTTACTTACAAAACTGAAAGGATACAAAACCTCTAAATTCTTAAAAATTATATTTTACCCAAATTACATTGTGTTTATTTGAGCTGTGTTGCTACCAACTACAGTGTTTTTTTTTTCCCTGAAACAAAAATAAGCAACTTATTCAATACAGAGAAAGGCACTTTTTAAGTTCATAGTTGACTATGAACTTGATTCCTTTTTCAATATGTTCGCAGTATTTCTTGGAAATAGAAAGATTAGCTTTTTGAAATTAAGTATGTCTTTATTGGTGATCTTTTGTTCAATTATGCTATAGAGTAGTGATTCTCAACCTTTCTAATGTCACGATCCTTTAATACAGTTCCTCATGTTATGATGACCCCCAACCATAAAACTATTTTTGTTGCTACTTCATAACTGTAATTTTGCTACTGTTATGAATTGTAATGTAAATATCTGTGTTTTCCGATGGTCTTAGGTGACCCTGCTAGCGGTTCTCAACCTGTGGGTCTTACACATTTGTGGGTCTTACACAAATAAATGTTGTGACCCACAGGTTGAGAACCACTAGCTGGGTTGTCTAAGACCATCGGAAAACACAGATATTTACATTACAATTCATAACAGTAGCAAAATTACAGTTATGAAGTAGCAACGAAAATAATTTTATGGTTGGGGGTTACCACAACAGGAGGAACTGTATTAAAGGGTCAGAGTTTCAGACTTAAATTTCAAATTATCTGGTATATTTTTACATTGCTCATAAATATTGGTTCTATTAGATTTAATAATATGTATATAATTTTTTAGCAAAATCTTTGACTTTTAAGCACACTTCAACATAAAAGTGCATTGCTAAACTCTATATTCTTGCATGAGAGGCTATAGAAAGATATAAAATTGATTGTAGACTAATTTCAGATGATCTGCTACTTTTAAAAGTAGGCAAGTTTATTTTTTTGCCAATGTCTTTTCACTTTACTTAATATGTTTTAACATTTTTGTTTAAATATATCTATATTTACATCCTACTGAATTATTTATTCACTGGAGTCATCTGTAGGAGTAAATTGTATTTTTGTTAGTTTTTTTTTTTTTTGCCAAATTAGAGAATAGAGCTATTCTTGCTGAATCTTGTAAAAATATTTGATTATGGTTTAAAATTACTATCAGCCTTATAAGGACTCCATTTTTCTTTTTACTTTTATTTGTTTGAAATACTCATAATTAAGTGTATCTAATTAGGGTTTCTTTAAAATTGTCTTAATTGGTTTGTCCCAATAAAAATGACATACAGCCAAAACCGGTTTGGCTCAGTGGTAGAGTATTGGCCTGTGGACTGAATGTTCCCAGGGTTCGTTCTGGTGGGCACATCCCCAGTGGGGTCCATGCAGCAGGCAGCTGATCTATGTTTCTCTCTCATCAATGTTTCTAGCTCTCT
Organism: Lasiurus cinereus; assembly: GCA_011751065.1. Classification (NCBI taxonomy): domain Eukaryota; kingdom Metazoa; phylum Chordata; class Mammalia; order Chiroptera; family Vespertilionidae; genus Lasiurus; species Lasiurus cinereus. The sequence goes on along the minus strand of JAAGEH010000286.1, from coordinate 37,233,177 downwards.
ACCTTCCTCTCTATAAAAAAATCCATAAAATGTATTTTTTAAATGACAAATATTTAAATCTATGTATTGCATTAATTGTTCCCCATTAGTTAGATTCATGTAGAGCATTAACATGCTTTTTAAATTGGAGATTTCTGGGAAAAATACTAATAATTCTGATTTATAACAATCCCCAGAGAATTTACTTCTCCATTTTGGTACATCTTGCTATGGAATGTAAAAACTTCAGAGGAACAATTCATTGATAATGAAATAAACAGTGGGCTAACTAACAAATTACTGTGTATTTTTCCCTTCTAAGTTATAGACCATTGCAGATGCTAACAAGATAGACTTAAGCACAAAAATTGACAGGCATGTCATTTCATATAAATCATGTCAGGATTAGAGAGAGTAGAAGAGCATGTGTAAACATTATAGCAAAGTTACATGATCATGTACTTTGGATTTCATAAGCTTTGACTCAGCTTTGCAGATTCAGAAATGCTTTCTGAGGAAGGACAGTGTCCTTTATTCTTAAATTCCATTCTACTGAACTGTTAAATAATTAATTTTCTTTTCTCTTTTCCTATTTGTTTTTCATATCTTCCCATTTAAAAAAATACTGGATTTCGCCAAAACCGGTTTAGCTCAGTGGATAGAGCGTTGGTCTGCGGACTGAAGGCTCCCAGGTTCGATTCTGGGCAAGGGCATGTACATTGGTTGTGGGCACATCCCTAGTAGGGGGCATGCAGGAAGCGGCTGATCGATGTCTCTCTCATCGATGTTTCTAACTTTCTATCCTTCTCCCTTCCCCTTTGTGAAAAATCAATAAAATATATTTAAAAAAAATAAAAAAAATAAAAATTACTGGATTTCTTTATTATTCTAACTGAGCTTTGTTAATTGATTGGCTAAGTAATTTGTAAAACTATATGTAGTTTCCAAATTGCCTCTTTTCAGGAGCTTGTTTCAATTTTTTAAATGGACACTTTCATGTTTCATGTCAAAATAAGAACTATTTTTAAGAATTTCTTTCAGGCTAGTAGAATAAGAAATGTATTTGGCAGAATCTATTTGTTGTATTAAAATCCTAATAAATAACAAAACAGGAACTTCCATGAATGTGTCCTTCCATTCTTTCCTCTGTCCCAAAGTTTCTTTTCTTTAATTTCTATCACTACTTAAAAATCATTATTATGCCACACTCACTGGAATGGAAGTTTGCTTACAAGAGGTATTTTTATACTTCAGTTCATTGTTGTAGCCCCAACAACTACAATGGTACCTGACATAGTAGGAACTTAATAGTTTTATTTGATAAATGAATGCATCCCTGGTCCAGGAGGACACAGACATTCAAATCTCCTTTCCACCCCCAGTCCCGCCATCTTATTTTTGTATAGTTCATCCCTATGTGTTTGTTATTGCTAAATTGTACCAGCTGAGTACTTCTTTTTCCTACAATGCATTCAAATGCTGATTTCCTAAATCAATATTACTCTCCATAGATTATATTTCCATTATGATTTAATGAATCAACCTAAAATTTTCCTGTCTCCTTTTCCTCCAAACAAAGAGACCTTTGTTTGTCTTCCGTGCAAAATGTCAATTCTTGTGACAGTGAAGGAGATATAGAGCCAGGAAAACCTGTGTTTGAGTCTGAGATTTACACCTTGATTCCCATATAATACTGGAAAGTTTGGTTACCTCCCCAAGAACCTCAGTTATATAAACTGTAAAATTGGAAATAACAATTTTTGTTCAAGATAAGCCACAGAATCAGGAGAATAAGTTTGAAATTGCTTTATAAACAATAAAGATCTATGTTTGTGTCTTTTTTTTCTATAAACCAAATGATAAAATATTATTATATAAGAAAAGTAAATATTATAGTTCAATTCTAGCATCAAATTGAACTATATTTGTCATTGAAAAAGTTGGAATATTAAATTTAAAATAATCAAAGACTCTAAATCATTATAAACATTTCTACTAATTACTTCATTATCATTTTACAGAATTTGCTAAATAATGTTGGAGAATATCAAACATATAGGCTTCTTACAAAAAAAGTTTACAATCTAATCTGCAAAGATAAGTGAAAGTGAAATAAAAGTGATCTAGATGATGGAAGAGTTTGGGAACAGTCACTTATCTATCTGGCATTTTCTCAACCAAGTAAGTAATAAATAAAATCCCTATGGATACTGACACCAGTGGGTGACAGGATGAGTGGGAGATGGGAGGACAATTGGGTGATAAGGAGACATTTATAATATCTTAAACAATAAAGGAAAATAAATAAAATCCCAATAATAAAGAGATTTCAAATACAAAGAATAAGAACTGGAATTTTAGTTCTAGTTGATCCAAATTACATAAATTTTGAAGAATTTCACAGTGCCAGCTGATTGACAAAATTTAATGAAGTCAACTTGGAACCTATTTTCCTGTAAATGAACTGTTGAAACAAATAGAGGAGTTATTGACTCAAACAAACACCACCTGTTTTAGAAGGATGAGGGATGGTGATGCAAGTAGATCATAGAAGTCAAACATTCCACACAGAAATTTAAAGAGCACCATACATGTGGTTTCAGACTCAAAACAATTATACCAAGCCAATGGTTTATGCTGATTTAGAAATGTATTCCATAAAACTCTTCTCTATTTCCAAACCTGAAGTAACGGGACAAAGACTAGGCATAATTATTATACCACTGTATTAGTAAATGCAAGTTTTGGGCAATCATTTGTTGTGGCTGAAGTTTGTTAGTCCTGGAACTCATAGTTTGAAGCCCTGTACCCCAATCTGACTCCATTTGGAGAAGAGACCGGATTGAATTATCATTGTTCAATAATAAATAAAAGTTAAAAATATAAGTTTATGAAAAATATTCCATAACATAAAGGAAGGAAATGAAAATACCTAAATAAATGGTAAAAAAACATATTTATAAGATGTTTTTATAGGAATAAGAAATAAATTTGGACTGCAATAATTGTATACTATAAAGTATAATAAATCTGAATAGTGAATTAAAGAAGCTATAAAGTAATGAAATGTGTAAAAAAGGCAACTAGTTTACTAGCTGAAAAAATGTTGAAAGGATGCTATACAAATAAGCAAATTATAGGTTTTATAAAATACATTAAAACATTTAAAAAGTAAATTTGAGATACCAAATAAACATTATCAGGATGGGACATCTGCCTAGATAGCTTCAGAATGAAAATGATCAGTATATGACAGTTATAAAGAAAAAAAAAATGGAAGTACAATATATAAAATTATATGTTCATCCATCCATTTGAGTAAAACACGTATTGAAATTTATTGATTCATCCTATATAATAAAGAGCTAATAAGCAAATGGTCATCATGCCATCACGCCATAATGGCTCAGACACCTCTACATTGGGGAAAGAGAAATGGGGATCAGCCAAGCCCAAATGAGCTGATGAGAGAGGAATAGGGACTAGCCATGCACAGATGAGTTGATGAGAGAGGAATGGGGACAAGACAGGCTACAGTGCAGGAGAGGGACAAGCTGACCACCCCATGGTTCTGGGTGCCAGTGGCTATGCCTGCTCCTGTATTCCAGAAGATGGACAAGCCACATGCCTCATGGTCCCAGGCACCAGTGCCTGTGGCTGTGGCCCGGGAAAGGGACAAGCCGCCTACTCCATGGTCCGGAGCACCTGCAGCTGTGGCCTAGGCAAAGCCAGAGAGAAGGAATCTTGGGTCCCAGATACTGGGCAAGGTAGGGGTGGTTAAGGACAATCAGGTCAGCAGGGGAGCAGTTAGAGGCAATCAGGTCAGTAGGGGAGCAGTTAGGGGTGATCAGGCATGCAGGCATAGGTGGGTAGGGGCAATCAGGTAGGTAAAGGTGGTTAGGGGTCATCAGGCAAGCATGCAGAGAGGTTAGAATCCAGTGGTCCTGGATTGTGAGGGGCAGTCAGACATCTCCTGAGGGGTCCTGGATTGGAGAGGGTGAAGGCTGGGTTGAGGGACCCCTGCCCTCCTGAGCATGAATTTCATGCACTGAGCCTCTAGTATAATGTATAATCTAGATACAATAATTGACCCCTGGAATTAAATTATTAACATTACTGTACCAAATCTTGCCTGATATAATTTAAAGTCTAGAGTAAAAAAAAAATTAAAACATAGAAATGCATACACATAAATACATATACACATAAAACATACACACACATACATTCATTTTATTTGCTCAATTACCCAGAAGGCAGGTAGTAGTAACTTACTAAGAAAACCTGCCACTTTTGGTCATTCCCATTACCTGTGCATCAGCAAATAAAAATAAAAATATTGGGATATAGGGAAGATAGAAGAGTTTGTAATTCTATTTCCCCATTCTTTCATTTCTACCTCCAGATCTTTGAAATGTTTTCAAAAAGTAGTCCTTCAAATTCAGACAGCACAGATTCAACCTTTTGTCACCTCCATCCTTTTTAATTAATTTATTTTTTCATTTGGCACTATTTGCCATATATTTTCATGATAACATATACATAGACATACAAATGACATGTGAACCTACCATTCATACCTTTGGAGATAGAAGAAAAGTTCTGATTTGTTTTTCCCATCAATATCAGATGCATTTTAATGCATCTGGCTGCTGAGGTCCATTGATTCTAAGATGTCAGAGGATTGTTTTTATTAATTAACTGTATTTAGATCAATTTTAGGTTTCAGATTATTAAGTATCTCCTCCCTTTTTTTCACTTTCCATATTATTACCACCTTTCAGTAGTGTGATAGTTTTGTTATAATTGATGAGCTAATATTAATACACTATTATTACAAAAGTCTATAGTTTCCATTAGTGTTCATTTTTTGTGTTGTATGATTCTATGGTTTTGTCAAATGCATGATGTCATATATCTGCCATTAGAGTATCATCCAGAATAGTTTCACTGCTGTAAAAGTCGTCTGAGCTCCACCTATTATCTCTCCCTCACATCCCCTTGCAACTACTGATTTTTTTTGTCTCTATGGTTTGCTTTCTCCAAAATGTCATATAATTGAAATCTTACAGCATGCAACCCTTTTTAGAGAGGCTTATTTCACTGAGCAATATACCTGCAAGGTTTCCCCATTTTTTTTTTTTTTATGGCTTGAAAACTAATTTATTTTTATTTCTGAAAAACTTTCCACTGTATAGATATGTGACAGTTTGTTAGCCTATTCATCATTCAAAGTACATCTTTGTTGTTTCCAAGTTTTACTCATCCATTTTTATTGGCAGGTCTTTAATTCCACTTCTCAATCAAATTGTTACCATGTCAATGGTAGAACAGGTAATTCTTAATGATGCAGTGCATCTTAGTAATTCATTTTTGTACTCTAGTAGTGGTAGAGTATATTTTTCTTTCTAGTAAAATGCAGTCTTAAGATTGGCAGATTTTGTTCACAATCCATTGTTTCAGACTTCTATGGTTTCTCAGCTATTCTTTTGGGAAGGATAATAATAGGTGTTACACCAAGTAAAATAAATATCTATTCTGGACAAAATTAAAATAAGGCAAGAGTTCAGTTATTTTTGCATTACACAATATTATGCCTTCACTCTCCCTATTGTGGAGAATTACCATACCTTTTAAACCAAGTATTTGGTCTGTTGTGCAAACAGTGAAGGTTTTTACATCATTAAATTATAGAAAGTTTCATCAGCAAACTGAGTAGCTTCCGTTGGATTAGAAGGAAGGAAATCATAGCATTTAAATTCATCCAAAGCTTTTTCTGGAAGTTTTGTCATCTGTTCACAGGACAGAAAGCTTCAGTCTGCTAAGGGACACTTTGTATTCTCTAGACTTGCCAAGAATGATCTCATTCTTTCCATCCATTTTACCAGTGAGTTCCGAGGCACTGCTATATTTTATAGGCATGCTTCTTTGATGTTACTAATGACGTGCTACTTATTTTAATTTCACAAAAATGTGTAAAGTTTTTCTTGATAATTACGATGGAGCAGAAGAAAGATCAGGAGCAAAGATGAAACATTAGAATATTGCCAAATATATTTGTCTCAAGTAAATGAATCAAGGTAACATAATTCTGCATGGATATCAGGCTTCATATCTGAATTACCTTTATCCCTTATGATGAAGCAAGTGGGACTATATAAAATAAGTGTTAATTTGAACTAAAATATATAAGATATTGACAGATAATTTTTGGAATCAGGGCTACTGTCATACATTAAAGTTAAAATTGTAGATCATCCCAATAATTCATTATTTTAGGTACTATACAAAATGGCTATTATTAAAAGTAAAATGCTTAAATGCTATTCTAGGACTATTCAACTGATAGTTTCACTTAGAAACTTTTTAAAACTATGAGATAAATTTTTTATTCAGTAAAATGCATAAATAGCCTGAAATATACAGTTGATTTTTGAGAAATGCATATGTCGGAGGAATCCACATTTCTATCAAGATATTAATGTTTCCTATTGCCCTAGTCTCCACCAGAAATAAGTACTATTCTGGTCTTTATCAAGTAGATTAAATTTGCTTTGTTTTAAAACATCATAAGCATGCAATTATACAATAGGTACTATTTTGAGTCTGATTTTTTCACTCAGCATAAGTATTTGGAGAATCATTCATGTTGTTTTATTCTTTTAGTTTTCAAAGAGCATCCCATTACAAGCATACCTCATTTATTGTACTACACTTTGTTGATCTTTACAAATATTGCTTTTTTTTTTTAACAAATTGAAGGTAAAATCCTCCATCAACAAAAATATTATGACTCATTGAGTTTCAGTGGTGGTTAGCATTTTTTTTAGCAATAAAGTATTTTTTTACTTAAGGTATGTACTTTAAAAAGACAAATGCTATTGCATACTTAATAGACTACAGTGTAGTGTAAACATAACTTTTCTATACACAGGGAAGCTAAAAAAATCTGTGTGACTTGTTTTATTGTAACATTTGCTTTATTGTGGTAGTCTGGAACCCATAATATCTTCAAGGTATGTTTGCATATGAATTTGTTTTAACTGTTTCCCTACTCTTCTAATGAATTTTTGTTTCATGTTGAATAGAAAATCTGGCTCTGGTACTTCATATTGTTTTAAAGTGGTGGTCTATTTAGCTTTAAGAAAATACTGGTTAGGAATCACAGCGTGCACAGCATCAATGTGATGGCAGTCTTGTGACTTTCAGATGTAACTCAATATCCTAAGCGCATACTGCTTAGAGGTGTGCTTGGTTATGAGAGCTAAGACAGACTGAGGCAAGATCCATCTCAGCTCTGGACACCAATTTTCAATAGGGTTCTTTCAGCTTTCATTTCTTTTCATCTATTGCTCCTCAAATTACAGGTTATAAAGTAATCTTGAATCATTCAAGTACAGTGTCTTTATATACTTATTTAGAACAGAACACATAGCAAGATAATAACAAAAATTCCTGCATATTTTAGATCTAGTAGAGTTCTGTATGTTTATTGAGTTGATATTGAAAGGAATTTAACCTGTGATAAAAATCTCAGACATTCTTAAGGCTAGAGAGGAACAGCTGCCATGGAGTTGTGTCACTCATATCTGCCTTCAACAAATAGCCTGCCTTTCAACTGCAAGGCGTTCAGTTACTTCATTGTGTTAACACTGTTAGGACCCCCTTAGCTTTTGAGCAGGGGCTGCACTCGTCTTGAACAGGTGCTAAGGCAAAAAGCTAGTGTATTGGGAGTCCTTGGGCTGACTTATTTCTGCTCAATGCTGGACTTTTCTATGAGATGATTTTACTCTGGACCATCCTATTGGGTTGACTGAGACTGTCATATTGACATCATAGTTTGATGCTCTATACAGTGGTACCTAGAGATACGAGTTGAATTTGTCCCGTAACCTTGCTCATATATCAAGTTGCTCATATCTCAAAGCAAATTTCCCCATTGAAATAAACTGAAATGCCATTAATCCGTTCCAGCCCCCAAAATGCCACCCAAGTTGTTCTTGTTACGTGTTTTTGAATAAGAAAAATGTATTTATAAATGACAAATATTATATAAAAACATGATAAAAGAGAATGTAAAGGAATAAACTGGTTTTATAAAGTGTATTTACCTACTCGTTACACTCTTAATGCTACACTTTATCCCTAAACTGAATGTAACTTAACTAATCTTCACTGAACTTAATTGCTACTGGTCTTTGCATTTTTGGCCGATTTCAAAAAAAAACGAGTCCAACGAGGTTTGCCTCTTCCTCCCTTTCAGAATGTTTCTGAAATGGGTGAGGCAAGTTTCATTGAACAGCTCTGATGCACGACCAGTAGCAACTTTTTTGGGGTGTTTCTTTTCCACGAAGTGTGACCCACTCTCCCACATTCCTAAGATCTCCTATATCTCACTTGTAGAGATCTCCTCCACCTTTGGCTCCTCCTGGAAACCAATTTCTTGGAGAACCTCCGCATGTTGCTGAGACTGCAACTCTTGTAACTCCTCCGTGGTGAGTTCCAGAGAGTGCTCCTCGACGAGCTCATTCACGTCTCTCTCATCCACCTCCAGGCCCATGGATTTTCCCAGAGACACTCTCTCTTCCTCCACTGGCACCTCGGGTTCGAATCCTTCGAAGGTCCTTTTGGCTACGGCCTCAGGCCACAGCTTCTTCCATGCAGAGGTCAAAGTCCTCCTTGTAACACCCAGCCAGGCCTGATCAATAATTCTGAGGCATATCACGATGTTAAAGTAGTTCTTCCAGAACTCTGGAAGGGTGAGGTTTGTGTTCTCCATCACCTCAAAGCAGTGCCGGAACAGGTGCTTGATGTACAGCTTTTTAAAATTAGAAATCACCTCCTGATCCATGGGCTGCAGGATAGGAGTGGTGTTGAGAGGTAGGTAGACAACCTTTATAAACTTGAACTCTTCGAGGAGTTCATCTTTGAGGTTTGGTGGGTGAGCAGGAGCATTGTGGAGGACGAGGAAGGCTTGCATGGTTAGGTTGTTTTCCTGTAGATATTTCTTAACAGAAGGGCCGAAAACCAGGTTTACCCACTCCACAAAGAACTGCCTGGTGACCCATGCCTTCGGGTTTGCCCTCCACATAACTTGCAGTTTATCTTTTAAAATCTTATGTGACTTAAAGACTCTGGGTTTTTCCGAATGGTATAAGAGCAGAGGCTTGATCTTGCAGTCGCCACTCCCATTGGCGCACAGTGCGAGAGTTAGCCTATGCTTCATGGGTTTGTGGCCTGGCATCGCCTCCTCCTCTGTCATTATATAAGTCCTATTCGGCATCTTCTTCCAGAAAAGCCCTGTCTCGTCACAGTTGAAGACTTGCTGGGGATATATCCTTTGGCTTCTATCAGTTAGGAAAAAATTTTGAGGTAATCCTCAGCTGCATCCGAACTTGCTGCCTCACCATGCCTGACAATGGAGTGAATGCCGGACCTTTTCCTGAAGTTATCAAACCAGCCTCTACTGGCTGTAAATGAGTCTTTTGATGCTTCTTCCATGGAAGTGCGTAGGGTCTGCTCCAGTAAATCAACGTAAATCGCTCGCGCCTTCTTGCATATGATGCCCTGTGTTAATGTATCTCCTTTAAGCTGCTTCTCCGTCACCCACACCATCAGTAGATTCTCCATCTTTTCATGGAGAGAGCTACGGAGCTTAGAAATTATTGTCATGCCCTTAGCTGCCGTTATACCCTTTATCGACTCCTTCTGTTTAAGCACAGTGCATATCATTGAAGTACTACGCCCATATTGCCTCTCCAAGTCAGCCACTCGCACACCTTGCTCATATTTTTCTATGATTCCACACTCTAATTCAATATACATCATCCTCTTCTGAGCACTGACCTTTCCACTCGCTTTCTTCGGACTCATGGTTATAAAAAGAAATGTGATAAAGTATGTAAATGCACAAAAGATGCTTTGACAATGAGGTAAACAAGCACACTGACTGAGGCGTGGGAAACTGAGACACTGGAGTTGCGGTAAACTGGTGGGTTGTGTGCAGCCAGCTGATCTGCGTGATTACTCGTATCTCAAATGTTGCTCGTATTTCAAAGCAAAAAATTGCTTGCTCCAGGGCTTGTATCTCAAAAATCTCGTATGTTAGGGCACTCGTATCTCGAGGTACCACTGTATATGTTCACTCTCCACCCATTTCTTTTTTTCCAATCCTAATTCTATTTTGTGCTCTGAATTTCATGTAATATCTCTGTGTTCAAGTTTGTAAGTACCTCAAAGGAATGTAAACCTAAGAAATCCATAATCTTTCTTTCTGATTTCATTGGGTCCTGCAGAAAGCCAGTGAAGTTGACATTGAGGCAGAGTTAGAAGTGAAAAAGATGCATTGGAAAAGAGGGAGGACCCCAAAAATAAAAGGGAAAAGGCTGAAGTGAGCAGGAAAAGCCTATGAAACACGAATCATAAATTTATCACTAAAATATTTATGAAAAAATCTAATTCAATCTAAAGTAATGTAACAATTGTTTCTGTTATAAACCCACATTTGATTATTTCTACAAATATTCTTACAAGTATGCTATTGCAAAATCTTGAAACTTCATAATGAGTTTTGTGTTTTCACTAAAAATCTTACCACATTCACTAAACTGAAAATGTTCCCTCTGGTTCCATGGGTACTTGTGTGACATACTGATTTAAAAACCAAAGTGGCAAAATAGGGCAATTATTTTTATTAACCTGGGACTTTGGAAGACTCAATTCAAAAGAAACTGTTGTAAGTGACATTATTATAAGTAGGTTTCTCAGCATAATTTTATTTTAAAAGTCCCAGTGAAAGAACCACATGGCTCTACAATAACAAAACAATTTTTTCCTTTATAAAACATTTAATATAACCCCCCCAATCCCAGATGTTTCTTTGTATTTATTAAAATTCTGAATGAAAACTCTGAACTTATTAGCTGTCACCATTTATCCCTTATTTTCTGGATGAGTACTATAATCAAAATTAGATTTTCTTTGAAATGCTTTAGTAATGTAGTAATACTTCACAAGGTAAATTCCTCATAGCATATCTCTTCAGAATTTGCAGATTTCCTAGCATTTGATTCACGTCTTCAACGACTGATAATTACATGTGGTTTTGTGCAAAATATAGGAAGCAAGTATCCATTCTTCACTGGTCCCTTTAGTCACTACTTCAATCAGCATGCAGTGAATATGCATGATGTATCAACTAATGAGTGTATAAAGATATAGTCCCTGATCTAAGGGAACAATTTAACACCTCTGCTTTTTCCTTTAGACTTTAAAATTAAATTGGAATTAATATGCTGCTTTTGTAATTTATATACAATTTTTTGAGTTGGGTACATACAAAAATACTGTCATTAATAATCATCTTCATCCATCTTCATAGCCCTAAAAGATATCCAGACCTAGTAATGTTGTGTTATGTATGTAAAATTAAGCCATATGCTACATGCAAGATGCCTTTTTATGCTCTTCTAACTCTAAAAAATATCAGGCTGATTTTCTCTGGTCCCGAGTTAAGTGCTTACTTTTATGTTATCATTAAGCATATGGACACCTAGAGTTGCATCCTTCTTTGATAAGCATAAGTATACCTGAGAATTTTTCTTAAGTGAAATCGTTTTACATCTAGAATTAGCCAACTGGACTCTGTTTAGGTGCTCCCTAATTGGTGACGTTGGGAGCCAGTTGAATATAAGCCTTCTCTCCATCAGACCTGATCAGAATGTTGACTTGGCCACGTCATTTTCAAAATGCTTCTTCACAGCCTCTTTGATCTGGTGTTTGCTAGCCTTGACATCCACAATGAACATAAGTGTATTGTTGCCTTCTATCTTCAACAGGGCTAACATAGTAGTAAAGGATGGGATTTAATGATGAATAGTGGGTCAAGTTTCTTTCTCCTGTGGCCACTCTTCTGAGGATATTTGGGCTGCCTTCAGAACTGCAGTGTCTTGGGTCATCAAAAGGTGGGTGACTTGTGGATCTTTTTGTGTGTGCATGTGGCTGTGGACACCTTGGGCACTGCCTCTTTTTTTTTGTTTTTTCTCATTCTTCTTTATTTGGCCTTCAAAGCCTTTGCTTTAGCTTTCACTTTAAGAAGGATAACAGGAGCTTCCTTCCCTACTTTTGGCACAATCTTGATGAAAAGGGTTTGTGAGACCTATTCCCAAGGATATCTCAGTTTTTTAATGAATGTGATTTGTACTGGTTGGGTCAAATGTATGTGGAGTCTTAGTTTAGCTGTTCCTGGCTGGGATTTTCATGGCCAATCCTTCGAGTCAAGAAAGGTGATTGTCATAGGGTTTCCTGAAAGAGGAAAGAATAAGCTCAATGCTGAAGAAGCTTAATGTCAGGAAGCCCCATTCTGCTCCATTTCTTTTCTCTTTGCCAGGGTAAATCTATCTTGACTCTATTTATGCAGTACTTTGATCTGTTTCAGATTATATATAAAAACGGAATTCTTTATTTCACGACTGGCTTTATTGCTGAATCCCTCATTTGTTGTTTTCATTGATATTGTTGCATGCAGTATCAATTAATTTTTTTTCAGTGATATGCGGTATTCTGTCAACAATTTCTTTATACAATGGATGGATATTTTCCTCATTTTCTGGTTAGGGATATAGTATCTATTAAGATAAACATAATTATACTTGTCTTTTAGCAGCCATTTCTGATTAGTATATATTTGATATATACCAAGTAAGAATTGCTGGTTAGACATTCTTTGATATTATATTTCTCTTTTGAATCAGCCCCAAGGTAATAAAAAAGAAAATGTGTCATTATATTTTATACTTATATAGTGTATGTAGTATAGCTATATATTTATGTAGCTTATGATGTAATATATTTTTGATTAGTTGATCCTAACTGTACTTTTTCAATTATTATCCAGATATTAGTTCATGTATCAAATTTAAATTCTTACAATATCTATGAAACACATAATCTGGATGAGTACTATAATCAAAATTAGATTTTCTTTGAAATTTTTTTCCTTCACTATTGTGTTGACTATTTTGGGTCTTTTAACTCTCCATGCAAGCTTTTATCATATAATCCGTTTATTAATATCCATAAAATAATTTACTGAGATTTTGATTGGTATTATATTTGGTAAACTGTTTCTTTCTAAGAATTGGTTAATGAAATCTAAATTATGAAATTTGTGAGCATAAATTTGTTCATATCATTATTTTTTATTTTTTAATTTATATTTTTATTGAAAATAATACAGATGTTCTTTTATTCCCTATTGACCCATCTCCTCCCCCCTCCTCTCCCCTCCCCAGGTTCACCCTACTATTGTCTGTGTCCATGGATTATGCATATATGCATATAAGTTATTTGGTTGATCTCTTCCTTTCCCACCAGCCTTCCTTCTAAGGATCCTAAGTCTATTGCATGCTTCCATGTCTCTGGATCTATTTTGTTTGTCACTTTATTTTGTTCATTAGATTCCACATATAAGTGAGATCCTATAATACTTGTCTTCTCTGACTGGCTTATTTCACTAAGTATAAAACCTCCAGGTCCCTCATGCTGTCTCACAGGGTAAGAGATCGATCCTTCTTTCTTACAGTTGTGTAGTATTTCAATCATGTTCTGCTTGATGTTTCAGATTTCTTAGGATATATTTCTAGAAGTGGGATACTGGGTCATATGACAGTTCCATTGTAAATTCTTTGAGGAAATTTCACATTGTTTTCCTTTGTAACTGTAGCAGTCTGTAGTTCTACCAGCAATGTACTAGTGTTCCTTTTTCTCCACATCCTCACCAAGAATTGTTAGTTTTGATTTATTGATGGTAGCTATTCTGGCAGGTGCTATCTCATTGTCATTTTAAATGTTTATGAATTATATAGTGATTCTCCTCTTCAAGTTCTAATATTAGTAATTTGTGTCTTTTTTTTAACCTTGGTTAGTCTAGGTAGATGTAATCAATTTTATCTATCTTTTCAAAGTAAAAACTTTTGATTTTGTTGATTTTTCTCTATTGATTTATTTTTTAAATATATTTTATTGATTTTTTATAGAGAGGAAGGGAGATAGTTAGAAACATCTATCAGCTGCCTCCTGCACATCCCCTATTGGGGATGTGCCGACAAACCAAGGTTCATGTCTTTGACCAGAATCAAACCTGGGACCCTTGAGTCTGCAGGTTGAAGTTCTATCCACTGAGGCAAACTGTTTAGGGCTTCTCTATTGATATCTTATTTTCAATCTCATTGATTTTTCTTGGTTTCATTTCTTTCACTTACTTTGGATTTAATTAGCTATTCTTTTACTAGATTCCTAAGTAATATATATATATATATATATTATTGATTTGAGATCTTCCTTTTTTCCTACTAAATGGATTCAATTCTATAAATTTCTATTAGGGTAGTGCTTTTGCAATATGCTTCAAATTTTGATAAATTGTGTTTTAATTTTCATTTAGTTAAATATTTTTAATTTCTCTTGCGATTTCTTCTTTGATCCATGTGTTATTTAGAATTGAATTGTTTAATCTCCATATATTTTTATATTTTAGCTTTATTTTATTGATTTTTAATTTAATTGTACTATTCTTTATATATATTATTGATTTTTTACAGAGAGGAAGGGAGAGAGATAGAAAGTCAGAATCATCGATGAGAGAGAGACATCGATCAGCCGCCTCCTGCATGCCCTACAGTGGAGATGTGTCCGCAAGCAAGGTACATGCCCCCAATCGGAATCAAACCTGGGACCTTTCAGTCCGCAAGCCAACGCTCTATCCACTGAGCCAAACCAGTCTCTGCTAATTGTACTATTCTTTATCCCTCATTACTTTTCAAACTTTAAAGTCTGTTCTTTCTGAAATGAACTTTGCTACTTCAGCTTTTTTGGGGTTAGTGTTAACATGGTACATATTTTACCATTCATTTACTTTTAATCTATCTTTGTCTTCATATTTAAAGTGAGTTTCTTATAGACAACTTATAAACATATATTTGGATCCTTTTGTTTGTTTGTTTTTATATTTGTTCCTCTGACAGTCTCTGTCCTTCAATGTTGCATTTAGAAATGAGGCATTCAAACTAATTGTTGATATAGCTGGATTCATATCTACCATATTTGTTACTCATTTGTATTTGAACACTTGTACATTGTTGCTATTTTTGACTTTTACTCTTTTTTTTTAGTGTATTCCTTGAATTTTCAGTATACAACTTCACACCTAACCCAATTCCACTTTCTCATGACACTATACCACTGCATGGATAGAGTACCTTATAATAATAAAAAACTTCTAATCCACCCCCTACTGTTCCTTGTGTCATTACTGTCATTCATTTAACTTGTATATAGATAACATGCACATATATATGACATATATTATATGCACTATCTATCTATCTATCTATCTATATATACTGTATATAATATATATGACATAAACACAAATGTCCATAATAGATTATTATTGTAGATATTATTATTAATACTAGAGGCCCAGTGCATGAAATTCATGCACAGGGTGTGTGTGTCCCTCAGCCCAGCCTGTACCCTCTCCAATCTAGGACCCCTTGACTAATGTTTGACTGCCTGTTTAGGCCAGTTCCTACCTCTCCTAACTGCCCACCTCTGCAGGCTTGATTGCCCCCAACTGTGCTCCCTTGCAGGCCTGGTCCCTCCCAACTACCCTCCCCTGCTGGCCATTTTGTGGCAGCCATCGTGTGTCCACATGAGAGCAGCATTCTTGTGTGTTGGAGTGATAGTCAATTTGCATATTACTCTTTATTAGATAGGTTTTTAACAAACTGTTTTTGACACATAATTATGAATAAGAAAATGAATGTTCTTTTGTACCTTCACATATTCCATCTTCAAAGCTCTTCCTTGCTTTATGTACATACAAGTTTCCACTTTCATTATATTTCTTCTCTTTAAAGAACTGTTAATGTAGATCTTACAAATTTCTATAAGTTTAGTGTACCTGAGAAATAAGTAATTCTCATCTTTATTTCTCTATATGTAAGGCATCTATTTCTTCTGGCTTTTTAAAAGTTTTTTTTAGGAATTTTTTTTATCTTTGATTTCCCATAGTTTAAAGTTTTTTATCTCCAATTTCTCATAGTTTAAAAATTTTTATGCCTAAGTGTAGTGTTTTGTTTGTTTTTTACAATTAGTCTGCTTGGTGTCTGTTATGAAAATATTCGCAGTCATTATTGTTTTAAATAGTTATTTTGTTTCTTTCTCTTCTTCATCTCCTCCTGGAGTTCTCATTACATGTATGCTACACCTTTTGTAGTTGTTTTACAGCCTTTGGATATTCCCTAATGTTTCTTGCATTATTTGTTCTCTTTGTTTTTCAGTTTTCAAGTATTACATTTTTTAAAATTTAATTTTATCTTTATTTGTTTATTTTGAGAGACAAGGGGAAAGGGAGGAAGAGAGAGGCAAAAGAGAGAAAGAGAAACATTGATTTGTTGTCCACTTATTTATGCATTCATTAGTTGATTCTTATATGTGCCCTGGCCATGAATGAACCCACAACCTTGGTGAAGGGGGATGATGCATTAAGCAATTGAGATACCCAGACAGGATAGTTTTTAAGGATTTTATCAATATAGCTTCTAGCTCAGAGCTGCTTTTCTCAGCCACACCCAATCTACTAATAAGCCCATCAAAGGCATTTTTCATTTCTGTTATAGTGGTGTGTATGTGTTTTTTTATTTGATTGTTTTTTTTAACTCTAGTATTTTGTTTTGTTCTTTCTTATGTCTGTCTATTTATAGTTCCCATCTGTTCTTGTATGGTTTCTACTTTATTCATTAGAGCACTTAGCATATTAATTACAGTGGTTTTAAATTCCTGGTCTGATGACATTTCTGCAATCTCCAGTTCTAATAATTGCTCTGTCTCTTCAAATGGTGGTGTGTGTTGTTTTTTGCCTTTTGGTGTGCCTTGTAACTTTTTCTTGATAACAGAACAAGGTATATTTGTTAAAGAGAACTGCTGTGAATAGGACTTTCACAATTTGTAGAGAAGCATCCCTAGTTCTATGATTAGGATGGAGCTGTGCCTCTGGATTGTGAACTTCACAAGTTTTTCCTCCCCACTCAGGTGGCTCAGCATGGCTAGAGTTATGTAGAGTTAATTCTCTTCTCTCAAGTCAGTTGGGCTCTGACATTACCTAGCAGGTAAAATCCTGGCTAACCAGTTTCTGCTGAGGGCAGGCCTTATTAAAAAGAACACAGAGTATTACAAAAGATTCTTTTTTCCCAGAGCCTTTCAGAACCTGAGGATATTTTTATCTGATATTTATTATGGAAACCTGAAGGAGATTTTATTTATTTATTTATTTATAATATATTTGAATTGATTTTTTTACAGCGAGAAAGATAGAGGAAATAGAGTTAGAAACATCGATGAGAGAGAAACATCAATCAGCTGTCTCCTGCACCCACTGGGGATGTGCCCACAACCAAGGCACATGCCCCCAACTGGAATTGAACCCGGGATCCTTCAGTCCCCAGGCCAACACTCTATTCACTGAGCCAAACCCACTTCAGCCTGAAGAAGATTTTATAGGTTAATCTCACCATATTGTGGGAGCCAGGCAGAGCTTCATGAGGTAAATCTCCTGATATGACTAGTTCTCTCTGGAGTTTTTATCTCACAGAGATGTCCACATTAAGCCTTCAGCAAATTCAATTACAGTTCTTTTCCTACCTTGACACTGGTTTCCATGGTGACTTCAAATGTGAGTCCCTACTCTAGTAAGCCACAAATTTCTCTATTTACTTGCCTGCCCGCCACTCTCCAATCTTGAGGGCAGTGGTTTGCCTTGTGTTCTTCCCATTTTTATTATTCTGAATAAATTATTTTTTTCCAGTCTATTCAGGTTTTCCTTGTTGTTAGGACAGATGGTGAATTTCTAGCTCCTTATATTGGTAACTGGAGGTTGTAAGTATACAAATTAAGTTTGAATAATAGAACCAGAAGTTAGATAAAATTCATTTGTACACATATTTGGAGTTGGTAAATGGAAACATTATCTGGGTCCTTTGGACAAGCAAGCAAAGTATATTATCTGTATTACTTACGTATTTCAGTTCATAGCTTTGCTTTTTATATACAGAGCCCTGTCTCGTTTGACTCAACAGATAGAGCATTGGCCTGTGGACTGAAGGGCTCCAGATTCGATTCCAGCCAAGTCCAGGCTGCGGACTTGATCCCTGCTAGGGGGCATGTGGGAAGCAGTCAATTAAAGATTTTCTCTCATCATTATGCTCCTATCTCCCTCTCCCTTCCTCTCTAAATCAATAAAATATATTTTTTAAAAAATAAATAAAAATAAAAATATATACAGAATATTCTATAAATTATCAAACTTTGCAGCTATTTATCCAAATTAATATTCTTTAGTATTTTTGATAAATTGCAAATTGTTACAGAGAAAAATTTAAATTTTGCCTGAGAGAAATTGTCCTTATGAATTATATGAATTACATGAAACTAGAGACCTGATGCACAGAAATCATGCAAGAGTAGGCTTTTCTTCCCCCAGCTGCTGACACTGGCTTCTCTTTGATACCCAGGACCCAGGCTTCCCTCACAGCCCTGACTTCATCCGGGAGGTCAGGACTTCCAGTCTAATAAGCATATTATACATTTATTATTATAGATAAAGTTAAGGGAAAACAGAAACATAAGTAAATTTGAGATAAATTAAAAAGAGAGAAAGAGAAAGTAAGGAAAGCATTTCAGTGCCTTTTGAATTCTTACCTTTTTAAATTATTTCCTAGAAAACATATAAATTCAATTGATTAAATAAAATCTTTACCAAAAAAAAAAGAAAAAAGAAAAAAAAAAGAAACTCAACAAGAAAGAATTCACAGTAAAACATAATAGATTGAGCATATCCTTTATTTTATTTTATTTTTTATAAAATCCCCACAAAAAAAGAAGGAATAAACTGAGAGTAAATGATGGGAGGAGGGGGGGGAAAGGAGATATCATTAACTTTTGAAAGTAGACAAGGTAAAAATAGTTTAGTGCAGCTTTGCAAACCATTCCAGGAGAGCTGGACACTCATTAGACTCAAGCTAGCCCCCCTGCAAAAAAAAAAATCGTGGACAAACCTTAAAAGGGGAGCATTATTTGAATGTCTCTCAATAAGGTGATTGGAGCTCAGGTTTCTCTGAGTATTTTGTAGTTAAGTAACTGCCTTATCTTCACCTCTACCCAGCAGTACTCCAGAGATTCATTCGCTGGTGGACTGAATCCAGGGAGATTCTGAAATTGAGATCTCTGTTTCCAGAGTGAAGTGTCGACCTAAAACCAAGAGCTTTGGTGAAAGGTATAAATGACGCTCAATTATGTCCACTTACTTCCTCTACTCTCAAAATGTTTCAGTCCAGGCATATTATTTTTCAAATACCCATGACTCTTTTCAAAGCAAAATAATGAATATTATTTTTTCTGGAACTCCTATGGAGGAAGACATGGTATCACCTGCCACAAATTACATGCTAGCCTTGATAAAAGTGCAGTGAAACCCCTCAGATGACAAGCCCCAAGCAAACCCACAAAGTTTCCAATAAGATTTTGCATACACATTCTTAAAATGACTGGAAACTCATTTTTTTTAAAGAAAATAAATGGAAAAAGGCTCAAAATTAATGAATTAAATTTAGTCTGGTAGGGCGTTAATATTATGAACACTAAAAAAATTGGATATATATTGAAAACTAGCACAAGAAAAGCAGAATTTTATGTATGATAGGTTATAGGTACTACAGAGATTAAATACTGGAAATATCTTTATACAGCATATTAGTCTATTCCCTTTTTTAGACACAGGAAACTGGAGTGGCATATCCAAATTTGAAAAGTCTAAATGCTGGCATAGCTATAATTTATTACATAATTTACATCTATTGCATAATAGATACTTTCAAAAATGGTAATTTTATTTTACACAAATCAAACAGGCCTTTCTCTCACTTCCCTTTCCCATTGTGCTTTAAATGAGGCTGATAGTTTTTTTATAAGGAAAAAAAATAGAGTCTAGTTGTTTACATAGCATGGAATAGGCATAGCACAGAAGCAGGAATACATTTAAGGAGGACATAAATAAAGAAGAGAACAGAAAAAAATTCTTACTCTGAGTCTAAGCTCCAAAATTTTCCTTTGATGTTAAGTTGGAGGAAGACAAGTTGAATTTATTATAACCTTATATTTTTGAGAAAAATATTGATAGTAGCAATCACATTGTAAGGAATCCTAATAACCCCCACCTGTGAAGATCCTACTGCTTTTGGCTGTCACTGCCTTCAATGTATCAAGAAGGTTTGATACAGAGTATAGTACTAACTCAAGGCAGTTGGAACAGGTGAAATAATGATTGGTAGCTACAAAAGTGTATGGACTGCTCAGTGGCACAGTGATTCTGTGTATTAGCAAAGGAAATTTAGTTGCTCCTTTAGCTAGAAAGAATAATTCAGAAGACACATGAAAATTTGTTGTGTATTAATTTGAAAATTTTCTATAACTCTACAATGGTGACGCGGTAGTTTAGTTAAAATAGCTTACATATGCTGCAGTAATAAACTCCAAAATCTCAATAGCAAACAGCAAATATACTTTGTTCACAAAAGTTCTGCCATAAGTCTGAGTATCCAGGAAAACTGTTCTCTATGTCATGGCTCAATGATTCAAGGTGTTTCATTCCTAAAGTACCTCCATGCCAACACAATTCTGCTATCGCAGGAAGGTAGCAGAGAGCGTTCATGGACAATCAAATGTTTTGACTTAGACGTCATACATTAGACTTTCTATCAGAGGATTGTTCAGATATATGATCTCCTAACACCTAGAGGCCAAAATATCCAATTCTTCTGTGAGTAATAAAAGCATTGAGAACTGGCCCTGGCTTATGTGGCTCTCAGTTGGTGTCATCCAATGTACCAGAAGGTTATTTCTGGCTTGATTTCCTGTCAGGGCACACACCCAGGTTGTGGAATCAATTCCCAAGCATATCCAGCATATGTGGGAGGGAACTGATTGATTTTTCTCTCTAACATCCATGTTTCTTCCTCTCTCTCTCTCTCTCTCTCTCTCTCTCTCTCTCTCTCCCTCCCTCCCTCCCTCCCTCCCTCCCTCCCTCTCTCTCTCTCTCTTTTTCTCATCTCTCTCTCTCTCCCTCTCCCTTTTTTCTCTCTCTAAAATCAGTAAAAAACATACTTTTAAAAAAGTATTGAGCCGAAACCGGTTTGGCTCAGTGGATAGAGCGTCGGCCTGTAGACTGAAAGGTCCCCGGTTTGATTCCGATCAAGGGCATGTATCTTGGTTGCGGGAACATCCCCATTGGGGAGTGTGCAGGAGGCGGCTGATCGATGTCTCTCTCTCATCGATGTTTCTGGCTCTCTGTCCCTTCTCCCTTCCTCTCTGTAAAAAATTAATAAAATATATTTTTTAAAAAAGTATTGAAACTGGATGTAAGTGCTTGAAATCTCTAGTATACTTGGTGAAATTTCTATTTCAGTATCTAGTTGTTAAAGGAAAAGTTTATAAAAATAATTAATGGAACTTTTAGGATCATTGAAGGAATAAATAAAATTAATAATATATTTTTTAAATTATGATATTGTGAAGTTGCTGACATTATTTTGGGCTTAATGGAGAAAGAAAATATCCTGCATGAAAATATTCTGTGATAAAACAAAATAAATTACAAGTAATAAGTTAATAGATAGTAATTAATGAAAGATGATTTCTAATTAACTTTTTGAAACTCTGTAATGGATTGCTGAATGATGTTATAAACCTTAAACATAGGGTTTTTAAAGAATTACTGTGTAAAAAAGCATTGCAAACATCCTTGGACTTGGCAATAAGTATTGCATAGAGATTGCTTAATCTTTCTTTTGAAATATTGATTAATAGATGTACCTTCAGGTTAAATACATTTTATTTTTTATATAAGAACTTCATGTGGTTGAATCAAGTGTAGAGGTAATGCTGTAACACGTTATACATATTTTCCTTTATAATTCAACTGGGCCCTTCTCATTTTAAATAGAAATTCTATGGACAGATATTTTCAGTTTTATTATGTAGTTCATTTCAGTGGCAATTGTTTCTTGTAAATTAATCTCTTATGCAAATCTTAAAGAGATAATTTAATGGTAGTAGTGGTATGTTTAAAACAATAATTTATAATATAGGTTGGTGAGATTGTTTTCCATTCTATTTCACATCTGCTTCACGAAATATTTGTCATTAGTTAATCATATAAGAGAATATTGCTATAAATTAAAATTACTGTTCTGTCTTCTTGTGAGGAATTAAATTAAAAGAAGTTAGACCTCTAAGTTCCTGATTCAATATTTCCTCTCACCTATAAGAATATTTCTTGGAGAAATGCCATATCATCCTTTAGCTGTAAAACTCACTTATGATTCCATCCTTTTACCGAGAAATGTTTATTCAAAAAACATGGATGTTACAGTATTACAGTATTTATCTGTTTTCTTTATCTCTGGTCAAAATATTATCTGCAACAAGTCAAACCTTAGAAGAATGCCATCTAGAACATCTTATTAATATGTAAAATATTTATCAGAGTATTTTTTACAATAATAAATAATATTAAATATCACAATGGTATTCTAAATGTACTCATGTGTAACATTAAAATAGTATTATCTATGTGAAATAAATAATTCATTTTGAAAATTTTTGCATTTTCAAATGTATTATGTGATATTTATAAAATTTAGACCCTTTATACTATGTTTTGCTGACATTTATATTTAAAGATTTAAAGTTTTCTGTATAACACTCAACTTATTTTGAGAACTAAAATTATTATTTGTTCACATTATGTGATTAAGTTAATTGGTATGTTATATTCAAAATTTAGCTTTAGATATTTAAATTAAAAACACTTCATTTTACTATATGTGGATACGTATATATTTTTTCATAGGTTAGAAAAAAGTATAAAGGAATATATACCCTGTATATGCAAGTGAAAAGTAAAAGTGCTCAAAGGGGAAGAAAAAATGGCGGCGGAATAGACAGATGCACCTGGAGCTTTGTCGTTGGGCAGAGGGAGAGAGGGCAGCTGAGAGTCGCACTGGGAGTTAAGAGTCAGTTATCCTCCAGGAGAAGGTGGGGGACTGCTGGACGGGGCTCTCCTGACCGGGCAGCCCCACTGCCATGGGGTTTTTGTCTACCCGAGCCACCAGTACGAACGCAGAGACCATGCCATCTTGCAGAAGGAGGTGGATGTCTGCGGAGGTCTGAAAGCTACAGCTGCAGCTGAATCACTCACCAAACAGCTGGTGACCCAGAACACTGCTCTCCAATTGGCGCAGACATGCAGACTCAGAGGAAATCCACAGGGCACACAGAAAGGTCAGATTTCGACTGGGATAAGGTGAGGTCTCCTATCCCGCAGAACAGAGATGTGCACTTGGTGGGAACCGGGCTGCAGGAAAGCTGCTTCTGGAGAGGTCTGTGGATGTGGGGCAGGGTGTGATCCCTAAATGTGGAAGCAAACTTTCGGAGCTGTTGACAGAAGGGAGCTCTGGAAAACAACTCATTTTGATCTGAGGCAGGACAGCCTGGGAGTTATTACAGTGTCCCGGCTGCAAAATCTCCACAAACAGTTTTGAGAACCACAGAGTAGCAGGATCTGAACACAGCCTAGAGAGATCCTGTGCTTAGTCTCAGAGGTCAATTCCGAAACACTGCCACCCAGTGGATGACACACAAATTGACTCTCGCATAACCACAAAAGAATAAAGAGATTAAAATGTCAACAGTGCAACACAGGGAATTGCAATACCCTCACTACTGGGAAACAGGAGTGCCAAGCAGGAGAATAGTGGAAGTGAATGACCATTCTATTTTTTTTTCTTTTTTTTTTAATTTTCTATTTTTTTTTCATTTTTGCATATTTTAATTAAAAACTATTTTCTTAAGTTCCTCCTCAATTGATTTTATCTTTTTAATTATTACATTTTTGTTTTCAACTAGTATTACTACTACTATTTTACCTTTTTGGAAAAAAACAAGTGTCATTCTATTTTCCCTTTATTTTACTACGGGATTAGAATTCTACATTCTATTTTCATCTTTCCTTTAGCATAATTTTACTTTATCTCAACTCTACCTTTATTCCAACACTTTCCTCCTAACTTTCCCCATTTTTGTTGTCTTGTTTCTCTTTCCCTTTTCCAACTTTAGATTCTCTCTATTCTTTCTCTTTACCTGGTTAAAAATTACACCCCGCTTATACATCTAATTTCAAATTCCCTACTCCAAGTCCATACAAACCTCTCTCTTCTTATCTTCACTATCCAAAAAGTTGTTTTTCTCTATGTCCTTTTGTTGCTGTTTGCCTGAATGGTGATTATATCGATTTTTTGTACTTTTTTGTGAGATTCTTTTAGCTTATTCTACTTGTTTTATTTTGCTTTTTGTTTGCTTTGTTTTGGTTTGCTTTTTACCTCTATTTTCCCTTGCCTCCCTTGATACCAGCTGTTATTTGTAGTTTGTATTAATCTTCAGGTACCGGTTGCCAGCAATTGTTGGGATTAGTGACTGTTCTATTGGAGTTTTCTCCTGACATCTATATTTTGTTCCCCTTTTCTCTCCTATCCTATTTCCTTTCTCTCTGACTTTTTTCTCTTTCTCTTTCCTTCTTTTCTTGTCCTTTTTATTTTTTATTTAATTTTATTTTATTGTTTATTTATTTATTTTTCTCCCTCTCCCAATTTGATTTTGGCACTTCTTTCTTTTTTCTTTTCCTCATTTTTCTCTTATTCTTTTTCTACTTATCACTAATTTGTCTTTCATTGATGGTCACCTTAATTGTTATCATTAACATCCTGAATACATTTCTGTTCAATGCCTTGTGTTTTGTGCCTAGTCGTGTTATAGTTTGTGCCTTCGAATCAACATAGGAGAGAGAACTACATAACCAGACACCCAGAGAAGAAATAACATGGGCAGAAGAAGAAACAGCCTGCATACGACAGAAAGGCAGGTATGGCCAGAAAAGGAAGTAAAGGAAATAGAAGCAAAAATAAGCCAGCTAGAGAAAGAGTACAGAGAAATAATCCTAAGGTAAATGAAAACAATGGAAGACAAAATCAACAATGTGAGTAAGAGCCAATAGGAAATGAAGATGAAGGAAGAAGAAATGCAGAAGAACCTAGAAGAAATGCAGAATAATCAGAAAGAAATGTAAAATGACATCACTGCTATAAAGAACTCAATGGAAAGCATCAAAAGCAGACTAGAAGAAGCAGAGGACCGCATCAGTGAGCTAGAAGATACGGTAGGAAAAAAATACCCAATACAGCAGATTTTAGGGAAAAAAATTAAAAAGCAAGAGGAGAGCCTAAGGGAACTTTGGGATAACACAAAACAAAACAAAATCCCCATAATTGGGGTTCCAGAAAGGAAAATGAGCAAGGATTAGAGAACCTGTTTCAAGAAATAATGACAGAAAATTTCCCCAATATAGTAAAGAAAAAACCCACACAAATCCAAGAAGCTCACAGAGTCCCAAGCAAAATGAACCCCAAAAAACCGACACCAAGGCACAGTATAATTAAATTGGCAAACACCAATGACAAAGTAAGAATCTTAAAAGCGATCAGAGAGAAAGGAAAGTTACCTACAAAAGAACCCCCATAAGACTTGCTACTGATTTCTCAACAGAAACTCATAAGGCCAGAAGGGAATGGAATGAAAAATGAAAAGTCATGCAAAGGAAGGGTCTAAATCCAAGAATACTATACCCTGCAAGGCTGTCAATCAAAATTGAAGGTGAAATCAGAAGCTTCACAGAAAAAAAAAAGGACTAAGGGAATACATTACCACCAAACCAGCAAAGCAAGAAATGTTAAAGTGTCTCCTGTAATAAAAAGAAATAGGAAGTGAGACAGGAACTCTGGGGTAAAGACTAAAAATGGCGACAGATAAGTACTTATCAATAATAACTTTAAATGTAAATGGATTAAATGCTCCAATCAAAAGACATAGTGTAAGCAATTGGATAAAAAAACATGATCCATATATCTGCTGTGTACAAGAAACCCACCTCAGGAAAAGAGATGCACAGAGAATGAGGTTGAAGGGATGGAAGGTGGTATTTCAGGCAAATGGAAATGAAAAAGGAGCTGGGGTTGCAATACTTATATCTGACAAATTAGATCTCAAAGTGAAGGACAAAATAAGAGATAAAGAACTCCACTTCATAGTACTAAAGGGAACAATCCAACAAGAAGAAATAACTGTGGAAAACATATACGCACCCAATATAGGAGGACCTAAATACATAAAAAAATAATCCTGGACGATATTAAGGTAGAGTTTGACAGCAATATAATCATACTAGGAGACTTTAATACCCCACGGTCACCACTGGACAAATCCTCTAAACAAAAAATCAGCAAAGAAAGATCAATCCTAACTGACTCACTAGACCAGATGGAATTAATTGACATCTTCAGAACATTTCACCTCAAACCCACAGAATATACATTCTTCTCTAGTGCACATGGGTCATTTTCAAAGATAGACCATATGTTGGGTCATAAGAAAAGTCTCTTCAAATTCAAGAACTAGAAATCACATGCATTTTATCAGAGCACAGTGCCATAAAACTGCAAATCAACTATTCTAAAAACAATAGAAAGAAAACAAACACATGGAGACTAAACAGCATGCTATTAAACAACAACTGGGTAACCAAAGAGATCAAGGAAGAAATAAAAAACATCATGGCAACAAATGACAATGACAACACAACACTAAAAATTTATGGGACACAGTGAAAGCAGTCTTGAGAGGGATGTTTATACAAGCTTACTGCAAAAACAGAAACAATGTTTATACAAGCTTACTGCAAAAACAGAAACAATGTTTATACAAGCTTACTGCAAAAACAGAAACAATGGTAATAAATTACCTAACCCTACAACTCAAAGAGCTAGAAAGAGAGCAACAAGAAAAGTCCAGTGTAAGCAGAAGGAAGGAAATAGTAAAGATCAGAGCAGAGATAAATAACTTGGAGACCAAAGTAATAATTCAAAAGATCAACAAAACCAAGAGCTGGTTCTTTGAAAAGATAAACAAGATTGATGGACCTCTAACCAGGCTCACCAAGAAGCAGAGAGAAGACCCAAATAAACAAAATCATAAATGAAAGAGGAGAAATAACAACAGACCCTGTGGAAATACAAAGGATTGTTAAAAAATAGTAGGAACAACTCTATTCCAAAAAATTGGACAGCCTGCAAAAATGGACATATTCCTAGAAAAATATAACCTTCCAAAACCAATCAGGAGGAATCTAAACATATCAATAGTCCAATAACTATGGAAGAAATTGAAGCAGTCATCAAAACGCTTCCAGTAAATTAAAGCCCAGGACCAAAAGTATACACAGGAGAGTTTTACCAAACATTCAAGGAAGAATTAAAACATATCCTCCTTATACTATTCAAAAATATTCAAGAAGAAGGAACACTTCCAAACACCTTCTATGAAGGTGTTCCATCACCTTAATACCAAAACTAGAGAAAGACAACACAATGAAAGAGAATTATAGGCCAATATCTCTCATGAACATAAATGCCAAAATCATCAACAAAATTCTGGCAAATCGGACCCAGCAGTACATCAGAAAGATCATACACCAAGACCAAGTAGGATTCATCCCAGGAATGCAGGGATGGTACAATATCTGCAAATCAATAAACGTGATACATCACATAAACAA
Source organism: Lasiurus cinereus (assembly GCA_011751065.1). Lineage (NCBI taxonomy): Eukaryota > Metazoa > Chordata > Mammalia > Chiroptera > Vespertilionidae > Lasiurus > Lasiurus cinereus. The sequence goes on along the minus strand of JAAGEH010000286.1, from coordinate 37,205,420 downwards.
ATTGAGAGATAAAAAATACATAGTCATATCAATTGATGCAGAAAAAGCATTTGACAAAATCCAACACCCCTTTGGATAAAAACTCTCAGCAAAGTGGGAATAGAAGAGCATTCCTCAACATCATCAAAGCCATATATGATAAGCCCACAGCTAACATCATACTCAATGGGCAAAAACTAAAACCATTTCCCCTAAGAACAGGAACAAGACAGGGATGCCCACTCTCACCTCTCCTTTTCGACATAGTAGTGGAAGTATTAACCATTGCAATTAGACAAGAAGAAGAAATAAAAGGCATCCAAATTGGAAAAGAAGAAGTAAAGCTGTCCTTATTTGCAGATGACATGATACTGTACATAAAAATCCCGAAGGACTACATCCCCAAACTAATTTACTTTATAAATGAATTTGGCAATGTAGCAGGATTTGAAATTAATGGCAAGAAACCTGTAGTATTTCTATACACTAATACTGAAATTACAGAAAGAGAAACAAAAAAACAATCCCATTTACCAATCGCACCATAAAAACTAAGATACTAGGAGTAAACCTAACGAAAGAGGTAAAAGCCTGTATGTGGAAAACTACAGGACACTGAAAAAAGAGATAGAGATAGATGTTAACAGATGGAAGAGCTTACCATGCTCATATATTGGGAAAATCAACATCATTAAAATGTCCATACTACCCAAAGCAATCTATAGATTCAATGCACTACCCATTAAAATACCAACCAAATATTTCACAGACCTAGATAGAATTCTTCATAAATTCATCTGGAACAGAAAAAGACCAGGAATAGCCACAAAATTCTGAGAAAGAAGAATAAAGTAGGTGGGATCTCAATACCAGATTTCAAGCTATATCAGAAAGCAACTGTTCTCAAAACAGCTGGGTACTGGCACAAGAACAGGCATATAGACCAACTGAATAGAATAGAGAACGCAGATATCCACCCAAACCACTATGCTCAACTAATATTTGACAAAGGAGGCATGAACATTCAATGGAGCCAAGATAGCCTCTTCAATAAATGGTTTTGGGAAAATTGGACAGATACATGCAAAAAAATGAAACTGGACCACCAATTTACACCAAATACAAAAATAAACTCAAAATGGATACAGGACTTAAACATTAGAAGGGAAACCATAAAAATACTAGAGGAATCCACAGGCGGCACAATCTTAGACATATGCCAAAAGAACTTCTTACTGATACTGCTCAAAGGCAATGGAAATTAAAGAAAAAATAAACATATGGGACTACATCAAAATAAAAAACTTTTGTACAGCAAAATAAACCATCAACAAAACAACAAGAAAGACCACTGTATATGAGAACATATTTGCAAATGATATCACTGATAAAGGTTTAATCTCCAACATCTACAGCCAACTTATACAACTTAATAAAAGGAAGAGAAATGATCCAATAAAAAATGGGCAACAGACCTAAATACAACCTTTTTGAAAGCCGACAGAACGAATGCCAAGAGACACATGAAAACATGTTGAAAGTCACTAATCATCTGAGAGATGGAAATCAAAACTACAATGCAATACCATCTTACACCTGTCAGAATGGCAATCATCAACAAATCAACAAACAACAAGTGTTGAGGAGGATGAGGTGAAAAAGGAACCCTTATACATGTTGGTGGGAATGCAGACTGGTGTAGCCACTGTGGAGAACAGTATGGAGTTCCTCAACAAAATAAGAATTGATCTCCCATTTGACCTAGCAATCTCACTCTTAGGAATCTGTCCTAAGAAATTACAAACACCAATCAGAAATTATTTATGCACCCCTATGTTCATAGCAGCCCAATTTACAATAGCTACAATTTGTAAACAGCCTAGGTGCCCGTCAGCAGATGAGTGGATCAGAAAACTGTGGCACATCTACACAATGGAATTCTATGCTGCCATTAAAAAGAAGGAACTCTTACCATTTGCAGCAACCTGGATGGAACTGGAGAGTCTTATGCTTAGTGAAATGAGCCTGTCAATGAAGGAGAAGCACCACATGATCTCACTCATTGGTGGATAATAAAGAACATTGTAAACTGCTGAACAAAAGGATAGATACAGAGGCAGTGAAGCATCAAACAGACTGTCAAATTATAGTAGGAAGATTAAGGAGAGGTGGGGTAGATAAGAGATCAGTCAAAGGACTTTTATCCATGCGTATAAGCATAAGCGATTAACATAGACACTGGGGGGGGTGAGGTATGTCTGGGAGAGTGGGGGGGGGGCAACGTGGAGATATGTATACATGTAACACAATTAAAAAAAAGTGCCTAAAGGTGTCAAAAGGGCTTTCTGAGTCATTGGTGTGTTGAGACCAGAGTTTTTCAACCTCCAATATGGAAAGAATATTCACATATTCAGTTCCAAGCCTTAGCTGAATGGTAAGAAATGCAAATAGCTCCTCTCAAAAGAAACCTCACTTATGCAAAAAGAGCATCAAGAGGCTGATGCCAGATGCAAAGTGGGACCCTGTACGTAATGTCTACAAAAGGAATTGGGTTTCTAGAAGGACACAGTGTACCAAGAGTAATGGACACCCTTTTGTAAAAAGCATGCTAATGTGGTGATGGGGATTTAGCTCACCTGATACCATTTCACCGAAAGTAATTTTTTCTGATACCAATTTACTTAATTAATTTAGATAAAATGATCATTTTCTAGAGTACTGGTTCTAATCCTCACTGTTAATTAGGCTATTCTGATCTGGTGAATTTAAACAACATACAAGGAAAACCAAGATGGCTGTGTATGTAAATACTGGTACTTATAGCCTCTCTCAACCACATCAAATTTACAACTAAAATACAAAACAGCCATCATTCATAACCACCTGAAATCTGGCTAGATGGAAGTCCTACAACTAGAGAAATAAAGAAGAAAGCACACTGAGATAGGAAGAGGTGCAGAACAGAATGGTACAACACCTATGTTTGGCATTTTAAAATCAGGAAGGAGAGAAGCAGGGGGTTTCCTACCCCACACCAGGGTGCCAAAACTGGCAAAAAGAAGTGCTCATAACTTTGGACTATAAAAATCAGAGTGGATTGTGGCTCAGTGACTTGAAAGTTGCAGAAGTCCCAAGTGTTTCTCTTAAAGGACCCACACATGAACTTACAGTGTGCTGCTTCCTCTGAGTTCCAGTGCCTTGTGGCAGCTTTAGGGGAATACAGGTACATACATGGACTTTCTGGCATCAGCACAGGAACTCAGGGCAATTTTTTCCCATTTAAGTGCACTTGCAGGGGTTATTATTCCTATGCTCAGAAATCTCCCATCACAGAGTTGATTAGTAACCATATCTGAGTTTCCATCAGCATTACTCAAACTGTTCTCTATACTCTGGTGATTCCCTGAGAACCTGCCCCATCCAATTTGTAGCCCTGCCCAAGCTGTTTTTAGAAGCTTTTCCATGTGAATGGCCTGTCCTGGCTCAAGCTTTAGACTTTGGTAAAATATCTCAAATAAGCTGGAATCAAACTTATCTTTAAAAGGCCAACACCTAGCCATCACACCAGCCTGCCTTGCTTCATAGCTTGGTCTTGCCTTGGCAATTCCAAGCCCAATTCAAATAGCAGCCATCTGCAGATCTCTCTATAGTTACTACCAGGTGGCCCCCAGCAGTGGCTGACTTTGTAACTCTCTATCGGACCCAGAGCCAGTGTACCCAGTGAACAGTTTCAGAACATGCCAGATTACAACTACACATCAGTAAGCAAAACACTCAAGAAGCAGATTCAGTGAGCACCAAAGTCCCAAGGAAGCAAGTTCTCCATAGGGATATCTTCTGCACATCAACTCTTCCATTGTAGACACAGCTAGTCCTCATAGCCAATTGGTCTGGAGGTCAGTTTCTCTAACAGCAATCAATAGTCAACTACAACAAGACTGTGCACATAGCCCACACAGGGGCACATCTAGTGGGCCCAGCTCAGCTGACTGGGGAGGCTGAGCCACTGGACCTTACAGAAAACCTAATACACAAGGTCCCTCTACTAATTCTAGGAGACATAACAGCTCTGCTTAATACATAGAAACAAATACAGGAATTAGCCAAAATGTGGAGACAAAGAAACTTGTCACAAATGAAAGAAATGGAAGCAAGCAAACTATGAAGTGTAACGTTAAAAATCAATAATTTTAAGGTTACTCAAGTATCTTAATGAGATCTTCAAGGGACTTTTGAAAGCTTTGAGGGAATTAATGAGAGCTTCAAGGGACTTAGTGAAAATTTCAAGGACCTTAGTGAAAATATCAAAGACATTAAAAAGGACCAGTCAGAAATTAAGCATGCATTAACTGAAACAAATAATAATTTTCAGGGATTCAACAGTAGTTGAGGATACTGAAAGTAAATCAATGATTTGGGATATGAGGAAGCAAAAAACACCCAACCAGAACAGAGAAAAAAAATTTTTTTTAAATATGAAGGTAGTGAAAGTAGTTCCTAGGAATACTTTCAGCAGACCAACATTCACATTAAAGGGTTCCCAGAAAGAGAAGGGAGAGAATAAGATATAAAAACCTATTTGAAGAAATAATGACTGAAAAATTTTCCTATTAGGTAAAAGACATAGACTTACAAGTCCAGAAAGCTCAGAGTCCCAAGAAAATTCCAAAGAGGTCCACACCAAGACACATTATCATTAAAGTGCCCAAGTTCAAGGACAAAGAGAGAATCTTAAAAGTAGCAATAGAAAAGCAACTAGTTAATTACAAGGGAGTGCCCCATATGACTGTAAGCTTGTCAGCTGATTTCTCAACAGAAATTTTGCAAGTGAGAAGAAAATAGCAAGAAATATTCAAAGTGATGAATAGCAAGGATGCTTATTCTATCCAGTAAAGAGATCATTTAGAATTGAAGACAATATAAAGAGCTTCACAGACAAAAAAACAAAGCTAAATAAGTGCATTACCACCAAACTGGTATTACAAGAAATGTTGAACTATATTCTTTAAGAAGAGGAACAAGAAGAAGAAAAAGATAAAAAAAATATGAATGATAAAATAGTAATAAGTAAATATTTATCAACAGTTGATTTCTGAGTCAAATGGGAGTTCCATTTGTAGTTTTTTGAGGAAACTCCATAGTGTTCTCCACAGGAGCTGTACCAGTCTGCATTCCCACCAGCACTGCACTAGGGTTCCTTTTTCTCTGCATCCTTGCCAGCACTTGTTGTTTATTAATTGGTTGATGATTGCCATTCTCACAGGTGTGAGATGGTACCGCATTATCATTTTGATTTGCATCTCTCAGATAATTAGTGACTTTGAACATGTTTTCTTTTTTGTTGTTGTTGTTGTAAATCTCTGTACATCACCCAAATACAGAGGTGTAAATTCCTTTCTTTCTTTCTTTCTTTCTTTCTTTCTTTCTTTCTTTCTTTCTTTCTTTCTTTCTTTCTTTCTTTCTTC
>JAAGEH010000286.1:37089483-37197096 GCA_011751065.1 Lasiurus cinereus | reverse complement strand
TTTATTTATTTATTTATTTATTTATTTATTTATTTATTTATTTATTTATTTTTTACAGAGAGGAAGGGAGAGGTACAGAGATTCGGAAACATTGATGAGAGAGAGACATCGATTAGCTGCCTCCCACATACCTCCCACTGGGATGTGCCTGCAACCAAGGTATATACCCCTGACAAGAATCAAACCCAGGACACTTCAGTTCACAGGCCAATGCTCTATCCACTGAGCCAAACCAGTTTTGGCGTACCACAATTTTTTAATCCAATCATCTGCTGATGGGCACTTAGGCTGTTTTCAAATCTTAGCCTACTGCTATGAACATAGAGATGCATATATCCTTTCTGATTGGAGTTTCTAGTTTCTTGGGGTATATTCCTAGAAGTGGGATCACTGGGTCAAATGGAAGTTCCATTTTTAGTTTTTGAGGAGACTCCATACTGTTATGCACAGTGGCTGTACCAATCTGCATTCCCACCAGCAGTGCATAAGGGTTCCTTTTTCTCTGCATCCTCTCCAACACTTGTCCTTAGTTGATTTGTTGATGATAGCCATTCTGACAAGTGTGAGATGGTACCACATTGTTGTTTTGATTTGCATCTCTCTGATGATTAGTGACTTTGAGCAGGTTTTCATATATCCCTTGGCCTTCCATCTGTCTTCTTTCGAGAAGTGCCTATTTAGATCAGTTGCCAAATTTTGATTGGGTTGTTTATCTTCTTTTGTGAAATTGTATGAGTTCCCTGTAAAAGTTGGAGATTAAACCCTTATCATTGATATCATTGGCAAATATGTTCTCCCATGCAGTGGGCTTTCTTGTTGTTTTGTTGATGGTTTCCTTTGCTGTGCAAAAGCATTTTATTTTGAAGTAGTCCCATTTGTTTATTTTTTCTTTAGTTTCCATTGCCCGAGGAGCTGTGTCAGTGAAGAAGTTCCTTCTGGATATGTCTGAGATTTTGCTGCCTGTGGATTCCTCTCATATTTTTATGGTTTCCTGTCTTATATCTAAGTCCTTTATCCATTTTGAGTTTATTTTTGTGTATGGTATAAGTTGGTGTTCAAGTTTCATTTTTTTTGTATGTATATGTTCAATTTTCCTAACACCATTTGTTGAAGAGACTGTCTTGACACCATTGAATGTTCGTGTCTTCTTTGTCAAATATTAATTGAGCATAGTTATCTGGGTTGATTTCTGGTCTCTATCTTAGTCCATGGATCTATGTGTCTGTTCTTGTACCAGTACCAGGCAGTTTTGACAACAGTGGCTTGTAATACAGTTTGAAATCTGGCATTTAGATCCCACTACCTTGTTCTTCTTTCTAAGGATTGTTGCAGCTATTTGGGGTCATTTTTTATTCCAATGAATTTTTGGAAAGTTAATTCTAGGTCTTTGAAGTATGCCTTTGGTATTTTCATGGGGATTGTGTTGAATTTATAAACTGCTTTGGGAAGAATGGACATTTTGATGATATTGATTCTCCCAATCCATGAACATGGCATGTTCTTCCATCTATTTATGTCTTCCTCTATCTCTTATTTTAGTTTTGTCTAGTTTCCTGTGTATAGGACTTTTACCTCCTTAGTTAAATTTATTCTTAGGTATATTACTTCTTTTGGTGCAATGGTAAATGGGATTGTTCTCTTAGTCTCTCATTCTGTTAGTTCATTACTGGTTTATAGAAATGCCAAAGATTTCCTGGTGTTAATTTTGTATTCTGCTACATTGCTGAATTCAATTATTAAGTCTAATAATTTTTTGATGGAGTCTTTAGGGTTTTCTATGTACAGTATCATGTCATCTACAAATAAGGACAGTTTTACTCCTTTTCCTATTTGGATGCCTTTTATTTATTTATTTTTCTTGTCTGATAGCAATGTCTAATACTTCCTGCACTATGTTAAATAGGAGTGGTGAGAGTGGGCATAACTGTCTTGTTCCTGTTTTTAGGGGAAATGCTTTTAGTTTTTGCCCATTGAGTATGATGTTGGCTGTTGGTTTGTCATATATGGCTTTTATGATGTTGAGGTATGATCCTTCTATTCTCACCTTGTGTTGGATTTTGTCAAATGCTTTTTCTGCATCAATTGATATGACGATGTGATTTTTATCTCTCCATCTGTTTATGTGATATATCACATTTATTGATTTGTATCATCCTTGCATTCCTGGGATAAATCCTACTTGGTCATGATGCATGATCTTTCTGACATACTGCTAGGTTTGATATGCTAGAATTTTGTTGAGGATTTTGGCATCTATGTTCATGAGAGTTATTGGTCTATAATGATCTTTCATTGTGTTATCTTTATTGGGTTTTGGTATTAGGGTGAAGCTGGCTTCATAGAAGGTGTTTGGAAATGTTCCTTCCTCTTGAGTTTTCTGAAATAGTCTGAGAAGAATAGGTTTTAGTTCTTTTATGAATGTTTGGTAAAATTCCCCTGTGAAGCCTTCTGGTCCTTAGTTTTGTTTGCTGGAATCTTTTTGATGTCTGCTTCAATTTCCTCCATAGTTATCAGTGTGTTGAGATTTTTAGAATCTTCCTGTGTGAGTTTTGGAAGGTTCTGTTTTTCTAGGAATTTGTCCATTTCCTCTAGGTTGTGAAATTTGTTTGAATAAAGTTGTTCATAACATTTTTCAACAATCCTTTGTAATTCTGTAGGTCTGTATTTATTTCTCCTCCCTCATTTCTTTCTTTCTTTTTTAAATTAAATCTTTCTTATTCAGATTATTATATTTGTTTCTTTTTTTCCCCTCCATACCTCCCCTCCACCCGGCTCCCACCCTTCCTTCTGCACTTACCTCCCTTCCGTTGAACTCATCCATACCTGTATGATTTTTGTACAGTCTCTCCCCGTACACCTCTCACCCCTTTCCTCCTGAGAATTATCAGTCCACTCCCTTTCTGTGCTCCTGATTCTATTATATTCATCAGTTTATTCTGTTGATGAAATTTTTAATTCACTTAATTTTTAGATTCACTTGTTGATAGATAGGTATTTGTTGTTCATAATTTTTTTATCTTTTACCTTTTTCTTCTTCCTCTTCTAAAAGAGTACCTTTCAGTATTTCATATAATACTGGTTTGGAGTTGATGAACACCTTTAGCTTTTTCTTATCTGCGAAGCTCTTTATCTGCCCTTCAATTCTGAATGATAGCTTTGCTGGATAGAAAATTCTTGGTTGTAGGTTCTTGCTATTCATCACTTTGAATATTCCTTACCACTCCTGTCTGGCCTGCATCATTTCTGTTGAGAAATCAGCTGACAGTCGTATGGGTGCTCCCTTGTACGTAATGAACTGTTTTTCTCTTGCTGCTTTTAATATTCTCTCTTTGTCTTTTGCTCTTGGTATTTTAATTATGATGTGTCTTGGTGTAGTCCTCTTTGGATTATTTTTATATGGGGTTCTGTGTGTTTCCTGGACTTATAAGTCTATTTCTTTTACCAGATGTGGGAAGTTTTCAGTCATTATTTCTTTAAGTAGGTTTTCATTATCTTGCTCTCTCTCTTCCCCTGGCACCCCCCCAATTCTGATGTTGGTACACTTGAAGCTGTCCCACAGGCTCCTTACATTATCTTCATATTTTGGATTCTTTTTCTTCTTGCTTTTCCAGTTGAGTGTTTTCTGATTCTTTATATTTCAAATTTTTGACTTGATTCTTGCCTGCCTCTAGTCTCTGTTAGGTCTCTGTATAATATTTTTTATTTCAGTCAGTGTATGTTTAATTTCTACTTGGTCCTTTTCCATCTCTAGTTGGTCATTTTTCATCTCTAGTTGGTCCTTTTTCATCTCCTCTTGGGTCTCACTAACTTTATCCAACTTTTCTAGGGTATTCTTGAAAAACCTTATAAGCGTGGTTTTGAACTCTATATCCAGTGGTTTGTTTTCCTCCACTTCTTTTGTTTGTGATCTCTTCCCTTGTCTCGGCATTTTCACTATGCCAGGAGAACTTCTGTGTTGGATTCAGCCTCATATTACCAGACTTGCAAAACTGCAAAAGCCTCTCTGTTAAGCTTGGGTTGGGTGAAGTCTCAGGGTTTAATGGACCACCTTGCCTTCCAGTTAGCCTCGCCCTCCACAGCCACTGAGTCTCATGTGAATGGGTAATCGCTGGAGCTGTCTCTGTGCACATGTGCTCTCTCTCACAGTGTCTCTAGACTGCTGCCCCTCCGGCTCCCTTGCGCTCCAGTACCATATGAGTCTGCGTCCTCAGTGTTTCACCTGAAACTGGTGTTTAGTGAAGTTAGAAGTGGTGCAATTGCGAGGGTCTTTCTCCCGCCCACTCGTGAAAGCCAATGGCACAATCAGCATTCGGTCCTCTGTGAGCAGTGCTGTGCCTTTCACCAGACTTCTGATCCTTTGCAACTCCCCTAAATTTCAGTGTACTTCTCCCTTTTTACAGTCCAAACTCCCCTGTATAAGTTTCGGCTGGACCTGAAGTTCAGTGTCGTAGGATAAGGTGTTCAATGCCTTTGGGAGTCTTTATTTCACTCCCGCAAGAGAAAGCCAGGCAGGTTCTCTGGCACCTGCTCTCTCCACGCATGTGTCTCCGTACCTCAGCTTTTTGCAGCTCCTCTTGGTCTCGGTGACCTCCTGTCTTTCCTTCTATTTGTATAATTTCTTACTCAGACAGTTTTCCTGTTGTTCTGGATGATGTCTGTTCTGTCTTTTAGTTGTAGTTTTGAAATTGTTGTACGAGGCAGCAGTATAGGTGTTTACCTATGCTGCCATCTTGGATTCTCTCCTCCTCTCTCATTTCTGATTTTGTTTATTTGGGTCCTCTCTCTTTGCTTCTTGGTGAGCCTGACTAGAGGTTCATCAATCTTGTTTATTATTTCTAAGAACCAGCTCTTTGTTTTGTTGATTTTTGTATAATTTTTTGTCTCTATGTCATTCATTTCTGCTCTGAACTTTATTATTTCCTTCCTTCTGCACACAGTGGGCTTTTCTTGTTGCTCTCTTTCTATTTCTTTGAGTTGTTGAGTTAGGTGATTCATTACCATTTTTTCCTGTTTTTTGAGGTAGGCCCGTAGAGCTATAAACTTCCCTCTCAGCACTGCTTTCATTGTGTCCCATAGCATTTGCGTTGTTGTTTTTTTGTCATTAGTTTCCAGAAAATTTTTAATTTCTTCTTTTATCTGCTTTATAACCCAGTCATTGTTTAGTAACATGCTATTCAACTTCCAAGTGTTTGAATTTTTTGGAATGTTTTTATTGTAGTTTATTTCTAATCTTATGCCATTGTGGTCTGAGAAAATGCTTGATATGATTTCAATCTTTTTGAATTTGGGGAGACTTTGTGACCCAATATGTGGTCTATTTTTGAGAATGCCCCATGTGCACTTGAGAAGAATGTATATTCTGTAGCTTTGGGGTGAAATGCTCTGGAGATGTCCATTAGGTCCATCTGATCTAGTGAGTTATTTAGAATTGCTGTTTCTTTTCTGATTTTTTTGTCTAGAGGATTTGTCCAGAGAAGTCAGTGTTCTATTAAAATCCCCTACTATGATTGTATTGTTGTTGATCTCTCCCTTGATAACCTCCAGGAGTTTTATTAATGTATTTAGGGGCTCCTATATTAGGTGCGTATATGTTTACCAGAGTTATATCTTTTTGATGAATTACTCCTTTTAGTGTTATGTAGTGGCCTTCCTTATCTCTTGTTATAGCCTTTACTTTGAGGTCTATTTTATCAGATATAAGTATCGCTACCCCAGCTTTTTTCTCATTTCTATTTGCCTGAAAAAATGTTTTTCCTTCCTTTCATTTGCCGTCTGTGTGAATCCTTTTCTCTGAGGTAGGTCTCTTGTAGACAGCAAATGTATGGGTCATGTTTTCTTAACCATTCAGCTACCCTATGTCTTTTGATTGGTGCATTTAATCCATTTACGTTTAATGATATTATTGACAAGTTCATGTTTTTTGTCATATTTTTCCTTAGTGTTTGTGTTTTTTTCTTGCCTTTCTCTTTCTTCTTTTTACAGCAGTCCCTTTAGCATTTCTTGCATTGTTGGCATGGTGGTGATAAATCTCTTAGCCCTTTCTTTTTTGTAAAGCTCCTGATTCCACCCTCAATTCTGAATGATAACCTTGCTGGGTATAGTATTCTTGGGTTCAGACCCTAGTTTTGCATCACTTTATATATTTCATTCCATTCCTTTCTGGCCTGGTGTGTTTCTGTTGAGAAATCAGTTGCTATTCTAATAGGAAATCTCTTGTAGCTAACTTTCTGTCTCTCACTTGCAGCCTTTAAGATTCTTACTTTGTTGTTAGTGTTTGCCATTTTAATTATAATGTGTCTTGGTGTCATTTTTTGTTTGTTTGTTTGTTTGTTTGTTTTTTGGTTCAACTTATTTGGGACTCTGTGTACTTCTTGGACTTGTATAATTTTTTCTTGCCAATATCAGGGAAATTTTCTGTCATTATTTCTTCAAATAGGTATTCTATTCCTTGCTTCTCTTCCACTCCTTTTGGTATATCAATTAAGCATATGCTGTTTCATTTTGTGTTGTCCCAAAGCTCCCTTAGGCTCTCTTCTTGTTTTTTAAGTCTTTTTTTCAGTTGTTGCTGTGTCTGTGTGTTTTTCCTACCTTGTCTTCTAATCCAATGATGCAATCCACAGCCTCTGCTAGTCTACTATTTAGGCCTTCCATTCTGTTCCTTATTGCAGCTATGTCATTCTACATCTCCTCTTGGGTTCGTTTTATGTTGGTGACATTCTCATTTAGCTCCTTATAGTTCTCATTGAGTTGTGTGATATTGTTGTTGAGTTGTGTGTATTTGTCTTTCATCTGTTAGAACCATTATTCTGAATTCTTTCTCTGAAAGGCTGTTGGCTTCAATTTCATCTAACTCCCTTTCTGATGATTCTTCTTTTTCTTTCCTTTGGGGATTACTTTTACATTTTTCCCATGTTTTCCTGTAATGTTTTAATTGTAGAACCAATTGCTTTCTTACCCACGTTTTTTGTTTTGTTTTGTTTTGTTGTTTTTTTTTTGGGGGGGTGCTACTGGTGTATTCTCTCAGTTCTCCTGTGTTTGTTAATTTATTGTAGTTTCCTACTTGAGCTATTTGGGTTCTCTTGATGTAGATCTGTGAGCTTGAGCAGCACAACTGTGGTGTCTAGAAGTCAGCAGTTGTGGAAAGGAATGTCCCTATTTTTGCTGTTTTGCACCCTTAATTTAAATCACGCCTTTCCAGCGGGGATATACAGTGGCACCAAGTACCTGTCTGTTGGGTGATGTGTTTCAGGGACCTACACCCTGGAGAGGCATGGCTGTGATGTCCAGAGTTAAAAAAATCACACCCGTGAGAGCTCCCAGGCCCTGTTTAGGGGGTGGACGGCCGAAAAGTGCTGCTGAAAACCCGCCTTGTGTGGCTGCCTGGAGGGTGCACCGCAGACACCAGTGACCAGGGAGCTCCACAAACCAAATAGAAGGGTACGCCACAGACAGGATGACCATAACACGCAAACACAGGGCCTAGGGTGCCACAGATGGGGCGACCCTGATAGCAAGCACAGGGACTAGGGTGCTTCGCAAACTGGTGGAAGGCTCGCTGCAGACTGGGGAACCGTGGTTCGTGGAAACTCGTTGACCCTGAAGTTCTGCAGGTGGGGACTAGTGTGTAGCCGCAGCTGAAACCGTAGCACAGCTGAAACCGTGGTGCAAGCACACAGTGCATGTACACTCGGTGACCCGCGCACACTTGGTGACCTGGGAGATTGCAAGGCCAGACCCATGTGTGGTTGCTGCCACAGCTGCATGATATTGTTGGGGAGGGAGAGGTTGCACTCACTGCTTTGAAGGCAGAGGTTCCAAGGTCCGTGGGAATTTAGGGCCCACGGGTCTGCTGGACTCTGGCTTGAGTAGCTGTTGGGTTGCAGGCCAGCTCTAATGCCTGTCTGGCTGGCAGTGTTGGTGAATTCTCAAAGAAAGGTCGTTTTTCCCTTAAAGATGGCTTGGATTCTGCCCCCGAGTCCCGCAGTCTGGGGAATGAAAGCCGCGATGGCAGTCTCTCCTCGTAGGAGAGAGCCTAGACTGCCAGTCCCACTCTCCCATGAGATTCAAGTGTCCCTCACTCAATCACATACCCACCACACACACCCACACACTCTCCTTTAGTCCCCTCACTCAGTTCCTCTCCCTCACCTCCATCCTGCCAGCCGCCATCATCCACAACTCCTGAGAATGTTTTCATATGTCTCTTGGCCTTCCTCTGTCATCTTTAAAAAATATTCTATTTAGGTCTATTGCCCATTTTTTATTGGATCATTTATCTTCCTTTTATCAAGTTGTATAAGTTCCCTGTAGATGTTGGTGATTAAATCTTTATCAATGATAACATTTGCAAATATGTTCTCCCACACAGTGGACTTTATTGTTTTGTTGATGGTTTATTATGCTGTACAAAATATTTTTATTTTGATGTAGTCCTCTATTTGTTTATTTTCTCTTTAGTTCCCATTGCCCTAGGAGTGGTATTGGTGAAGAAATTGCTTTGGCATATTCATTTTGAGTTTATTTTTGTGTATGCTATAAGTTGGTGGTCTAGTTTCATATATATATATATATATATATATATTGCATTGAAACACCAATCAGAAAGGCTATATGCATCCCTATGTTCATAGCAGCACAATTCACCATAGATAAGATTTGGAAACAGCCAAATGCCCAGCAGCAGATGAGTGGATTAGAAAACTATGGTATATCTCTATAGTGGAATACTATGCTGCTATAAAAAGGTAGGAATTCTTACCATTTGCAGCAGCATGGATGGACCAGGAGAGCATTATGTTAAGTGAAATAAGCCAGGTAATGAAAGAGAAATGCTACATAATCTCACTCATTTGTGGAAAAAAAATTATAACCTGATGAACAAAAAAGATAAATACAGAGGCAGTAAAGCACTGAACAGACTATAAAATTACAGTGGGAAAGCAGGGGAGTGTTAAATTCCTTATATCCCAGTGGGGAGGGAGGGAAGAGATCCCATGCATATGAGCACACCAATGGACACAAGACACTGGGTGGGATGAGGGCATGTGAAAGCGGGTAGAGGATCTGGGAAAGGGTCAATGGGGGTAAAAAAGGAAATGTACTACTACATGTAATACTTTAAACAATACAAAATATTAAAATATCAAAACACACAGTTGAATCTAAAAACCAAATAAATAAACAAGAAATATAATGAATAAAATAAACTGATGAATAACATAGAATCAGATACATGGAAACATGGAACAGACTGACAATTCTCAGAGAGAGGTGGTAAGAGAGGTACAGAAAGAGATTAACCAAAGATCTTATATATGCATATATATTTTACCAATGGACACAGACAATAGGGTGATGAAGACCTGCAGTGGAGTGAGAACCAGATAGAGAAGGGCAATGGGGAGAAAAAAGGGGGATATTTGTAATACTTTTAACCATAAAGAATAAAGTTATACATAAAAATAAAAAAAATTAATTAATTAAAAAATAAAGATATGTGCGTGCGCGCGTGCACACACACACACACACACACACAGGCCATATCTCCAAGGATTCTGATTCATTTTGCCTGTGGTTGAACCCAGGCATTAACAGTAAATAGATAAAGAAAATCATAATAATATTTTAGTGTAACTATGTTCCAACTATGCATGAAATATTGCATGAGACACAGTTATACTAAAAAATATTTATTGTTTATTTGACATTTAAATTTAACTGGCTGCTTTACACTTTTATTGCTACATCTGGCCAATTGTACCTGAGATTCTAGGTTTAGCAACCATTAACAACCACTGTTCTTATGTATGTATATCATACAGATTGGAGTTTTTTAATGTATTCTGAATAATTTTGAATCTTTTAAAATTATATTTTTCTAATTTCTAATCAGCTCAAGAATTCATTTGTAGTCTGTTAGTTTTTAAGACATTATTAAATAACTGTAATTTTCATATTTCCAATAAATGTTTTAAATATTAGGTTTCATGTGCTTCTTTCAATTTAACCTTTATGAGTGTCTACTTCTTTTTTGCTATTTCCTGTTACTGTGTACAGGTGAAATGATAAATATATTGGATTTTTTTTAACATTGTTGGAGGGAAGTAAGGATATAAATAAAACAGAATTGGCAAAATGATAATTGTTCAAAGTTGACTCCTGGCTACATGAAGGTTCATTTTACTATTCATTGTAATTTATGTATATGAAACTTTTAATATAGTTTTAAAATTCTTTAAAGTAAAATAAGCCAGGCAGTGAAAGAGAAATATCAAAAATGTAATAGACATTCCTAAAGTGTGAAAGATCAGGTAGAGAATGGAAGAATCAAGTTATTAGAGCTCTCTCAGGTTGGAAGAAGGAGTGGAGAAGTGTCATCTCACACCTTTGTAAAGATCAGAAATTATGGTTGTTAAATATATTTAGTAATTTGATAGGTCACAAATGGTAAGTAATTGTTTCATAAATTTTTTACCTTTGATTATGAATGAAGTTGAACAGTTGATCATTTTCCAAAATATTTTCAAATTTTCTGGTCTATCTCTAGGCGATGTGGCTCAGTGGATAGAGCATCAGCGTTTGGACTAAAGGATCCCAGGTTCAATTCTGGCCAAGGGCACATGCCCGGATTGCAGGCTTGATCCTCGCCCCCCCAGTAGAGGGAGTGCATGAGGCAGCCAATCAATGATTCTTTCTCATCATTGATGTTTTTATCTATCTCTCCCTTCCTCTCTAAAATCAATTATATATATATTTTTTCTGATTTGTTTATATTTCTTAGAGACTGAGCATTTTTATTGATTTATATAATTTCTTTCTACAATAAAAAATTATTATTTATTATATTTCTGTTAATATTTTTGGGAGTCTATTCAACTTTTAACCTACAGATGTAAAATAAATGTGAGTAATCAAATCCAAAACAATAAGTACATACACTAAAATATTAATACAGCTACTCCTGGATTATGAAATTTACATAACTATTTGAGTGCATTTGTTAGATTTAAAGATATTTTTACAATGACCATGTCCTATTTATAAAAACAATTATAATAAGTAAATATTTTAGATTTAGGGTTTTTAAGAGTATAACATTCAATATAAATAATAGATATTTAGAGATAACATTTTAGAAGGTTAATACATTTTTTTTAAGTATGGTTCATACTTGGTACTTTATTTTCTTAACCACAAACATTTACAAAGATTCAAGTACATGCTTTCAGTTTTAATTGCTTATTGATCAAATCTTAATCACAGATATATTTTAAATTGTTTTTCTCTTACACAATATAATATGCAGATAATGTATTATAGAATTATATACCTGAAACCTATATTATTTTATTAACCAATGTCACCAAAAAAAATTTAATAAAAGATACAAAGAAATAAAAAAATAAAGGTTAAAAATTGTGAATTTATGTTATTTGTCCTCTGTTTCTCCACTGTTGAGATATTAGTATTTTTATTATCTAAATGTAGGAGTCTGGTAGAAAAAGAACTTCCTGACTGGCACATTATAGCAGCCTGGAATGGCTTGGAGATGGCAAAATGCCTATCTTCTTATTTGTCTGGTATCCAGGGCCCCAGGGTTCATGGCAAAGCATCAAAAACAGAGGAGGAAAGTAAAATTAATTAAAATATGAAAACACACACACACACACACACACACATTAAAAATGTTAATTTACCAATAGTTGGAGATATGGAAATGTCATAGAAATGGTGCTTTAATATAGGGTTGTAAATATATTTTACTAATTTCTTTTAGTCATCTAATTTCTCTCATGATATATTTTATGCAGAAATTTACATTTTTATGTGGTTAGTTTTATCAATCTTTTATAGTTTCTTGGGTTTGTGTAAAAATTAGAAAGTCTTTACCACTTGATGATTAGTTAATAATTGCCCCATGATTTTTCTAGTGTTTCATAAAATGTCTTTTATATTTAAGATTTTAATACTTTTGGAATTGATCTCAGTGTAGTATATATGACATGGTACATAACTTTACTCAACTGTCTGATCAAATACCCTGTCATCTATTTCTTTAATGACTTGAGATATATTTATTAAATTAGAAAAGGTGAAATATATTTTGGATTTTGTATATATTTTCAGCTCTGCTCCTTAGATCTATTGGTTTATTCGTATCCTATTGAATTACTCCTAACATTACTGAGGATTTATATTTGATAAGAATGACTCTCCTATTAAATACTAATATTTAAGATATTCATTATTTTAAAGAACATAAAGTAACAAAAATGAAAAAGCATTATTTTATCTTTTCCATAGAAACTTTAAAATTTTCTGTAAGTGCTTTTATTGAGATAATGTTAATTTATAGTAAATTAATAGCCATGTCCAATAAACATATGAAAGGATGCTTACATCTCTGATCATCACAGAAATTCAAATTAAAACCACAATGAAATTATAATCTCACAGTTGTCAGAATAGTTTTGATAAATCATATTTTCTTAGAATCCTACCCATATTCAATTTGTTGAGTGTCCTCTTATAACAAAATAAAATGGATAGTTGATTATTTTGATATGCTTGTTTTATTTCAAAAAATAAAAAATATAAATTTATTACTACTATGTGTTTTCATTTGTTTTTAATTTTTCTCTCTTTGCTACATTAATTCCTTCATTCTTTTCTTAATGATTGTTTTGCTGTTTACATTAACTTCTTGATTTGGTCTTTGCTTCATTATCTACTTTTATTTAAGCAAATAATCTTTTTAGTCTTAAGTATTTAATATATCTATTATTTAATTTTAAATGATATTCTGTTATTGATACCCTTACGACGTGGTCAGCAAACTGCAGCTCTAGAGCCACATGCGGCTCTTTGGCCCCTTGAGTGTGGCTCTTCTACAAAATACCGTAGCCTGAGAGAGTCTATTTTGAAGAAGTGGCATTAGAAGAAGTTTAAGTTTAAAAAATTTGGCTCTCAAAAGAAATTTCAATTGTACTATTGCTTTTTGGCTCTGTTGACTAATGAGTTTGCCAACCACTACCCTAATGGCAAGCCGAAATTCTTGGATCATATCTCATGAACTTGAAAAATAAAATTGTGTATCAGAAGATTTAAGCAAAATGTGGGAACTTACTATAAGCAGATACAAACTTCCTGCATGAGAAGGGACCCCAAGAATAGGTTTTTATTTGCTATGGACCTGCTCTTTGTCTATCTGTGTCAGTCTGGCTCCTTTTACCTTCTTTGTTTAGTAACAATTTTAAAATCTATCATGTGTCTGCCCTTTTTCACCCCTCCTTTTTCCCCATCTCTTACAACATCCTGCACTTGCAAGATAAACATCCTTTAGGTCTGGAATTGGGCCCTGCTCAATTCTGCAATTAGAATCACATTTCCTCCTTTTATCCCCATCTCTTGAACCTTCTGCTTGTGTAAGATAAATATTCTTGTCATGTGGCATTCTGTTTTTATGCAATAGCAGCATTTCCATGATTTTAGCTGGCTTCAACTATTATGTCTACATTTCCTTCTTTTCACCCCTCACAATGATTGCCAAATCCTGTTTCTAATTCCTCTCATTATATGGAAGAAGAAATCTGTGTAATATTCCTCCATCATTTTCTCTTCCTTTCCACTCAATTGATTGTTAATTATATAATACTTATATTATCAAATCATGTGCTATCTTTTGTTTTCTTATCCTAATTTCCATACATTTTATTTTTATTTTTTAATTTTACAGTTGTAGTTAATTCTTGCCATCAGTCCTTTTGCTCAACACATCTTTTCTTTGAAGTTTATTCTATGGTAATATACCTAACATATAATGGCAGTAAATGCATTATCTGTTGTTTTCTTGATTTAATGCTTGAGTGGTAGTTTGGATATAAAATCTATAGTAGATATACTTTTTTCACTGAAATTCTTATAAATAATGCTTTATTGTCTTTAAGCAACAAATATTGCTAGGGAGCAGTCTTAGGCTATATGGATCTCCCACTCCTGTTTTCTAAGATTTTCATCTCTTTGTTTTCCTTTTACTTCCAAAATTTGTCCCATCTTTTTACCTTGCTTTCTTCTTGAAGATTCCATTTATGCATATGTGGCTCATTTTTTTTTTCTGTCTTCTATATACACAATATTTTCTTTTGTGAACTTAATCTACTTTTTTTATCTTTGGTTTTAGGATATGCATATCATGGAATGACTTATTTTGTTTCTCATTACCTGTTTTCACTTATTTTCCTATCAATTTCAACTTTATTTATTATTAGAAAAGACACAATATTTTATTTATGTGTACCATCTGTTCTGAGGTATTGCTTTTCTTCTTTTGTTTTCTTTTTTATGTTACCATTTAATTAAATTCTATTACAGTTGTAATACTTTCACTTATTTTGTTTCACCATTTATTCTCAAAATATTTTATATCTTATTTCTTCTTATTTTTCTTCATTTGCTTGTATTATTTTGCATAGCTTCTGTGTTGGTTCCTTTTAAATAATAAGCACCAAGTAAATAGGGTATGGTGGACTGTGCTATTTGTGATGGGTTTGGTGGTAGTAAAGAATCAGGGCTATGTTTCAGGTTGGGATATTTCTTGGGATAGTTTTGTGTTTGATTTCTTCTTAGGCTTCTCCCCAATTAGTGTAACCCCCCCCACACACACACACACTCATTTCTTTTTTTTTTCATGTGTTTTTTTTTTCTTTATTGATTAAGGTATTACATATGTGTCCTTATCCCTCCGTTGCCTCCCTTCCATCCAAATCTAACCCCCCAGGTGTCTGTGTCCATTGGCTATGCTTATATGCATGCATATAACTCCTTTAGTTGGTCAATCCCCTTTACCCCCACCCTCCCCTACCATATGTTCTTATTGATTTCATAGAAGAAGCGAGAGGGAGAGAGGCAGAAACATCAATATGAGAGAGAATCATTGATTGGTCACCTCCTACACACTCCCCACTTGAGACCAAGTCCAAAATGCAGGCATGTGTCCTGACCAAGAATCGTACTGCTTCCCTTTCCTATTCTCTCCCACTTCAACCATTTAGTGCACAGGATGATACTCCAACACTGGCCAGGTCTCAATGCACTTTTTTATTTTATTACATTAATTTATTAATTTCAGTTTCAGAACATTATTAATTTTTACCTTGAATTATGGCTCTTCTATATCAAGAATCCTTATTCAGCTATTTTTCTTTCAAGTCACCTTTGTTATTACTCATTTATACTTTAAACAAATATATTTCCAAGTTACTAATAGTTTATATATTGACAGTCTTTTTGTAGTTATTCATTTAGATTTATATATCTATCTGTCTATCTATACATATTTTATGTTTCATTTATTTCTTTTTTCAAATTAGATCTTTATTATAAAGTTTATTACATTTGTTTCTCTTTTTCCCCTCCGTAGCTTCCCTCCACCCAGCTCCCACCCCTCTTTCTACCCTTACCTCTCCCGCATTGAGCGCATCCATAGGTGTATGGTGTTTGTCCAGTCTCTCCCTGCACCCACTCATCTTTTTCCTTCTGAGAATTATCAGTCCACTCCCTTTCTGTGCTCCTGATTCTATTATATTCACCAGTTTATTCTGTTGATGAAATTTTTAATTCACTTAATTTTTAGATTCACTTGTTGATAGATATATATTTGTTGTTCATAATTTTTTATCTTTTACCTTTTTCTTCTTTCTCTTCTTAAAGAGTACCTTTCAGTATTTCATATAATACTGATTTGGAGTTGATGAACTCCTTTAGCTTTTTCTTATCTGTGAAGCTCTTTATCTGCCCTTCAATTCTGAATGATAGCTTTGCTGGATAGAGTATGCTTGGTTGTAGGTTCTTGCTATTCATTACTTTGAATACTTCTTGCCACTACTGTCTGGCCTTCATCTTTTTTGTTGAGAAATCAGCTGACAGTAGTACGGGTGCTCTCTTGTAGGTAATGAACTGTTTTTCTCTTGCTGCTTTTAATATTCTCTCTTTGTCTTTTGCTCTTGGTATTTTAATTAAGATTTGTCTTGGTGTGGTCCTCTTTGGATTCCTTTTATATGGGGTTCTGTGTGCTTCCTGGACTTACAAGTCTATTTCTTTCACCAAATGTGGGAAGTTTTCAGTCATTATTTCTTCAAATAGGTTTTCAGTATCTTCTTCTGGCATCCCCACAATTCTGATGTTGGTATGCTTGAAGCTTTCCCAAAGGCTCCTTACATTACCTTCATATTTTTGGATTCTTTTTTCTTCCTGCTTTTCCAGTTGAGTGTTTTCTGATACTTTTTATTTCAAATTTTTGACTTGATTCTTGCCTGCCTCTAGTCTGCTGTTAGGTCTCTGTATAATATGTTTTATTTCAGTCAGTGTATGTTTAATTTCTAGTTGATCCCCTTTCATCTCTACTTGGTCCTTTATCATCTCCTCTTGAGTCTCGCTAAATTTATCCATCTTTTCTAGAATATTCTTGAAAAACCTTATAACCGTGGTTTTGAACTCTATATCTAGTTGTTTGTTTTCCTCCATTTCTTTTGTTTGTGATCTCTTCCTTTGTCTCTGCATTTTCACTATGCTGGGAGAACTTCTGTGTTGTATTCAACCTTATGATACAAGACTTGCAAAACTGCAAAAGCCTCTCTGTTGAACTTGGGATGGGTGGAGTCTCAGGGCTTAATGGACCACCTTGCCTTCCAGTCGGCCCCACCCTCCATGGACCCTGGGTCTCACTTGTCTCTGGAACAGTCCCTGTGCGAGCGTGCAGTGCTTCTAGACCACTGCCTTTCCCTGAGCTCTGGGACCATATGAGTTTGGGTCCCCAATGTTTCTCCTAAAACTGGGGTTTAGTGGAGTTAGAAGTGGTGCAGTTGGGCGGGTCTGTCTCCCGCCCACTCCTGAAAGCCAGTGGTACAATCAGCAGTCGGTCCTCTGTGTGCAGTGCTGTGTGCGCCTCCAAAAGTCTGCCCTTTTGTGGCTCCCCTAAATTTCCGTGCACTTCTCCCTCTTCACAGTCCAAACTCCCCATGTATGACTTTCGGCTGGACCTGGGGTTCAGTGCCATAGGATAAGCAGTTCAATGCAGTTGGGAGTTTCTATCTCCCTCCCACCAGAGAAAGCCAGCCAGGTACTCTGGCACCTGCTCTCTCCATGCCTGTGTATCTGTACCTCAGTTTTTTGCAACTCCTCTTGGTCTCTGTGAGCCCCTCTCTTTCCTTCTAGTTGTAGAATTTTTACTCAGCCAGCTTTCCTGTGGTTCTGGATGATGTCCCTTCTGTCTGTCAGTTGTAGTTTTGAAATTGTTGTGCAAGGCAGCAGTGTAGGTGTTTACCTATGCCACCATCTTGTATTCTCCCCATTTTTCTACATTTTTATAAATTTTGTTACTTACATTCATTTCTTATTTTTTCAGATTTCTTTGTACTTAATTTGATACTCTGATATGATTATTTTTTTAAGTATTTTCCTAGATATTGCTCTTAAGAGAAAGTACAGGCTGGTATCATCGCTCCTTCTTTGAATATCTGCAAACATTTGTATTTCATGGTAATGCATAAGTTATCTTGACTAAGTGTATAAATGATAACTTGAACAGGTATAGAATTATTATGAAATGACTCCTTTCCCCAAGCATTTCATTAATGCTAGTTCTTGTTCTATATCTGTTTAAGGTTGTTGATTCCTATTCTTTAAAATATGACTTTTTAATACATTTTTATTGATTTTAGAGTGGAAGGGAGAGGGAGAGAAAGATATAAATATCAATGATGTCTTCTGCATGCCCCCTATTGGGGATCAGGCCTGGAAACCCATACATGTGTCCTTTACCAGAATCAAATCTAGGACCTTTCAGTCCTCAGGCTGACACTCTATCCAATGAGGCAAACCAGCTATGGCTAAAATGTGACTGTTGATATTTATTTTATTTGACAACTGCTCAGAACCCCTATTTAAATTTTGAAGATTATACCAAGGACTATATCATTTTAAATCTGCTCTGTAATAAATTTGGCAAAATTTTCAATCAGAAAGTTTCAGTATGTTATAATTACTTATTTAATTATTTCCTTTCTTAGTTCCTTCTTCCTGATTTTATTTCAGATTTCTAAAGCAATTCTACAAATCAATAAGAAAAAAAAAGATATGGAAAGAAGGAACAAAAGGTATGAAGAGTCATTTTTTTTTTTAATCAGGAAAGGAAAAACTATTGGAGAATAAAAATATATACAAAACACTCTCTTTGACAAAGATATGCAAATTATATCATAAGAAGGCCTTATTTGACATGTGTTTTAAATTTATTCAACATTTATTTCACTGAATATTCATTACATACAAGGCATTGTTCTGCAAACACCAGGGGCTGTAAAGTTGAAGAATGCAAAGCCAGTTAACTGCAATCTCCAAGTTTATAAAATGGCAGAGAAGGAATTTCTATAGATATAAGACAAGTAATTTGCACATTTAAGAAAAGCATGTTTTAACAATTAAGCACTCATATATTAAAATGATGTATGAAAAAGAGATATTGCATTTAGATCATTTATAGAGAACAAGTAAGATATACTAATCTTTCCCAATTTTGAAAATGCAAGTCTAAGATAACACCTATTTTTGGTCTTTTGAAACAGATTTAGCTATTCCCTTTATTTATTATATTGGGTTAGTGCTTATCATCTAAAAATTAGTATAACATGTATCTGCTTCTTTCAATATATGGTAAACAGGAATTATGTTTTTAAGAACAGGAATTATGTTTTTTCTTGATAGCCATTCTTACTTCTTATAATAAATTTTAATTTCATGAATCAAAATTTTAAAAAATCCTTTATTCAATGTGATCAAAATTGAAATCCAGACAAACAAACACTATTTTCTTGGTAGTCAATGAAAAAATCAATAAGATTAAGTTATATGATCAAATCCATATTTTACTAAGGTTAATTTATATACTCTGCACTTAATAGATTAGAAAATGGAAGAGACTGAGTTACAAGGCAATTAATACAGTCTATAATAGCAGCAAAATAGTAAAGATAATGGGATAATAAGATAGATATTGATGGATAAAGATTAAAAATATGTGTTCAGTATAAACCTGTATATAGTGTGTTAGTATAGAATTCCAACTGCAGTGATAGATGAAATAAATCTAGTAAACCAGTTAAGGAGAAGCAAACACCAACACAATTGAATCCTGTGTCAATAGATATATAGAGTAGCTCAGAATAAAAATTGTAAAGAAGTGTTTGATTGTTCATAAAAACATGTAAATTATTCACTGTGGAAATTATTTCTGGGAGAGATGAATATTGTAAAAGATTACATTAACAAAGGACTAAGTAGAATTGGAAAACAGGAGTAGCAGATGTTATCTTTTGTTTCTACTTGTAAGAGCCAGCAACTCCTGCATTCTCAACATTATGATTTAAATTTTGGTTGCCTATCATCACTAGGCATCAGGTGTTTGAATTTAATCTCAATATTGGATAGGAGAGCTTGAACAAAAAGTGGCACTGTACTCAGGAAGCCTAGCTACCTATGTTTTAAAAATTTGAGACCCATATTGTCAAATTTTTCACATGCAATTGATCCATATGGATTGGAATGTTGGTTTAATGTTTGTTTTAAGCCTTAGAGAACTGATAAATTATTTCCTTTTTTGTCAATCTGTCTATATATGTATTATCTATGATCTTAACTAGTACTTATAGTATCCTATATAATAAAAAGCTAACATGCAAATGGTTCTCATGCCCTTATGCCATCACAACATAACAGTTCAGACACTCAACACTGGGGAGAGAGTAATGAGGACCAGCCAGGCACAAATGAGCTCCCAAGAGAGGAATGGAGACCAACCAGACTGCAGCCCAGGAGAAGGACAAGCCTTACGCCCCGTGGTCCCAGAAGCCAATGGCTAGGGCTGCAGCCTGGGAGAGGGAAAAACCGCCTGCCCCATGGTCCTGGGCACCAGTGGCTGTGCCTGCAGCTCGGGAGTGGGACAAGCTGCCCACACTGTGGTCCTGGGAGCCAGTGGCTGGGGCTGTAGCCTGGACAAAGCCACCCACCAATAGTCCCCTGTGTCTGCAGCCAGCCCAGATGAAGCTGGCCTGGGTCCTGGGTGCCTGCAGCTGGTCAGAGGGAGGGAAGCCCAGGTCCTGGATGCCTGCAACCAGCAGGAGAAGGTAACTCTAGGTACTGGGTGTGAGGAGAGGCAGAGGCAGTTAGAAGCAATCAGCCCAGCTAAGGAGCAGTTAGGGGCTATCACTCAGGCAGGCAGAGGGTTTAGAGGTGATCAGGCAGGCAGGCAGATGAGCAGTTAGGAGCCAGCAGTCTGGATTGTGAGAGGCAGTTGGACATCACCCAAGCTGTCGTAGATTGGAGAGGTTGCAGGCAGGCTGAGGGAATATCCCCCTGTGCATGAATTTCATGCACCAGGCCTCTAGTAATATAGAAAAACAGACATACATGATATATTATAATTAGACTAACTTTTTCTTGAACACTGAGAACTATATTCTAATTAAAAATCCAGAAATTAATTTTAAAATGCTATTTTAGATTTTCTAACAAAGTATTACTTTATACCTAAGTAGGAACTAACATGAGGTGCTTTCAGAACTCAACTAGTGAATCTACTTTCCAGATTGGATACAACTTATATTTGAAGATTTTCTTTTTCTGTTTGTTTTTATATTGCAAATTTGTAATATTTTAAATTAAAATGGCATACAGTGTTAGTGAATTATCCTCTACTGTATAATCATTTATATATACTTAACTAGAAGCCTGGTGCATGAATTTGTGCACAGGTGGGGTCCCACTGGGTGGACTGCAGTCATTGGGCCAAACCCCACAGTCTATCGCCGCTTGCCGCTCCTACCTGCTGCTCCCACCCATGCCGGCCCTCCTGTGCTTTCTGTGTGCTTACACCCAATCAGTTCCTATCAGGAGAGGCTCACACTGCCACAGCAGCACTAGCCAGCCATGAACCCTACATCTGGGGCCCTCCCAAGGGGAGTGGACTGTGGGATCGGGCTGAAATTGATTCTCTGGCATTCCCCCAGGGATCCCAGATTGCAAGAGGGTGCAGGCCAGGCTGAGAGACCCCACTGGTGCACGATTGGGCCAAGAAAGGGTTCTAGGTAGTGTCCAGCCCACCTCGCTCAGTCCCAATTGGCCACACCTTAGAAGCACGCTAATCTACCTGTCAAAGCATTTGCCCCCTGGTGGTCAGTGCATATCATAGAGACTGGTTGACCAGTTTACTGCCTGCCTCCTGGTGGTTAGTGTATGTCATAATGAGCGGTTGAGCAACCTTAACATATCATTAGTATATTACACTTTTATTGGTTGTTCAGTTGTTGCTATTTGGTCTGTTTGCATATTAACCTTTTATTATATAGGATAATTTAAACTTATATTTTCATTGATTTGACCAGAAAAACACACACATTATTTTTTTAATATATTTTTTATTGATTTTTTTTACAGAGGAAAGGGATAGAGAGTTAGAAACATCAAGGAGAGAGGAACATCCATCAGCTGCCTTCTGCACGCCCCCTATTGGGGATGTGCCAGCAACCAAGGTACATGCCCTTGACCAGAATTGAACCTGGGACCTTTCAGTCTGCAGGCGGATGCTCTATCCACTGAGCCAAACCGATTTCGACTACACATTAATTTGATTTGAAGTCAGAACAACTCTTTTTTTGTTAAAATTTTGCATAAATTTATCATTATGCTGTTCACTTTGTCTCTAATATATGGAAATAAGACTTGCTCATTACCACTTTAAAAGAAGATCTAGTTGATTCGTACTTCTAATAAGACCTCCAGTTCTTTGGAAGAATACTCATCAGGGCAGTACTTAGAGAATCACAAAAACTAATTCATACTAAAAAATAATTTTAGTTTTGATGACCTGTGTATAAATTGATCTTTTTGACCATACTCTATATTTATAGTCACCATTGAAATGAAATCTGAGTTCTATATCAACCATGCTACAGTCTTAGTTATTTCTGACCACATCCATTCTTGTCATTTTTTTAAAACATGCTGTTTTGATTTATTTTCTTCTAGTCTCTTTGCTAGGCATATGTAAACAGAAATTGGTCATATAGTTTTACTAAATTAGAAATATTTTTTCTGTTATTACTTCGGTGGTATTTAAAAAATTAAATTGGGGTGACCAAGGTTAATACATGTATATATGTTTTAATTATACGGCTGTTTGTGTCTACTAGTATAACTTTTGTTTGTTCAATTTTATATAACACATATGAGTGAAATTATATGTTTTTTTTACTTTTTCTGTCTGAATTATTTTGCTTAAAATGATATCATCAAGATCCATCTTAATTGTTGCAAATGGCAGTATTTCATTTTTCTTATGGCTGAGTAGTATGCCATTATAGATATGTACCACATATTTTTATCTAAGCATCTATTGGAGAACACTTGGGTTGTTTCCATTTCTTGTCCACAATGAGTAATTTTACAATGAACATATCTTTGAGAATATTTTCAAATATTTTAGGTAGATAACTCTTACTAATTTTTTGAGGAACCTCCATACTGTTTTCCATAGCGGCTATACCAGTTTCTATTCCCACCAGCAGTAAATGAGGGTTCCTTTTTCTTCAAAAACACTCCAACACTTGTTATTACTAGTCTTATTGGTACCTGCCAATCAAACTGGTGTGAGATGGTATCTCATGGAAGTTTTTATTTTTCATTTCTCCAATAGCTAGTGAAGTTGAAAATCTTTTCCTGTTGGCCATGTGAATGTTTTCTTTGGAGAAGTGTCTATTCAGGTCCTCTGATCACTATTTAGTTGAATTGTTTTTTGTTTGTTTGTTTTGGAGTTTTTCTTTATGTAGATGTTTTTGGTTATAATATTTTGGATATTAATTCCTTGTTGGAGTTGCAAATATCCTCTCCTATTTTATTGGTTACATTTTTGTTTTGTTGGTTTTTCTTTTACTGTGCATAAGCTTTGTAGTTTGATGTAGTCCCATTTATCTTATTTATGTATTTCTGTTTGTTTGCTTATTTATTTATTTATTTATTTATTGATTGATTGATTGATTAATTTTTTACTCCCCTTGTCTTTGGGGTCAAATTCATAAAATCCACTCTAAGACCAAGGTCCATAAGTTTAGTTCCTATTTTTTTATGCAATTTATTGTTTTAGGTCTTATATTTTTGTTTTTGAACCATTTTGAGTTAATGCTTGGATATAGGGATAAACAGTAGTATAGTTTCATGATTTTGCATGTGGCTTTCTAATTTTCCCAGCACCATTTATTAAAGAGGCTTTCTTTTCTCTGTTGTATGTTTTTGGCTCCTTTGTCCAAAATTATTTGCTCATATACATGTGGGTGTATTTTTGGGTTCTAAATTGTTTGTGTGTCTGTTTTCCTGCCAGTACCATGCTGTTTTGCTTACTGTCACTTTGTAGTATAATTTCAAGTCAGGGAGTCTGATAACTCAGGCTTTGTTCTTTTTCTCAGTATAGCTTTGTCTTTTTAAGGGTCTGTTGTGGTTCAATACAAATCCGATGTTTTTTATTCCGTTTTTAAAAATATATTTGGATTTTGATGAGGCTTGCATTAAATATGTATATTGCAATGTTGATTCCTCCAACCCATGAACATGAACACCCTCCCATTTCTTTGTGCCTTTTTAAATATTTTAAAATAATGCTTTATAGTTTTAAGTGTACAGATTCTTCATGTCCTTTGTTAAGTTTATTTTTAGCTATTTTGTTATTTTTGTTGCAATTGTATAAATAATTGCTTTTAGCATTTCTCTTACTAAAATTTCATTATTAGTATAAAGGAATATAAAAGGTTTTTGTGCATTAATTTTGTATCCTGTTACTTTAATATACTTAAATATTTTAAATAGTTTTTGTTAGAGTCTTTGTGTTTTCAATATAAAGAATCATGTTATCTGAAAGATAATTTTACTTTTTAAATCAAACTTGGATGCTTTTTATACTTTATTCTTGCCAGATTCTTCTGTCTAGGACATACAGCACTATCTATATATATAAAACCCTAATATACAAATAGACTGAATGGCAGAACAACCAAACAACTGATTGCTATAAAGTGCTCTGACCGTGAGGGATGTTTGCACAGATCATGGCAGGTGTTGGCCACATAAGGATGGTGGAGCAGGTGAGCAAGGCGGGGCTCCAGTCACTGTCATTGGGATGAGTCCCTGGTGGTTACTGAAAATTCTTTGCTCCCACTCACTGGGGTTCTTCCCGGCATCCCTACCTGCTGCCAGCACTGGCCCCAATTGCATGTAATTGCTTGGTGTTGTCAGCAGATGCCAGCAGCAGATACAGGCCTCAATCACCCCTCAGGGCTTTTCCACCTCCTCCCTGCTCCCGGTGGGGAGGGTGGAGGATGGCAACTGCCACTTGCACCTGCTGCCAGTGCCAGTCACCACTCACACCCATTGAAGATGCCAGCCCTGCTCACACCTGCAGCCAGTGCTGCAGCTGCCACTTGCACCCACTGCTGGTGCCCAGTGCTAGTCCTGATTGCTCAGCACCATCAGCAGGTGCGAGCAATGGCTGCTGGCCCCAATAACCCCTGAGGGTTTTTCTGCCTCCCTCTATTCTGGAGGGGAAATCAGGGCAGCATCCATCACCTGCACCTGCTGATTGTGCCAGCTCCAATTGCTCCTTGCCATCAGTAGGTGCAAGTGGGGCTGGTGCTGTCAGCGCGTGAGAGTGGCTATAGGAGTGGGGCTGCCAGAAGACAGGGGACTGGGAGCTGTGGCAGGAGGGGCCTGGATGAGGCATGGACAATGGGTCAAGACCAGCCCATGAGCCCACTGCAGCCTCGCAGCCCACAGTTCCTTTCAAGGTACACGAATTCATGCATTAGGCCCTAGTCCTATATAATAAAAGAGTGATATGCAAATTGGTCATACCTCCACTACACCCACTAACCACACCCCCCAGCCAATCAAGAGCAACTATGCAAATTAACCCAACCAAGATTGCTGCAGCCATGGAGAGAACAGGAGGCTTGGGTTTTCCCTGCAATGGAGGAAGCCAAGCTTTCTGCCTGCCCTGGCCTGCCTTGGCCTCCAATGAAGGCTACAAAGTTTTAATTATAAAAGATCAATAAATTTCAACAAAAATGGCTGTGGCCACAGAGTGAGTAGGAGGATTGGCTCTGCTGAAGGCTACAAAGTTACAATTGTAGAAGATAAATAAATCCCAGATACCAGGGCCTCTGCTTGATAGCCAGAGGGAATGGCGAGCCCCTCATTCAGGCCACCCTATGCCCCAAGTGAACTCCCACCCTGAACTGGAACACCCTTAATGGCAATCCAGATGGCTACCACCTGTGCACCAGGCCTCTATCCTAGTTAATCCTATCTAATTAAAAAAATAATATGCAAATTGACCATCACTCTAAAACACAAGATGGCTGACCCCATGTGGTCAAAGATTACTGCCCCCATGTGGACACAAGATGAGATAGCCACCACAAAATAGCCAGCAGGGGAGGGCAGTTGAGAGGACCAGGCCTGCAGGGGAGGGAAGTTAGGGAAAAACAGGCCAGCAGGGGAGCAGTTAGGCATTGATCATGCTGGCAGGCAGAAGTGGTTAGGGGCAATCAGGAAGGCAGGCAGGTGAGCAGTTGGGAGCCAGCAGTCTTGGATTGTGAGAGGGATGTCTGACTGCCTGTTTAGGCCAATCCTACCTGGATCATAAACAAATTTGCCTTTCAATTTGTTTATATGATATATCAGATTTATTGATTTATCAATATTGTATCAGACTGCATTTCTAGAGTAAATCCCACTTCATCAGAGTGTTTGATCTTTTTAACATATTGATGGATCTAATTTGCTGTTTTGTTGAAGATTTTAGCATCAGGGTTATTGACCTATGATTGTTTTTCTTGGTAATGTCTGTCTGATTTTGGAATTAGGAAAATTTCCCACCACACCCCCTTTTTAAAAATAGTTGTCAGGGAATAAGTGTTAGTTCTTTGAATGTTTGGTAAAACTTCCCTATGAAACCATGTAGACAAGAGCTTTAGTTTGCTGAATTTTTTTCTTTTTTTATTGTTTCAAGTTCATAATTGTTATTACCCTATTTGGATTTTCTGATTCTTCCTGATTTAGTTTTAGAAGACAGTATTTTTGTAGTAATTTGTACATTTCATCCACATTGTCTAGCATTGTGATATAGTTTGTTCATAGTATTTTCTACATTCCTGTGTGTGTGTGTGTGTGTGTGTGTGTGTGTGTAATCTATTTAGATAGATATTTTATATTATCACAGGAGGATATTTTTTTCCAGTGATTTTAAAAGAGTAGAAGAGAAAGAGAAAGTAGAGAGAAACACTGAAGTGAGACAAACACATTGATTAATTGCCTTCTGCATGAGCCCAGACCAGGGGAGGAGCCAGCAACCAAGATAATTGCTCTTCACCAGAATCAAACCCAGGGTCCTTCAGTCTGCAGGCTGATACCCTATCCACTAAGCCAACCCATCTAGGGCCATTCCTTTATATTTTTGTGCTGTCAGTTGTTACTTCACCACTTTCATTTTCTGCTTTTGTTTACTTGGGCCCATTCTCTTTGTTCCTTGATGAGTCTGACTAAAGGTTCATCCTTCTTCTTTATCTTTTCAAAGAACCAGCTCTTCATTTCATTGATATTTTTGTCTCTATCACATTTATTTCTGCTCTGATCTTTATTAGTTCCTTCCTTCTACTTACTTTGGGTTTTCATATCGTTCTATTTCTAATTATTTTCAGTTATTGAAGAATCAGAAAATATAAATTTTTAGTTATATAAAATATTTTTACAAGTTTTTTTCTTTTCTTTTCTTTTCCTTGCTTTTCTTTTCCTTTCTTTTCTTTCCTTTTCTTTTCTTTTTTATTTTTTTGAAGTAGTACTGGTTAGTGCTATGAACTTCCTTCTCATGACTCCTTTGCTGCATTCCAGAGATTTGGAGTTGTTATGTGTTCATCTTTATTTCTTTCCAGGAAGTTTATTACTTCTTTATTGATGTCATTGGTAACCCATTCATTGTTTAATAACATTCTATTTAGCTTCAATATTTTTGAGTGTTTTTATTATAGTTGATTTCTAATTTTATTCCACTGAGATCCAAGAAGATGCATGATATTCTTTCAATCTTCTTGATCTTGTAGAGACTTGTTTTATGCCCTCAAATGTGGCATATCTTTGAGAATCACTTTGTGCACTTAAGAAGAATCTATATTCTACGGCTTTGGAGTGAATTATTCTGTAAACATCAGTTAAATCCATATAATATAGTGTATCAGTTAGAGTCACTGTCTTCTTATTGATTTTTTTGTCTGGAAGATCTATTCATTGAATTCAGTGGAATGTTAAAGTCCCCTAGTCTGACTGTTGTCTGTCTCTCATTAAAGCCCTCCATAAGCCTATATATATTTAGTTTTCTTATATTAGATGCATATATGTTTACTGGGGTTTTAGCCTTCTGTTGGATCAATCCCTTTATATAGTAACTGTTATTGTCTCTTATGATAGTCTTTATTTTGAAGCATATATTTTTTCTATTTTGTATGATATGAGTATTGCTATCCCAGTTTTTTTGTTTGTTTCATTTCCATTTGCATGGAAAAAATTTTCCCCATTTCTTCACTCTCATCCTGCATGAATCTTTTGTTCTGAGATGGATCTTTTGTAGATAGTATATAATTGGGTCATGTTTTTGTATCCACCCAGCTTGTTTGTGGAGCATTTAATCCAGTTACATTTAAAATTATTATCGATAGATACTTATTTATTGCACTTTTATTATTTTTATAATATATTTTTATTAATTTCAGAGAAGAAGTAAGAGAAAAAGTGAGATAGAAACATCAATGTCGAGAATCATTGATTGACTGCCTCCTGCATGCTCCCAACTGGGGATCAAGCCCACAACCCCAGGCATGAACCCTTGACTGGAATCAAACTGGGATCCCTTAATCTGCAGGTTAATGCTCTATCCATTGAGCAAAACTGGCTAGGGTGCCATTTTAATTCTTTTTGCCTTTGTTTCTCTCTCTATTTCTTCTCATTACTGCAGTCCCTTTAGAATTTCTTTTAGTGATGGTTTGGTAGTGATAAATTCCTATAGCCTTTTTTTTTTGTGTGTGTGAACCTCTTTATTTCACCATCTCTTTAGAATAGTAATATTAATCTGGATATATTAATCTTGATTTCAGATCCTTGTTTTTCTTTACCTTGGATACCTCATTCCAATCTCTTCTGGCCTATAGAGTTTCTGAT
This sequence comes from Lasiurus cinereus, assembly GCA_011751065.1. Taxonomy (NCBI): domain Eukaryota; kingdom Metazoa; phylum Chordata; class Mammalia; order Chiroptera; family Vespertilionidae; genus Lasiurus; species Lasiurus cinereus. Next base: position 37,168,791 of record JAAGEH010000286.1, on the reverse strand, counting down.
AAAAATCAACTGACAGCCTTATGTGAGTACCTTTATAGGTATCGATTGCTTTCTTCTTGCTGCCTTTAAGTTTCACTATTTGTTTTTAATTTTTGGCATTCTTATTATGATGTGTGTGGGGGTGCACCTCTTTGAGTTCTTCTTGATTGATACTCTCTGTACCTCCTGAATTTGTGTGACTTTTACCTTCACCAAGTTAAGGATTTTTCTATCATTATTTCTTCATCTAAGTTCTCTATTCCTTTCTCATTTCTTCACATTTTGGAAATCCAATGATGGTAATATTATTACATTTTATATTGTCTCACAGCTTCCTTAAGCTGTCCTATTTTTAAATTATTTTTTTCCTTTTTGGTTCTCTGATTCAATGATATTTCTACCCTGTCTGCTAATTCACTGATCTTATCCTCAGTTTCCTCTAATATGCCATGTTTTCCTGCCAATGTGTTCTTTATTAGTGCTATGTCTTTCTTCCATTCTGACTGGTCATTTTTCATAGTTTCTATCTTTCCTCATGCTGTTGAACATCCTTGTACTAGCAATCATTATTCTGAACTTTATATCTGATACATTTCTTATACCATTTCATTTTGCTCTTCTTCTGCAAAATTCTTTTGTTTCTTGTGGCTTTTATTCTCTTGGAACTTTTATTTTTCTCTCCCCATCTTGGCTCACTCTTTGGGATTGCTCTATATATTAGGTAGATCTATGACTTCAGGGTCTCTGGTGCAGGAAAGTGACAGATGCTATTTGTGACTGGCTCTGAGAACAGTTTGGGCTATCAGCAATCGATGGCTTGTTGTTACCTCTGCTCCAGATGGATGCCTTTGAATGGGACCAAGATATGTACCATACTCTGCTTTTCCTAACCCCAATCCCAGAAGGAGATCAGGCACAGACTCAGAGCCTTCAGAGATCTTCTCTGCAGTCTGATTATAATTCTCAGCCTCAGGCTATTGACAACATCACAGGTTATACTTTTATAGGGTGGCGTGAGAGGTCCTCAGATAGGGTGGGGCTAATGCTTCTCTGCCAGACAAAAGCTAGGATCCTAGATGATAAAGGCATACCTGGGAAAGATGTACTCTGCAATATGAGGGAATGACACAACACAGGAGACCTGGCTGGTGGCCTTCTGAGCTCTAACTTCAGAGTCCCCAATCCTGAATTCTGTTCACACAGCTCTAGCCTACTTTGCCCTCCCTCTGCTGGAGCCTAAGGTAAGTGGCTGCACACAAAATATTCTGTATTGTCCCTTAAAGTGTGTGCTTGCATTTCCATCTGTTTCTCCTTGGAAGACAGCCCTGCCACTTTTCACAGCCAGATGTTATGTGGGTGCCTTTCTGAGTTCTGGTGCTCTGAGCTGAGGAGTGCAGGTTGGAGTTTAGACCCCCAGAGTTCTCAGTGGGAACTCCCCAGAGCTATCTGTGGGAACTCAGCCAGTCCTGTCTCAACTTGACACTTCCTACCAGTCTGCATGGAGCCTCCACTTTCCATCTTAGGTTATCAGGGTTCTTTCCAGGTAGTACTCAGTTTATTATTCAGGATGGTTTTTCTGTATTTAGTTGTACTTGAAGTTTGATCTTGAAGAGTGTCAGTATAGTTTCCACTTACTCTGCCACCATTTTTATTTATTTAATATATATATAATTGATTTTTTTTTATATACAGAGAGGAAAGGAGAGGGATAGAGAGTTAGAAACATCGATCAATCGATCAACAGCCTCCTGCACAACCCCTACTGGGGATGTGCCCACAATCAAGGTACATGCCCTTGACCGGAATCAAACCTGGGACCCTTCAGTTCGCAGACTGATGCTCTATCTACAGAGCCAAACTGGTTAAGGCGATAATTATTTTTTGTTGTTATGTTCATCCTTACCTGAGGATATTCCCGCCCCTGATTTTTAGAAAGAATGAAATGGAGTAAAGAGGGGAGAAAGAGAGGGAGAAACATTGATGTTTAACAAACACATATTATATAGGATAGATGTTCTCCAATCCTTTCACTTCCAGGAAAAGGGACAAAGGAGAGTTGCTGAAAGTGATAAGGGAGGCATCAGGGTGAACTTTTTTGGGGGGTGGGAAGAAGAGAGAGTTTCCTTCTGATGAAGGGTTTCAAAGGACAGCAGTCTACTTCTGCTACCCTGTCTCCAGAGACAATTTCTGGTTGGCATCTGGCAGGACAGAGCAATTGCAGGTAGAGAGGACTGGGAGTGTCTTTCTGCATGCAGCTCCCTGGAGAGTCTCTTCCAGCCAAGGAAAGCTTTATTCTAACCAGTTCTCCTAGAACCAAGGCTGCTGGGTGGTCTGGGGCAGGAGGGCAGAATGGAGGTGGGGTGGGGCAGGGAAGGAAGAAGTATGGAGTAGAAGACTGGGGGTGGGGAAGGGAGAGGGTGAACTCTGTGTGTGGGCGGGGAGAGGGTTGGTGCAGAAGAAGAGTTGAGGTCAGCATAGGAAGGCTTGGAGGTACTGAAGGAGCAAGAGGGACCAACAGATGCCAGAAGAGGGGAAAGGGACTATGGAATCTGGCGGGGGTCTGTGAGGGTAGGTATAGACTAAGTTCTCTCTCCAGACCCTGCCACCCCAGGTGGCTAGTGGGAGGGGTCCATAGTGAGACACTGAGACCCATATACTTTGTGTCTGAGGATCCAGAACATGTGGCCAACGTGACCCCATCCTGCCACCCTGCCAAAGTGTTGCCATTTGGAATGAATTTACAGACACAGGAATTGTTTTTAATGCTTTTTAATTCACTCTGTTCCCCACTTGTCATTTTTTATTGAAATGGCGGATTCTTTTGGTGTCTGTTCATTTGTAGGGGCAGCAGGGGTGTTGAGATCTGATGAGAGACAGAGACAAAAGCTCCTATGAGACATGGGGAATGAGTAAAAAGGATCAGAGAGCAAGGGACAGGGAGAGAGATGCACAGGTTGAGACAGACAGACACAGAGAACCCAAGAAGGCTAAGAGAGGGACTCAGCCTTAAGACTCAGCTTCTGGAGGGATCCCTCCACCTCCAACTAAGGATCCTGGGGCTGAGCTTACTCTCCTCTGCACTCTGGTTCCCTTCAGCATAGAAATAGCTGAACTGGCCTCAGGGAAAGGGCTGGAAGGATGTGGAGGGCAATGGACTGAGTACGCAGGACCAGGATCACCAAGGGCTAGGGATCTGAAACCAGAGAGAGGAGGACCTGGAGGCATTCCACCCATACCTTCTGTTTTTGAGCAAAGCCCAAATCCTGAATCCCGCCACAGCTCTGAGAGTGGTGGCCCTGGCCTGCTTTGCCTCCTAGGGTAAGAGCCCTAATCCAGTGGTCGGCAAACTTATTAGACAACAGAGCCAAATATTAACAGTACAAAGATTGAAATTTTTTTTGAGAGCCAATTTTTTTTAAACTTAAACTTCTTCTAATGCCACTTCTTCAAAATAGACTCACCCAGGCTGTGGTATTTTGTGGAAGAACTACACTCAAGGGTCCAAAGACCCACATGTGGCTCTCAAAGCGTGGTTTACTGACCACTGCCCTAACCTCTCTCAGCCTTGGCTATGCCATCTGCAGGGGAGGAGGACTGGTGGCTGAGGTTCAAAATGACTCCGGGCTGGAGAGACAGAGCTTGGTCTAGGACACCTTGGTTTGGCGATTACATCTGAAAACCCAGGGAATTTTGGCCTTGGCCGCTGCTCCAGGCTCATGTTTATGTAGGACTAGCACAGTTCAGAGTCAAGCACTACCACTTACTTCTTTCAAAGCTGAGAACCAGTTCATCCTATACCTCCCCCTATCCTCGGACCCCCCCTCCTCATAATCACGAACTTTCCCAGTGGTCAGTGTAGACATATGACCCAGGACACACAAAGATATACCCAAGCAAGCATGTGGTGGCTGTGTAGACAGCTGGGAAAACACAGGGTACTGTGGAAGGGGATAAAGCTTCCTGAGCTGGCAAGAGGCTCATTTAGTGAGGCGGCATCTCCAGGGGTGCGTTTACCCTGGGGGGCAGCTCCCAAGCCCACAGTTGGGAAATTGAAAGCCCAGGATAATTAGAGCTAATTACATGTATGCAAACAGCTGCATTGAAGGCTGATTGCTGGCCACCCCTCCCCCAGCCTTCCCTCTCCTATCCTGCCCCAGCAAAGGGGTTTTGCTGGCACAGCTGGGGCTGAGCACCTCAGGGAAGGGCAGGCTGGAGGAAAGTCCCAGGGGCCCAAGAGTTGGTGAATGCTCCACCTCCACAGAGTCCCCCCTCCCATGATTACATGTTCCAGCACACACTGCAGCCCTGGATGCCCCGGGATGGCTGGGTTAGGAATTGGACCAAAACTTGGTTTGAGCCCCACTCAGCCTTGTGCTGAGCAGACCCTGGTGGCATGGGCCCCAGCATTTGGGTTCTTAGGTTTCTATTATATTGGACCCTTGAGAAACCCGTCTCTGTGAAGAATTTAGAGAGGTCTTTCCTTGTATCCTGACACTGGAAGTACCTGTCTGGAGCTGAGGCTGTGGGATGAAAAAGGACAGAGTCTGGTGCTTGGGTTTTGGTGATCAGTTTGTCTGCCTGGATGCATCACAGAACCCCAAAAGAGTGACTTTTATGAGCTCCCGCTCCCCCTCCCACATCCATACCGTATATGCCTCCTCTGAGACACGGAATCCCAGAAGAAGGAAAGAAATGTGACTTTCTCACATGGGAATGAGGCTTTTTACTTTGAACTGCTACCCTGAATCAGTGATTTAATTTTGTGGTTTCAGAAGTCTTTAACAGGTTGAGTTGGACTCGTGGCAGGGTAAGGTTTTATATTTCTATAGAGGCTCAGTGCATAAGTGGGGTCTGGCCAGGACTCTTGAATGGGGACCAATTGGGGGAAGGGACAGCCAGGGAGAGAGGCAAATGACAGTTGGCAGGCCAGCCCACCCCAGATCAGGGTGATGGGGACTGATCAGGGGTGGGGCAGGCCAGGGAGAGGGGCTGCCCCTGATGAGGGTGTTGAAGGCCAATCAGGGGCCGGGCCAGTGGGGGAGGGGGTGGCAATCAGGTGAGATCAGGCTGGTTGGCTGCTGCTGTGCACATCATAGCCACCAGTTGCTCTGGTCGTTCTGCTATTTAGTCACTGGGCTTTTATATATATATATATATATATACACACACACACACACACACACACACACATACTAGAGGCCCAGTGAACGAATTTGCACACCACTGGGGTCCCTTTGTCTGGCCTTTGGGACCAGGCTCACACAGGCTCTCCATCACACCCTGAGAGGTTCCAGACTGTGAGAGGGTGCAGGCCAGGCTGAGAGACCCTACTGGTGCATGATCAGGGCTGGGAAGAGACACAGGAAGTTGGCCAGTCAGGGAAGGATCATAGTAGGGCTCCAAGGCAAGTCAAGCCCATCTCACTCAGTTTCAATTGGCCAGATCCCAGCAGAAAGCTGACCTATCAGTTGGAGCATTTTCCTCCTGGTGGTCAGTGCATGTCATAGTGGCTGGTCAAGTGGCCTTAGCATATCATTAGCATATTATGCTTTGATTGGTTGAATGGCCGGATGACTGGACCTTTAGCATATTAGGCTTTTGTTATATAGGACTAGAGGCCCGGTGCACGAAATTCATGCACACAGGGGGGCGGGTGTCCCTCAGCCCAGCCTGCATTCTCTCCAATCTGAGATCCCTCAACAGATGTCCGACTGCCCTTTAAACAATCTAGGATTTCTGGCTCCCAACTGCTTGCCTGCCTGCCTTCCTGATTGTCCCTAACTGCCTCTGCCTGTCAGGCTGATCACCCCCTAACCACTCCCCTGCCAGCCTGTTTGCCCCTAATTACTCTCCCCTGCAGGCTTGGTCCCCCCAACCAACTGCTCTCCCCTTCAAGCCTTGGTCACCCCCAGCTGCCCTTCCCTGCAGTCTTGGTCACCCACAACTTCCCTCCCCTGAAGGCCTTGTCACCCATAACTGTCCTCCCCTGCAGGCTTGGTTCTCCTCAACTGACTTCATTTCCAATTGCCCTCCCCTACTGGCCTGATCAACCACAACTGCCCTTCCTTGCAGGCTTGTCCCTCCCAACTTTCCTCCCCTGATGGCCATCTGGTGGTGGCCATCTTGTGTCCACATAAAGGCAGGATCTTTGACCACATGGGGGCAGTCATTGCATGTGTTGAAGTAATGATCAATTTGCATATTATTCTTTTATTAGATAGGATAGAGGCCTGGTGCATGTGTAGGGGCCAGCATTTGGATTCTTAGGACACTTGAAGTGTGTCCCGGATCAGGATGGGGGTTCCCTTGGTGTGTGGGGTGGCCTGGGCGAAGGGCTTGTGGTGGTTTGCAGCCACGCCACCTGACAACCTAAAGGAGGGCCCTGGTATCTGGGATTTATTTAGTTTCTACAATTGAAACTTTGTAGCCTGAAGCAGAGCCAACTCTCCTACTTACTCCATGGCCACAGCCGCTTCTGTTGGTATTATTTAATTTCTATAATTGAAACTTTTAGTGTTAAGTGGAGGCCAAGGCAGGCCAGGGCTGCAGAAGGTTGGCTTCCTCCATTGCCAGGGGCAACCCTAGCCTCCTGGTCTCTCCAGCTCCATGACTGCCACCATTTTTGTTGGGGTTTATTTATCTTCTATTATTGAAACTTTGTAGTCTTGAGTAGAGGCCTGGATCCACCAGTGTGTGTGGAAAAACTTGGCTTCCTCCATTGCTGAGAAAACCCAAGTGTCCCTCTTGCTTGCTCTGCGGGCACAGCCATCTTGGTTGAGATTAATTTGCATACTCATTCCTTATTGGCTTGTAGGCATAGTGGAGTGATGGTTAATTTGCATATTATCCTTTTATTAGATGGGACTAGAGGCCTGTTGCACAAAATTTATGCACAGGGGGGTCACCTCAGTCTAGCCTACACCCACTTCAAACCAGGAACCCTCAGAAGTTGTCCAACTGCTGATTTAGGCCCAATCCTCTCACAGTCCAGGACCACTGGCTCCTAACTGCTCACCTGTCTGCCTGCCTGATTGGGCCTTACTGCACATCTCTGCTGGCCTGCTTGCCCCTAACTGCTCCCTGCAGGCCTATTGATCCTTACTGACCCCCTGACAGCCTGGTCACCTCCAACTGTCCCCCCTGCTGGCCTGGTACCCCTAACTGCCACCCTTGGCCCCATTGCCCCATACTGCCCCCCCATGCAGGCCTGGATACCCTCAACTGCCCCTTCATGTGGGCCTGATCACCTCACACAGCCTACTGTTTGGTTGTTTGGTCACCCCCTCACTAAATCCCCTATGGGCCTGGTCTCCCCATGCAGCCTGCTGCTCAGTTGTTGGGTCTAGTTTCCCCTCACTACCCCCCTCCCCGGACCTCAACACCCCTAACTGCCCCCCTGTGAGCCTGTTTGCTGTTCACTCATTTGGTTGCCCTTCACCAATCCCCCTGTAGGCCTAGTCACCCCAAACAGCCTGTTCAGTCATTCATTCAGTTATGATGGTTGCTTAGGCTTTTATATATATATATATGGATACTAGATGCCCGACACACAAAATTTATGCACAGCTATGGTCCCTAGGCCTGGCCTGCGATAAGGGCCATATTTTCCAGCTACCCACAGCCATCCTACCCCTGGTTCCCCATTTGCCATCAAGTGATTGGAGCCTGCCAGCCAGGGAAAGGGACCAAGAGGTGGTCAGTGTGCCTCATAGTGACTGGTCCAGCAGTCATTCTGGTCATTCTGCCTTTAGGGTCAATTTGTATGTTACCCTTTTATTATATAGGATAGAGGTCTGGTGCATTGTTGGGGGCTGGCTGGCCTGCCCTGAAGGGGGCCCTGTATTGGGGTAAGGGGTCCACACTGGGGGCGGGACTGGCCAGGCCATGAGGCCACAGGTTTTGCAGGCTGGCCTCTCCCCTGATCAGGTTGAGTATCCCCATTGGGGTGCAATGCCACCCTGGGCAAGGGGCCATGGGTAGTTTGCATTTTGGCCATGCCCCCGATAAGGATGGCGATCTCTGCTAGAGGATGGGGCCAGCTTGGATGAGAGGCTGTGGGTGGTTTTCAGGCTGGCCATGCCCCCACTGGCTTTGTCAAGAAGGATGTTTGGAATTATGTCTGGTCTACCCAGTCTAATTATATATATATATATATATATATACACACATACATACACACACACACACACACACACACACACACACACACATATATGAGTTTTTACATTCTTTGAAGCATAGGTAAGATTCCACAAAAATTTACCAAGTTTATTTTTTTAAATAAAGTTTTGTAGTTATCTAGTTAAAATGTGGACAATTCATACAGATGGTTTTGAGGTCAATATTATGAAAATGGAAGTTACCAATGTAATTCAATATGATTTTTTTTAATTCCAACATCTGTAAAAATATCTTTACTACTTCAAAAATGTATTCCTTTGCAGAGAAATTAACTCATTGAAGGCTAATTTGGTTTGAATAATGTATTTGGGCTTAAAATTGGTGCTGCTTTATTTATGGCTACATTCCTTGTTGCTGGTATTTTTTCATTGGTGTTTGAGAATACATTATTCCAATAACTTGTAAAATGCACTATTTCTGAGTCTCAGATAAATCTGGTTTCAATATGATGGATTTCACATTCAGTATCAAGAGAGTAATATTAAATTAGTTAAGTTTAAGGTTTGACCAACTATTTAAAGTAGTTGATATTTTATTTTTTGGGGGGGGAAGTTAATAGCTCTTTTACTCTATTACCTCTTTTATTTGTAAAAACTTACATTTATCTTGAATATTTGTTATAGCCTCTACCAATGTCATTTAGGAGGTCAGAATTTGGCACAGACTTAGATGTCAAATTAGTAAATCAGCTTCACATTATGTTTTATGAATAAACAAAGATTTTTAGCATGTCTGGTGTAAATCAATCATTTCATGATTTCCCCACATCCTATCTAATAAAGAGGGAATATGCTAATTGACCCTCATGCCATGGCAAAGATGGCAGCACCCACAGCCAATAAGGAAGGAATGTGCTAATTGACTGCCAAACCCTCAAGATGGCAGTGCCCACAGCCACAAGATGGCAGCACCCTGTCACCTCAGCTATACTAGGGCAGCAGGTGTGAAGCAAGGCCAGGTCTGCCCCCAGACTGGCCTCGCTCCTCTGTGCACCTGCCTCCAGAGTCCTCCAAGCCCTCAGACACCAAGTTGCCCAGAGCCAACCCAAGGCACAAGAAAGTCTCTGAGGCAGCTGCCCTGCTACCCAAGGCTGGCCCAAGGTGCAGGCAAACCTCAGTTGGTGACTGCCCAGCTGCCCAGGGCCACCTGAGGCTCAGGTAGGCAGGACCAACTGAGGCTTGTGCTGACAGTAGTGGCAGCAGCAGACTTGTGAAGGGGTGTCACCTCCCCCTGATCATCAGGTTGTCTCCTGCCCCTGAGGGCTCCCAGACTGTGAGAGGAGGCAGGCCAAGCTGAGGGACCCTCCTCCAGTGCATGAATTTTCATGCACCAGGCCTCTAATTTCACAATAAATCTTGATACTTGTATAGTTTTTATTCCTTCACCATTATATTTGATGCCTAGTTTGAAAATTTTTATTGATTACTTACTATAGAGAAATATTCAGTCTTTAATCTTAGTCTATTAAAAATTAATGGAGCTGAGGACAATAGCATTGATTAGTCACTAATGTGTACACAACATTCTGGCTACCACAGTGATTCTTTTTTGTGCAATTTTTTTACTTTAAATTCACTCTCAGCCAGGGTTGTGAAACCAGGAATACAGCTGGAGTCCTATCCAAGGATCAAAAGCTTTCTATTATTCATGCCTCAAGATTCATGGTTAAAAGTAGTGAGGGAAAGCTCCCTGCTGGTCAAGAAGAGTGGAAACTAATTCAGTAGCATTAGGGATCCAGAAATATTGACACCATTACTATGATATTTGTAGTACAAAATCAATTTTATGCATGAGTCTAATAGTGTGTTGGTGTGATTTTAAACACTGAAAAGTACTTCCCATGGTTAGGTGAGGTAAAAACCCATATGCAGGGCCTACTGGGAATAAAAGAGATTAAACAAGGCTAAGTCATGGCCTGATTCTAATGTAATTGCTAAGATTTGGAAGTAAATGCATGTTGCTCTTAAGGGCAGAAGCATATTCCATGGAAGGTGGGATGCATAATTAAGCAACTGTATAGTGTTCTAACCCTGTACAGAGCACAGCAGTTTCCAGAAGATATAGCCTGGGGCCTAGAACAGAAGCCTGGAAAATGAGACAAGAACAAAATTCATGACAAAGGCCAGAGACTTCCTCTTTCTCCAAGCCTCTGGGGAAATAATAAGGAAAAGAGTAGCAAAATAGATAACGGTTTGGTGTAAAAACATACATTACTATTCCTAATAGTGGGGGGATATTCAATAAATATTAGAGTTTTAGAGAACTATGAGATGTTTGAAATCCATACATATATACCTCACATATAATTATGTCTTACGTTAGTTAAATACTAAAAAACAGGTAATATGCTATTAGACCAGATGTCTTCCAGACAAAGCCATGGTGGCAATTAAGGGTGAAGAGGCTGGCAGGAGAGAGCAGTTAGTGGGCATCAGATCAGTCTGGCAAGGGAGAGCAGTTAGGGGATGATCAGGCTGTCAGGCAGAGGTGGTTAGGGGCAATCAGGGAGGAAGATGAGTGGTTAGGAGCCAGCAATTTGAAATTGCAAGAGTGCAGGCTGGGCTGAGAATGAGAACCTTCCCTCCCCGAGTGCATAAGTTTCATGCACTGGGCTTCTAGTGGCATAAAAAGAACAATACTATTTCCTGTGAGACAAGCATGATTCTAAACCTAGTTTTCTCAAGTACTGCTTAACCTCACCACTGGGGAATTTTAGTAATATGGTTACCTTAGACATCTATCTCCAATAATAAAAGAGGAAGATGCAAATCGATCATACCTCTATGATGCCCAACAGCCAATCAGGAATGAGTATGCAAATTAACCAGACAAAGATGGTGGTTTGATTTGCATATGCAGACACCCAATGGCCTGGGTCCCAGGAACATGCTTAGGACCTAGACCACTCAGAGCCTGTAGGCCCCTGTGTAGGCGCTAAGCACCCAGGGTCCCAGAATGTAGTTGGCGACTCCTGGCCTATGGGCCTTGGCACAAAGTGGCGGGGGGGCAGGGCAGCATAGCCTTGAATAGGACCTGAGTGGACCCAGGTTGCCCTGCCCAAGCCATGGCAGAGGTTTGATTGGAGCCAGTGAGCCCTGCCCAAGTCATGGTGGAGGCTTTATCAGGGCCTGAGCAGGTCCAGGAGGGCCCTGCCCAAGCCACAGCAGAGCCTTGAACAGGGCTGGGAGGGCCCTGCCCAAGCCACAGTGGAGGCTTGATCAGGATGTGGTGGGGGTATGTGCCAGCCGAGGCTTACCAGCAGTCCTACCTCTGTGCATGAGCTGCAGAAAAAACACCTTTTCTGACTGCTCATTGGCTAAGCTCCCTATATGCTACTGGCAATGTTTTTGGTAACTTGGGTAATAAGAATCCAAAAGGTGATCCAGAGTTTTTCTACCTCACTCCTGGAGGAAAAAATGAAGGTCTGCTGCTGGAGGGCTAAGAAATGTCATATCCTGCCCTAACTGGTTTGGTTCAGTGGATAGAACCTCGGCCTGACAACCGCAGGGTCTGGTTTCAATTCTGGTCAAGGGCATGTATCTAGCTAGGATGCAGGCTCCTCATTGGCTGGGGCCCAGGTCAGGGCTCATGCAGGAGGCAACCAATCAAAATTTCCCTCTCACATAGATGTTTCTCTCTGCCTCTCCTTCTCTCTCTCTTCTATACTCTCTAAAAATCAATGGAAACATATCCTCAGGTGAGAATTAAAAAAAAGCAAAAACTGTCATATCCTATGAAAGGCACATGTTCAAAATGGCTAAAGAAAGTTGTCATTTTTACATGGTGAAGGGACTGGAGTCCATGTTGATGAAAACACCTTGGCAGCTGTGGTGACTGGCAGTGGCTGCAGCAGCAGGATGATGGGGCTGGCGCCTTCCCTGATCAGCCAGGTTGCCTTCCACAAAGGGAGGCCAGATTGTGGCTTAGTCTCGCTTTCCATGGGACAGAGACCTAAGACATTAGTAAGACATCCCCTGAGGGCTCTCAGACTGTGAGAAGGGAGCAGGCTGGGCTGAGGGACCCCCTGCCCCGACCCCAGTTCCTGAGTTTTATGCACTGGGCCTCTAGTATATATATATAGAGGTAAGATGCAAATTAGGCCAGGACACCATAAAGGGTAACGACCGGACAGGAGGAAGTGAGATCCAGAGCAGAGATGGAGACAGAGACAGGGTGCCTGCTTGAGCTGGTGCAGCAGCTCAGGCGGTTTCTGAGCAGACACAGGCAGGGGGCTGGGGGATGCTGCGAGTCAGGTAAAGTTCCCATCCCCCAATGGTGCTGGTCCAGCCTGACTCCCACAGCAGTGGGCACTGTGCAAGACAGGTATGCGTCCCAGTCCCCTGTGAGGTGCATCCTTACATTGCAGGAGGTCGGGTGCCTCCTACACGATTTCAATCATGTGTTGGGTCTCTAGTATAAAAATAAGTGCCTTTGTTTAATTCAAGTAATCTATCCTCTGTTTTTGATATAGAGCAAACGATTAAAAGACTTTTAAGTTCGTGGTAGAATTTCCATTGGATGAAAGGGATCACTCTGGTCCTTGGATGTGGCAGTTCTGCAATCATGTGAATGCAAGGGTGCCTAGAGTGCACTGATGTCATGCATATGTCATGGAACACTGCTGAAGCAATAATGATCACTTACATCATAACTGCCCTGGTGGTGTCACAGGCACTGGTTAGAGCAGTGATTTGGTGAGGGAATAGTCTATCAAGTGACTGGATTGTAATTTGCTTATATTGATTTTACTTGTAATTTAATTCTTTGTCATCATCAACTGACACTCTGAGAGTAGAGTTTTGGGGAGAAAGGTACCTAATTTGAATGACTCTTTAAAGAGTTGAACCTTTGAAAAAAAGGGAATATCTGGAAAACAGGTATTTCATCAAATATTAAGAGGTATTCTAAGGGCACTGGTTAATCAGGTACTGTTTTCTAAATAAAAGGAGAGAATTACTAGTTGTGATGAGGAAGGGAGAGAGAAAAGGAGATAAAGATAAAGGGAGAAAGATAAGGAGGGATGAAGATGGAGGATGGGAAGAGCAGAGAGAACAAGGTGAGAGAAAGGGAGTGGGAGAGAGGAGGAAGAGAGAAGGTGACAGAGAGGAGGGAAATGGAAAGAGAGGATGGGAAGGTAGAGGGGAGGGGGAGAACTTTGGATACTTAAAACTAGTTGTGTAGGGATGAGAGTACAGTATAATGTCAGAAATAATTTATTTACTCAGGGGTAAAAATTAGTTATTTTGTTTTAGACTATGAAAGTGTAAATGTGGGGCTCCTAAATAAAATTTAAGAAAAAAAAATGGGACATACACAAACAAAACACTCTTTAATTATCGTGATTTAATTAAGCAGATAGTATGTCTTCTGGAATAATGTAAACTGAAACAGCTTGGTTACTATAGAGATTGAAAGAAAACAAGTAGCCACTCTGAAGAACCTTCCTCAGTGGTGGGAGGGAGACAGATTGGAGCCAACCCCAAAGTTCTAATGGTAGCTCACATTCCATTGAGAACTGATATCTCTAACCTGTTTGAGATTTCAAAATCTCTAGCCTTTAGAAAAGCTGTCTTCATTTCACTTTCAAAAAATATTAGTGCATATGTAGAGATGTTATTGAGTATAAGCTATGAGACATGCAAACATACATTCAAATCTATTCACATATACACACATATCCTATATAATAAAAGCCTAATATTCAAATCAACCGAATGGTGGAATGACCGTGGAACGACCGGTCGCTATGACATGCACTGACCAACAGGAGACAGATGCTCTATGCAGGATCTTCCCCCTGGTGGTCAGTGTGCTCCGACAGGGGGAGTGTCACCCAGTCAGAAGCTGTGGTCATAGCTGGCGAACACAGCGACAGTGGTGGGAGACCCTCCCACCTCCTCAGCAGCATTAAGGAGCAGCGAGTAGATGTGTGGTAAGGAGCAAGGGCTCCTGTACTGCAAGAGAGATGCCCAACTGCTGGTTTATGCCCACTCCCTGGGGGGATTTGGACTAAGCTGGCAGGCAGACATATGCGGAGGGGTCCTGGACTGCAGGAGGGCACAGGCCAGAGTGAAGCACTTTCCCCTCCAGTGCATGATTTCATACACCAGGCCTCTAGTAGACTATAAATAAGACAGATAAAATATTTATTAATCTAAAATAATTGCCCACAAATTACATACCAGGTCTAATTTTTTGCCTCTCAAAAACACATTATATCTCTATTTTATTCAAGTATATTAGGCTTTATTGACTAATACACAAATACTCTTGCTTGCATGACAAATCAACATATATAAGCAGGCCATTGGTGCAAGTCTCCTCCATGAGATAATTCATGGGTCTAAGCTGATGTAAACTTTGTTATCATTAATATACAGCTTTCAAATAGACCCCAGGATATTAATATCCCAGTCAGCTAAAAAAGGGAAGAGAAGTAGAGGGGCACATAGGAGGTTTGTGTGGCAATGTCTGGAAGGGGCACATGTCATTTCCACTGTAGAAATGTAATCACATTCTCAGAACTACCTGTAAGGGAAGCTGATAAATAGAATATAGTTGCATATACAGATAGAAAGGAGACAGCAGTCTGTCCCATTTAAAAATAAACTTCTTTGTGCAAATCCATGATATTTATTGTCACAGTAAATATTACTGTGCATTTAATATTTTCATATAAACCATATTATACTATCCATGAAGGTAGAAGCCTTGTGTGTATTCAATGAACTTGTCACATAATAGATTCCTTTTTTAATATTACTAGACTCCTGGTGCATGAAATTTGTGCATGAAGGGTGTGTTCCCTCAGCCCCGCCTGCATCCTCTACAATTTGGGACTCCTACACCTTTTTCGTATCTAGCTAACCTCTTCACATTAAAAAAACATAACTGAAATATCACCTAATCAAGGAAATCCTCTTTGAATAAATGTCTTTACAATCTGTATTAAGTATTTTCATAGTATACCATTCTTTTTCTTTAACAGCTACGTAGAGTGGATGCAATATGGTTTTCATTCTTGCATCTGAAATTTTTCTTCTTGCTCTTGTAATAATAGCAAAGCTTATCCAATTTACATTTGCCTTCAAGGCCTTATATTTGGTTCAGTTTCTAGTTGGCTCCCTGCTTTTTTTTTTAAGCAATAAATTTGGGTTGTGGTAGTAAGCCTCACTTGTAATCAAGCCTGTAGGACTCTATCTGAATGTTTCTATAATACCTGTCACTTTAGCATACCAGAGATTGTATTCATTTGTAGAAAATAACAATAAATGTCACCTGATCATTTGATTTTCTAGTAATATTTTATAGCAAGATGTATTATTCTAGCAATTTAACTACTACAAAACTGAGACGTACAGAAATAACTTACATTGAACAATAAAGAATGACTCAAATATCAAAGCATAGTATACTTAGGGTCTATGCCTCAGATATCATAGTACACAATTCATATGGAACTCAGCTTCCTTTAAAATAGGAAGGGATGCCATACTCATGAAGCAGCTACTTCCACATATATTTTGGAAAACCCAGACAGAATTCTCCTCCTAAAAGATTTTGCTAAGCTGATGCCCAGGACCCCGACCCCGGGCATTTGTACAACTAAAACCCAGATACACAGCAATAACAAAGGCACTGGGCTCCTATGCATGGGGATCAAACCCCAGCCTGGAGGAACTCACCCCTGCAGTCAAGACTAGGCCTCTGTGTAGACCTGGGCTGGTGGTCCTAACTCTGGGGAGAGGGAGACTTCCCATGGCTGCAGGCTAGGGGCCCTGGACTCTGTCCCATGCCCCAACAGGTCCCTACCTCAGGTTGGTCAGTAGAGCTGCTTGCAAGACAGGTTGGCCAGGCTCTGCCTGGCCTGTTGGCCCCGTGATGGTGGGGCTGCTCAGCCTAGCCTGTTGGCTCCATGATCGCAGGGTGGATTGACTTGCTGCTTGGCCTGGCCTCTGCCCCATGATCGCTGAGCAACCCAGCCTGGCCTCTCTGCCCCTATGATCATGGGGTGTCTCGGCCTGGCCTGTTCTCCCCAAGATTGTGAGGTGGATTGGCGTGGCCCATTCTCCCCATGATAGAGGGGCAGGTCAGCCTGGCTTCTCTGCCCTGTGATCTTGGGGTGGACTGGCCTGGGCTCTTCGCCCTGTAATCACAGGGTAGCTTGGACCCTGTGCAGGAAGCATCGGGTGCTGCCCCCACCACTTGCCCGGTCTGGACTGTGGTTTGTGTCCTGCAGGTAGCATAGGTAACTGCCTGCCCCTCCTGCCTATGTGAATTTATCCACCATCTTTGCTGAGTTGATTTGCATATCACTCCTGATTGGCTGAAAGTGTAGCAGAGGTATGGTTAATTAGCATTTTCTCTTTTATTAGTGTAGATTTTTGTTATTATATATTTTTATTGCTTTACATCATTTTTTACTTTATTTGTATTGTTTACACTATTATAGATGTTTCCATTCCCTCCTCCATTTTTGTCCATCTTCGCTATACTCACCCCCACCCCCTTCCCTCTGGCCATCGCAACACCATTGTCTGTATCTATGGGTCATTCATATATGTCCTTTGGCTAATCCCTTTATCTTCTTTCATCCTATCTTCCCTCTCTCCCCTCTGATAGCTGTCAGTTTGTTCCATGTATCCATGCCTTTGTTTCTATTTTGTCAGTTTATTTTACTCATTAGATATCTCATGTAAGTGAGATCATATGGTATTGTCTTTCTCTGGCTGGCTTATTTCACTTAGCATAATACTCTCCAGGCCCATTCATGCTGTTGAGCATCCTTGTAATCATTATTCTGAACTCTATATCTGATAAATTTCTTATCTCCATTTCATTTAATTCTTCCTCTGGATAATTCTCTTGTTCTTTCATTTGCAGCTTTTCCTTTTTCTTTCTTTTTCTTCTTTCTATTTTGGCTATCTGTTTGGGATTGTGTCTATGTATTATGTAGATCAGCTATGCCTCCCTATCTCTAGTGCAGGACAATGTCAGAAGCTATTTTTGATTGGCCCTAAATACCCAGTTTGCAGCTATTTGTTCCCTCTGCTGGGACTAGGTGCTTTAGAAAGCACCAAGATGTACACCAAGGTCTGCTATCCTAGCTCCAAGCCCAGGATTAGATCAGGCAAAGACTCAAAGCTTCCAGAGGTCTGCCTCTGCCTGTAGTTTGATTGTTAATTAGTCTTGATTAGCCTCATGCTTTGAACACAGAATAGGGGGAGCAATTTTCCAACAGGGTCAGGCGATTGCTTCCCCACCAGACTGCAGAGTAGAGTGCTTGAGAAAGATGACCTCTGCAGTGTGAGGTAATGAATCAGCACAGGACACCTGTATGGATGCCTTCTGAGCTCTAACCCTAGACACGCCAACCCTGGATTCTGCTCACCCAGCTGCAGTCCACTCTGCCCTTCCTCTACAGAAGCCCAAGGTCATTGGCTGCACACAAAATTGTGTGCATTGGCCCTTTGAGAGGGTGACTAATTTCTAGCCATCTTTCCTTGAGAGATAACAACCCTGCTGCTTTTCACAGCTAGATATTATATGGGCATTTTTTTCAGTTCTGGTGCTCTGGGCTGGTGGACTCAGCTTGGAGTTTAGACCCCAGAGTTCTCAGTGGGAATCCCACACAACTGAGCTACCCCTCCAGTCCTTCCACTCCTCTGCCCTTCCTACCAGTCTCTGTGTGGTATCCACTTTCCATCCTTGTCCTTGATTATCAGGGTTCTCTCCAACAAGTCTTCCATTGATTATTCATGATGGTGTTTTTTTTTTCTGTATTTTAGTTGTAATTGCAGTTTGAGAGCATGTCCATGTAGCTTCCACTTACTCTGCCACCATTTTGGAATGATTACAGAGATTGACAAGTTCTAATGTCTGCCACCAGCATGCTGGAAACTCAGTAGAAATCCATGTTTCGATTCAAAGTCTGTAGGCAGGAGAAATTCCTAGCTTGAAGGCAATGTGGCAGGAGAAATTCCCCCTTTCTCTTCAGTGCCAATATTGCTTTATTGATTTTCTGTTTGGATCTATCTATAGCTGTCTGTAGGATATTTATGTCCTTGACTATATTTGTGTTTTTGTCAGCATCTCCCTTTAGTTCTGTTAATAGTTGCTTTATGGTATATTTCAGTGCTTCCTGGTTGGGTGTGTATATATTGTCTTGATATAATATTCCCTTTGTCACATAAAATGTTCATTTTTGTCACTTGTTAACTGGTTACCTGTTATATGGTCTTCATATAGTGCCCCCTTTGTCATTATAAAATGTTCATTTTTGTCCCTTTTGACCTTTTTTACCTTGAAATCTATTTTGTCATTCTGTTGTCAGATATATTCATGACTGCACCTACTTTTCCCTGGATATATGTGTATCATTTTTTATCACTGCATAGTATTTTATCATATAGACATTTCTGTGATGTTTATGTTGCTCCAAATTTTTCTTCATTTCATTTATGGGTACTATAAACATTCTTTTTTGTTTTTTGAATCACATTTTTCCTTCACCAGAATTATCATAAAGCAATATTATCAAACCTTTTATTTAGAAATTAACACCAGAATGATTTTAGTGTATTAAATTCTTATCTATGAATCTTTTTTTCCTAGACATTTCAAAAAGAAACCATTTTGGGGGACTGGTTTTCTGGCATGATCAAATAATCAGGTTCTCTAAGGAAATAAGTGTATTTTGGTACATCAAATAAAAATAATTATAAAATGTTCTAATATTAAACACATATAATTCATATATGTTTTATTTTTTAATTTGAATTTATTTGGGTGACATAAGTTAATAAAATTTTATAGGTTTCAGGCATGTAATTGTATATTAATTACATTAATTGTTTATTGTATTATGTGTTTACCACCCAAGTCCAGTCTCCTTCCTTCACTATCTACCCCCCCACCTTTATACTCTTCTACCTTCCTCCAAACACCCTCCCCTCTTGCACTCACCATATTGTAGTCTGTATCCATGACACTTTACTTTTTTGCTTAATCCCTTCACCCTTCTCACCCAGCCCCCAACTCTCTCTCCTCTCACACCTGTCATTCTGTTTTCTGCATGCATGAGTCTGGCTCCCCTTCCTTAGTTTATTTTGTTTATTAAATTCCACATATGAGTGAAATGATATGGTATTGACCTTTCTTTGACTGGCTTATTTAATTAGCATAACAATCTCAAGGTTCATCTCTGCTGTCTCAATGGGTAAGATTTCTTTCTTTTTTTACCGCTGAGTAATATAGTATTTTATAAATAACTCAAAAACCTTGAAACAGAAGTTAACAATAGAAACTTTATTAACTATTTTATAGTAGACCTACATGTTTTGTCTATTTCATTTCTATCAATTAAATAAAATTTTCATCATAATTTTGAATAGGTGATAATGACCTGTATCTTATTTTAGGTGTTACGTGGTATAAAAGAAATAACTTTACTTGGTCCCTACTTTATAAAATTTAAAGATGAATCTTCCAGTTATTCTACTATTTTAATCTTATTTTCATAATCCCTATGTTGGATATACTTTAAAAGAAACAGAGAAGTTTTAACACACATATATTTTCATCATATGTCTAAAATTAACTAACAACTTTGAGAAATGTGTTCTGTTTCTATTTAGAGTTAATTAAATAATAAGATTTCTCTTTTGATTTCCAATAGGCTGAAAATAAACAGAAATCAAAAAAAGCATTATCCAATGTACATAAAGGTTATTTATATTTATAGTCATGGTAAAACTGATATGAGAATAATCTTGTTCTGCAGTTGTTTTATGTGATGGGATCAAATAAGGAATTGACTTGGTCCTGGCCAGTGATCCATTTTATTGTAGTATCATCAGATACACCAAAAGGTTGTGGTTCCATTCCAGGTCAGGGCACATACCCAGGTTGCAGTTTGATCCCCAAAGGCAACTGATGCACAGCCAATCATAGTTTCTTTTTTATGTATATTTCTCTCACTCTCAAATCAATTTTAAAAATTAGAAATATAACTTACTAGTGGCCTGGTGCACGGGATGAGGGGTGTTCCTCAGCCTGCCCTGTATTCTCTCCAATCTGGGACCCCTGTGGGATTGGGCCTAAACCAGCAGTCGGACAACCCCCTTGCAATCCAGGACTACTGGCTCCTAACTGCTCATCTGCCTGCCTGCTTCATCTCCCCTAACTACTATGCCTGCTGGCCTGCTTGCCTCTAACTGCAAAACCCCTGCCAGCCTGATCACTCCAAACTGCCCTCCCCTCCTGGCATGATCACCCCTAACCACCTCTGCCTTGGCCCACCACCATGGCTTTGTCTGGAAGGATATCTGGAAGTTTTCATAGTCTAATTAGCCTATTACCCTTTTATTCATATAGGTAGGATATGACATATTGCCATAACTATAACCTATGTACCAGTATTACTCTATGAGAATACATACTTCATGTGATAGGAAAGCATCTAATACATTACATTATATATGTTGCAAGTAGTAGAAAATACTATAATTGTAGCAATAATATACACCCTGTGACTTCCTTTCCTGATTTGGGAATGGTTCCCTAGTTCTTTAAATGTTTCCTGGCCCCTAATGTTTTTTGTGTGTGTGTTTTTTTTACATTCAGTGTAAATTTACTTACTCTTCATTGCACATGATTTGAGGTCTTTAATTTCCAACCACCAAAGACTCAAATGACTATTTTTTTCCATGAAGTTTAACATTAACATCAGTGAATCCATGTATTCATGTGTTTTTATTGTAAACATCTGAGTTATTCACATTGTCATAGATCCTGAACTCATAAATGTGGACCATTCACAGGCTTGTCAGCAAGTCAGGAAGCCACTCTGAAAGCAAACAGATACTCTGCATAAGGATAAAAGTCAGAGCACAACATTTAACATCTAATCTGAGTCACCTCAGAATGTTATATATATTGACTTCTTAATTCATATAGTATTGGGAATTCAATTGCTTGGCTGGTGACAGGGTTGACCTGGTTTTGCAAGGATTATTCCTGAAATGATTAAGGAAAGGGGGCTCAATCTTTCTCCTTGGTTGCTTGCTCTTCCCCAGCACTTTAATTTTTCTTCTTATCCTCAGCTTCTTGGGTATCTTCTCCTTTACTTTCACCTCCTTCTTCCTCCTTTGCATCCTCAAATTCTTCATTGGCACTTTCTTCCTCTTCCTCTCCTTCCTCTTCCTCAGCCTCTTCCTTTTTCTTCTCCTCCTCTTCAGCTTCTCCTTCAGAGGGGGGTTCATTCTTAGCTTCCTTGGCTTTTGCAGCCTCAATGGTCTCTTCCACCTCAATCTGCTTCTCCTGGATGTGGCTGGTGTATTAAGAAGGGAAGGAGTAAGTGGACATTAAGTAGGAGCTGGTCTGTAAACCACCATAGGCAGATGGACCAAAGATCTGGGAACTGTGGGAGTAGCCGCTGACTATGCTTCTCACACTGGTGAAACTGCATTGGATCTCCTCACTTTCCAAGAGTTTCCTGTAAGCTGCAATGTCAATGTCCAAAGCCATCTTCACATTGAGGAGGTCCTGGTATTCTTTTAAATATCATGTCATTTCACTCTTTGTAGTTCTAAACTCATTTGATTGTGTCCTGCATAGCACTAACATCTGCTTATCCTCCAGCTCTTGCAGCTCCTTTACTAGCACTTCGTTCATGCCCTGGCTTGCTTCTATCTCCAGGGTCTTGGCCTTGAGCAGTCAGCAGCTCTGGGACACCTCCTCCTTGGCAGCACGCACCGAGTAGGTGTTCTTAGCAACGTTCTCAGTTGGCAAGGTAAAGAGGCTCTTGCATCATTTTTGGCATTCTCCATGTTCTTAACAGCCAGCTTCTCTTACTGGACATGGATGTCCTTGAGCATAACGGAGAGGTCCGATCTCCATGGAGATCTGAGCATACTGGATCTGCGCCTGCAGCTTGGTGATCTCCTTTTCGTGTATGTCCTTCAGAAAGGTGATTTGTCCATCAGCTGTCAATGCACTTTTTTAGCTCAGCGCCAGTGAAAGCCGCCCATCTGTATATTTGCGGGCCTCCATCAGCCAGTCCTCTGCATCCTCATAGTTCAGCACCTCTTCATAGTAGCATGCCTGCCTGCCTTGTCACAATTGCCACCTGGACCCCAAGGGCAGCATCAGGAGCTGCCCAACAGGCCTGACTGGTCCCTATCACTGCCTGGACTCCGTGGCAGCATCAGGCGCTGCCTTCGCCACCTGCATATGCAAATTTACCAGCCATCTTTGTTGAGTTTATTTGCATATCACTCCTGATTGGCTGTGGGCATAGTGGAGATATGGTCAATTAGCATCTTTCTTTTTTTATTAGAGTAGATATGTATTATCAAAACTAGTAATTTTAAAATAAAAAAAGTATGTTTTAAAACTTTACATATCACTTATAATACTATTTTATATCTGGGGCAATTATAAAATCAAAAATGTGAATAATGATCACTATTAAAGATCATGAATATAAATAAATTATGGCCTTTCACAATATAATTGTCTTTGGTCATTCTACTTATAAAACTTACACCATACACAAAAATAAACTCAAAATGCATAAAAGACTTAAAAGATGCGAAACCATAAAAATCTTAGAAGAATTCATAGGCAGCAACATATCAGACATATATCCTAGCCACCTGGACCCCACAGGCAGCGTCAGGAGCTGCCCAACAGGCCTGTATCATTTGCTAATGATACATCTCCTTGGACAATGGAAAATAAAGAGAAAATTAATAAATGAGACTATATCAAAATAAAAACCTTCTGCACAGTAAAAGAAACCATCAACAAAACAAGAGAGCCCACTGTATGGAGAACATATTTGCTAATGTTACATCTGATAAGGGTTTATAATCTCCAAAATTTATGGGGAATTAATACAACTTAACAAAGGGAAGATAATCCAGTCAAAAAAATGTGCAAAAGACCTAAATGGATACTTTTTGAAAGTGGATATTCAGAAGGCCGAGAGACATGAAAACATATTCAAAGTCAATAACCATCAGAGAGATGCAAATCAAAACTAAAATGAAGTACTATCTCACACCTGTCAGAATGGGTATCATCAACAAATCAACAAATAACAAGTGCTGGTGAGGATGTGAAGAAAAAGGCACCCTCTTGCACTGCTGGTGGGAATGCAGACTAGTGCATTCACTATGGAAGACTGTGAGTTTCTTCAAAAAGTTAAAATTGGAACTGCCATTTGACCCAGTAATTTCACTCTTAGGAATATATCTCAAGAAATCAGAAACACCAATCAGAAATAATATACACCCCTATGTTCATAGCAAATAATTTACAATAGCTAAGATTTTGAAACAACCTAAGTGCCCATCAGCAAATGAGAGAATTAAAAAACTGTGGTACATCTACAAATGGATTACTAGACTGCTGTAGAAAGAAAGGAACTCCTACCATTTGCAATAGCCTAGATGGAACTGGAGAGCATTATGCTAAACAAAGTAAGCCAGTCAGACAAAGATAAATATCACATAATCTCACTCATTTGTAGAATATAATGAACAACATAAACTGATTAACAAAAAACAGACCCAGAGACAGAGAAGCATGGATCAGACCATCAAACCTCAGAAAGAAGGTAGGGGAGGGTGAAGGTAAGAAGGAGAGATCAACCAAAGGACTTGTGTGCATGCAAAAAAGCATAACCAATGAACACAGACACCAGGGGGTGAGGGCATGAACGGGGTGTGGGGTGGGGTAGTAATGGGGGGATAAGGGCACATATGTAATATCTTAATCAATAAAGAAAAAAAAAAGGATTGAACCAAAACCTAGGTGTGTGCTCTGACCAAGAATTGAACCCAAAATCTTTTGCTGTATTTGGACAATGCTCCAACCAACTGAGCAACCCAGCCAAGACTATCTTAGGCATATTACAATTTAAACATTTTATACATCCTTTGTCAATTGTCTATTAGTGCTTTAACATTCTTAAAGTTCATAGTGATTCACTATGACCAGGAATCATTGCTGAAGGTTGAGGACCACTTGGGCAATAACTGAAAACTATGGTAATAATTAACTTGATCAGTGTTCCTGATCATGTTTTGAGTTTTATTTTTAGTACACATTGGATGGATTTGTCCAAATCACAAAAGCAGAATTTTTTTATATTAACTATTAATTATCATTATTTTAATACATAAAATAATTTAAGACATTATTTAAGGAATTAAATATGTGGTTTTGATAAAAATTGAGTGGAATCTTTGTTTTATGAATAGATTTACAGTTTCACTTGCAGTTTTCTTTTCTGCAATGGCATAATGTTCTGAAGAAATTATTTTTTTCAGATTTTAATTATACATAGGTATACAAGAATATTTGAATTTTTGCTTGATTTTTAAAAATCTTCAGTATGTTTATAGGCAAAGTAATGATTTTTATTATAGCCACATATTCAGAATATAATAATATGTTTTAATATAAATGTAGAAAAAAATCCTTGATAATTATAATGACATAAACTTAAATTTTGGCTTATCTACTTTTTTATCCTTTTGTTTCAGTCTTTTAGTTCATGTAACATTCACATATGCAAACACAAACATGAAAACATATACATACGTATACATCTTGTATATATATGCATTTGTCAAAAGTACATTCAATATCTATATACATATATTGTGCAAAGACACACATTTACTTTTACATTGTATGATATAAAATGTATGTTTTTTTGAGTCAAAGGACCAAAAATGGATAAAACATATCAAAACAATTCAATATTTTTCCTAGCTACTGAAGAATGAAGATGGTGAATCATGATTAGATTGACGTTTTTCTTTCTTTTTTATAAAGACAACCTTAATAGAAAGATCAGAAGCTTACAAGATGACTTTAAAAATCTGAGGCAGCAGCAAAACTGATTTTTGCAGGGTAAACATTTCCTGAGAATCCTGAAATTGTCACAAACTCACTATGTGACATAGGATATTTATAAAATCTGGACTTTAGATTCTTTATTTCTTTAATCAAAGCATTGAAAAAGAGCAGTGGTATTTAATATATTTTTAAGCTTCAACACACTGTAACAAATAAATTTAAGATTAAAAGACTATATGACAAAAACTAACCCCCTTTTAAAAAACTTTTACAAAAGATGTGTGAAATGTTAAAACTTTCTGATTGAAAGAACTGACAAACCTATAGTGAACAAAACTGGTCAAAATTGAGATATGAACAAAAATCCAGTTATTAACTTAACTTGGAGACATTTTTGCCTTTGGAGAATTACCTATCATGAAGAAATAGATTATGACTGTGCCACATTTTTGAGAGCCTGGAGGGTCTAGTGAGACACAAATTAAAGTCCAGAAAATTCCGTTAATGAACTCCCATCACTTTAGAATGGAATCCTAAAAACAAATATCCTAGGAATGAGGGGGAGCTAAGAAAACACACAAAATGCTTAAATTGAATAGAGTCCCTTCAGGAATCATCAGTGTGACCCAGAAAAGTATGACTTCTGACAAGAAGATTGTCTTTCAGAAGCAAATGAGAATATTTTCTAGAGGAAGATAACATTATACTAGACCTCAATTTATTTCTATAATTTCTTACAATTTACCATCTGTTTTATATTCAATGGATCCAGATATTGGAATTATCTGACACTACCTTTAAAATTATTATTTTTTATTTAATAAAGCAAAAATATATGATAGTTGGAAACCATAAAAATGTAATAATCATTTGAAAAAGCAGTACAGAAATTTTATAAATTAATATATTAATTAAAATTAAGACATTCATATGATTAACAATAAAAGGATAAAAAAAAACTAAAGTTAAATGACCAAAGAATAACTTGAAACCTATTATATGTTTTAACATGAAAATTAAGTTCTCAGTAAGTTTTGGTAAAACAAAAAAGCACAATTGAAATTATTTTAAATTGATTGCTAATGGACATCTAAACATTTGATATAAAGGTAAAAAGAGCTAAGAGTGATACTTGTAACCTTAAATACATACATTGGAAAAATTCAAAACCAATTCAAGGAACTAACCTTCAAAAAACTACATATATATATATATATAGTAGATGATATAAAGCAATCATATAGTTTAAAAATTTACCAAAACTACATATGGCCCTTTAAAAAGACTAAATGAGACAGGTGAAACATGAGAAGAAAAAGGGTTTTATTACCCTAGATTCTCCTACATACTAAATGATGTATTAAAAGAACACTTATTGCCGAAACCGATTTGGCTCAGTGGATAGAGCATCGGCCTGCGAACTGAAGGGTCCCAGGTTTGATTCAGGTCAAGGGCATGTATCTTGATTGTGGGCACATCTCCAGTGGGGGGCGTGCAGGAGGCAGTTGATGGATGTCTCTCTCTCTCATAGATGTTTCTAACTCTCTATCCATCTCCCTCTCTATAAAAAATCAATAAAATACATTTAAAAAAAGAACATTTACATAAAACTAATGGTACTATCTTTGAAGATTTTTGTTTTAAATGGACAGATTCCTAGAGTAAACTATAGCTATCATGAATTGCATACAGAAAATACAAATATTTTCTACACCTTATTATGAATATTATTAAACATAAAGAAAAATAAAAAATAGTAAACACTCATATAACTACCACCTAGAGTCTATAAATATAACCTTCTTATGTTACTACATAACTAAACATCCCTCTATCTAGTCATCAATCCATTTTATTTTTGATATATTTGAAAGTAAATTCTAGGCATCAGTGCAATTGCCCTTAATTAGTGTGCATACTATTATTAGAGTTCTATTTTTATATTCATTTTTCTATTGAGGTAAATTTTGATATACTAAATTATACAAATTTTAATTTAACATTTAGAGAGTTTTGACAAATGTAAACACCGGTGTAACCCTAACCCCTAGAAACATATAGAATGTTATGAAATGTCTCCTTCCATTAAGTTCTTGCTCCCTCCTACATAAACACTCTATTAATTTTCTACTATAATTTAATTTTGCCTCTTTTAGAAATTCATATAACAGGAGTTATAGAGTATGTACTTTTTAATGCAAGGCTCAGGCTCCTTTTACTTAGGGCAATGATTTTGAGATTTATGCCAGTTTTGTATATACTGTAAATAGTTTATTTCTTTACTTGCTGAATAGTATTTCAGTGTATAAATATTAGCAAATTCTTCATTCTTTTATCAATGGATACCTAATTTACTTTGAGTTTCTGATTATTACTAGTACAAATAAACCTGATATAAGTATCCTTAGGAAGTTATTTCTAACATGTATTCAGAGATAAAAATGATGAAATATAGTTAAGACACTCTTTAAGAAAAACAGGGTTTGAGAATTTGTATTACATGTTTTCAAAGCCAAGGGTAGACAAATAGACCAAAGAAAAGTTAAGAGACATCTGGAAACAATCACACACACACACACACACACACACACACACACACAGGACCTTAACTTATGACAAAAGTGGGACTATTAATAATCATAGAACATTAAAACATGTCTGCTATTGCCAGTAGTGTGTAATTTGTGCCACCAGTATTACCCAGAGTAAATTTATTGATGTGACTGATGTACTCAAGCATCAGTTGTATGTTTCTCTGTAAAGTCCAGAATTAGAGGTTTTGTAGGAAGTTCAGTTTTTCTTAAAGAAGTTAATGTATAAATAATCATTGCTTTTAAATAGAGGATCACTGGTGCTCTCTGACTGTAAGACCAGGATCCAGTAAAGAGTTTATTAGAGCCTAATAATTTAAAAAATAAATAATAATATTTTACTTGTTCTCAATATAGATGATGTCATCTTCTCAATTAAAGCATCCTTTCAGATAAGTGTTAGGAAAACCAATTAAAATATTTCTCCCATGTATTTATTTAAAAAGAAGAGAAAACACACCCTGAAAAACTAGTGATTGCTACCTTGTAAGGGTGATATACTTTTAAGCACATGTATTTTCCAATTAACACTGTCCCAGGATGAACAA
Organism: Lasiurus cinereus; assembly: GCA_011751065.1. NCBI lineage: Eukaryota > Metazoa > Chordata > Mammalia > Chiroptera > Vespertilionidae > Lasiurus > Lasiurus cinereus. Next base: position 37,140,620 of record JAAGEH010000286.1, on the reverse strand, counting down.
GGGCATCTCATAGGTTAACTAATTGCTAACTCATGTTTTGATGCAATGGCACATATCATTGTGCATTCGTTATCTTCAGTCCAATTTGCATTTGATTAAACATTTTAACTTCGATTTCCAGTTCATAAGGCCTAAAAAGAAAGTATCTTAATGATATAGTAAGTGTCAAGGGAAATAAAAATTATTTTACCTTGAAAGTCAATCTTACTAGAATATGTTGCTGTTTTGTTGGTAAAAAGAGAAAGTAGAAGGTTAAAAAATAAGAATTGTACCTACAAAGTATAAGAGAAATGATAATGAAAGTATTCACATGAAGTATAAAAATAACATTTAATTTGTTTCCTCACTTCTGTCATCTACTTCCTGTGTAGGAACATCTGATAATGTTTTATATCAGAATATTACACCCCTGTAAAAGTATCAATCATGGTTTCCTAATCTACTCTACTCCTAGGTGGGAAGAGGTAGAGCCAATTGTTTTGTGTTACCCTGGGGTGAATTAAATAAAAGGCTTCATATTGAAAAAGTGAGAGAAAAGATAGAAAGATAAAAGACTTTTGAAGACTATTAAATCAATCTACTTAAATGGGAATACACCCAATGATTACTTCTGGAATATAAGAAGGTGATGATTATACAAAAGGTGATGATTTCACATGTCATGTTACAGAGACAGCATTAGATGCCTTTTATGATGATTGAGAATGAGTGAGACATTAGACCTTAAGGTCCTGAACTTGACCTACTTAGAGCTGAGATCAAATGGGAACACTAACAGAGAAAGCCCTCTAAGAACTACAAGGCCAGCTGGGCTCCCTATTACCACCTTGTGTGCCCTCAATCTGTCCCTATGGTTTTCCTTGTTTTTTTCTGGGTGATGAGCCAGGAAGAAGGAAGATAAAGGAGGGCAGGAAAAGAGCCCTTCAAAAATGGTACAGACTCAGAAAGGCAGCATCTATCATGACTGCAACGTTAGTTTTCGAATTTTTAAAAGGTACTGAGACTTAGACTAGAGGAAAGGGGGAAAATAAAACACTTTAAATTAAAATTAACTTTCTCACTGTTATTGTCAAAAAGAATGAGTACTCCCAAAGAAAATGTATTAGTGTATTTAAAATATTAACATTTGTGCACATCTGACTTGGAAATACCTGATTTATATCATTTATAAATAAAAATAAGATATAGTAAGATAAGAAACCATAGGTGTTGCCTCTACTTTGGGTCTCTTATGACTCACTTGAGTTGCTCTGGCCTTAGCAATCTAGTAATCTGTTAATCTTTTTTTTTTTAAACAATAAGCACTTCCATTCTTCTTTGAATAGCCACAAAACCCCTTACACAGCCTACAAAGTCCCATTCATTCTTTTAGGTGAATGAATCTTTAGAAAAGAGCTTAGGTATAATAAATGAGTCAGGCTCATTTAATCAGCTTAACAGAATGTTTTCACATTTCTGAATGAATATTATGACAAAATTTAGGAAACATGAGAGAAAATGGGTTTCAAGTGTGAAGAAGTAGAGGAAGAGTATGTTTCAGGACTAATGAAGGACTCTAAAGTACACAGAATCCAATGTAACTTTTATACATTGATCATCCCTATACTTTGGTGGGGATTTAAAAAAATAAATAATAACTGTAATCCATGAGAAATACTCAGTACAATAATGATATTCACCACCTACTACCTTGAAAAAGTTTTTTGAAGCTCAGGCCGCTGGTATGATTAATATGTAACTGTAAGAAAAAATTATAACTCTTGAACAGCAAGCACAATATCATCATTTACCTCTGCTAAAATTAGAAAATCTTTACAAGTCTATTGGCAACAATGGTCCACAAATGTCAGCATCATGCTTTGTTTTTTAATTTTATCAATAATATCAATAGTAAGCTACTTGATTTTAGTTACTCTGAGGAATCCAAATATGCTCTACGTTCTCCAGAGCTTCAGGCCTTAAAAAGAAGCTATCAATTCTAAATAAGGAAAAAACTGAAAGGTCAAAAGAGGCTTTAGAAGAGCTTATAACTGAATAATTTATAACTGAGGAAAAATAAATGGGTGAGTTTGGGATGTGTGATAAGTTTCAACAAATTATAATTATTTTAACATGTAAGGCTTTCAGTTTAATTGTTCTCATTATACTAACACACATTAATTTATGATTGATGGCTGGTCAGAATATTAAGAAGATTCTGTTATTGCCTATGAATATAAGTTCTGAGTTATTTTATATAATCATATCTGCTCCTTTATCCCTGAGTACTGAGAAGTATGTAGTTTTATAAATTTTTGGTGAGATGTTAATAGATATTCTATGATAAAAAGGAATATCTCTTTGCCTTTCTTGACCTAGTGCCAGGATATAATTGATAAATTTGAGAAGGGTCAGTTTAAAATGTTAAGTAACTATATATTTTAGAATTTCTCAAAAGATTTACTGACAATTGCAACTATATATTAGTAGAAAATAGCCAGCTTTGGTGGTAGTGGGGATGGTCAAGAAACACAGTCATCGAACAGGTTGGAACTGGTGCTTTCTAGGAATGTAAAGTCACCAATGTTGTGGCCCAAAGAGTAGAGAAGGTGAGGCTGAGGAGATGGGCAGAAATCTGACTTTGTGGGACTTTATGGGACTTCGTTGGCTGTGTAAGGGGTTTTGTGTCTATTCAAAGAAAAATGGCAAGATGTTGAAAGATTTCAAATGGAAGAGAAAATAGTCTGGGTGATAAGCTATGACTGGCCAACACTCTAGAATGCAGTGTTGGGAGAAAGGAAGGAGGGTGCAAGTCAAGAGAATGTGTGGGTAGTAGAGATGAGATGAGACATCTTTGGACTAGAATGGTGGCTATGGAAATGCAGAGAAATGAATATGACCAAGAAAGTTTTATTAATTATGTATGTTTTCATTAAAAACTTATATGGTGCTTACTGAGGAACTAGAGCTGTTCTTGTTAGAGGAGATGTGTCAGTGAACAAGATAAATAGTAACTCTGCTCATTTAGAATGTATATTCTACTGGCTCCAGAAAGACAAAAACACAACTAAACAAACAAACTAGTAAGTGATGTAGTTTTAAAATAGTGATAATGACTGATAAAATACAACAAAGAAAAGACTATTAGCAAAAGTGACTTAGGATACACAGAATAAAAAATAAAACCTAAATGGACAACTAATTAATTAACTTTTATTGCTGGTGCATTTTTTACAACGTATTTTATTGTTTACACTTATAGATGTCCTCTTCCCCCCGCCTTCCTCCAACTCTCCTCCACATACATACCCTCTACCATTACCCTCCCCTCTTCCCTCTGGCCATCACCACACTGTTGTCTGTGTTGTGATTATGCATATATGTCATTTGGCTAATCCCTTCAACTTCTTTCACTCAGTCCTCCATCCCACCTCCTTTCTTATAGCTGTAAATCTGTTCCATGTATCTATTCCTTTGGTTCTCTTTCATATGTCAGTTTATTTTGTTCACTGGATTCTACATATGAGTGAGATTATATAGTATTTGCCTTTCACCAACCAGCTTATTTCACTTAGCATAATAATCTCCCAGTCCACATTTAATAGCATATTAGAGACAAATTGAAGGGAAAAAATTAAATGAGAAGCTATAATCTAGAATGAAACACAAAGAGAAAAATACATTTTAAAAAATACATTGAAGAGAAATTGAAAGAAAAGGAGGAAATGTATAGTGATTTAGAGGTCATAAAACTGGTTATCTTTAGTTAGATATTGATTATAATTGGCACAATGATGTCTCTGTAATATTGAAAAATAGCTAGGCTATGCAAAAGTAAATATCCATCTCATAAATGTGTACAAAAATAAATTTGTGTCAAACAACATTATTATAATTTGCTCAATTTACTGTATGTATGCTATAGCTTAAAAGAGCAAAAACAAACAAAAATAAATACATAATAGGAAGAAAAATTAAAAGTTATGTTTACCTAGAGTTTTGTATGCAAAGAAAAGTGAGTAGGTGAGAAGTAAAAGCAAATAAAAAATAACTGAAAATTTTTCAGTGATATACTTTTGCATATCCTAGCTACTTTTTAAAAAGATCTCTTCAATATCTCTATAGCTCCATATAGAATGTTCATGTTATAATGTGTGGATGTAACTTTTACATAGGAGACTCATGCTACAATTTAGTGTATTGGATATGAAATACTCAATTTTTTTCTAGTCATTAAAATAAAGAACTAAAAAAAAAAAGTACAGAAGACTTCCTAAAAATGCTTGAATTTAGAACGTAAAGGGAAAATTCTATAGCACTTACATTCATGATTTCATACCCCACCTTTCAAATGGGTCCCCTGGCCTAACTTGCTCTTATGTGATATTCTATATTAAGGTAGCAAACATTTCCATAGGCTTTCGTATTGTAGTGCTGGCTGGCCTCCACCATCAGAGAAGGTCAACCCATGGGTAGGATATGTTACAATCTCTCTGAGAATAAACTGCTGTCACTTCACAATGGACGAGTCCCAGTGCAGTAAATGTAAACCATGCAATTGGTCAATTTCTTTAAGGACTTGTGCCATATCAGGAGTTCTGCACTGTTAACAGTTGCTGGCAAGTTGTACATTTGGCATCAGTAGCAGATGGTCCAGTTTTGCTAAACATGTTCATGGAGTTGGCCACAGGTAACTTCTGTCTCTCTCACTGCATCCATTTCATTCATGTATCCACTGTGGCAGGACTGTGGCAGGAAAAGGAGCTTATATAAGTGGCTTAACTAATTTTTCCTTTCCTATAGAGGTTACTTCTTGGTGAACATTAGAAGGGTAATACAAAGCTCTTCACATGTTATGCTTATTATGTTCATGCTAATACATCCCTCTCAAACTACCTTGTCTACCAATCTTTGAGAGAATTTCCATGACTAAAACTTGTCATGGCCACCTTTAAGTGAAGCTGCAATGATACCTCTGTCCATTTCAGTTACAAGCCAACTAATAAAATAACCAAACACCCAAATCTATAAATTAAGTTTAATTTTCATTGTACTCCTCCTTTAGCTGGCCATATGGAATTCTTCCATTCAACCACAGGCAGCTGTCTAAGGAAAAGGGCTACTGTAGAAGCAATGAATGCCATATTTCTGATGCTCCTGGTCTTGTTTATGCTTGTTTATGCCTTTACCACTTTATTCTACAGTGAATTTTGATTGGTCTTCATGACTCCATGACTTGGTGGTCTGACAGGACCAGGTCATGATGGCAGCTCCAGCCACATGATCATTTAATATTCTATTGTCACATCTGCCATAACTTTATATATAATACCTATATAATAAAGAGGTATTATGCTAATTTACCATCACTCCAACACACAAGACAGCCACCCCCATGTGGGCACAAGATGGCCACCACAAGATGGTTGGTAGGGGAGGGCAGTTGGAGGGAACCAGGCCTGCAGGGGAGGGCAGTTGGGAGTTATAGGCTGGAAGGGGAGCAATTAGGGATCAATCAGGCTGGCAGGAGAATGGTTAGGGGTGTCACACTGGCAGGCAAAGCAGTTAGGAGCAATCAGGCAGACGGGCAAGCGATTTGGAGCCAGCAATCCCAGATTGTGATAGGGACATCTGACTGCAGTTGGACATCCCCCTAAGGGTCCCAGATTGGAGAGGATGAATGCTGGGCTGAGGGACACCCCTCAGTGTACAGATTTCATGCACCAGGCCTCTACTGTTTTTAATATGGATTTTTACAAACTCCATGTGCAATCTCCTCTTACCCAATGACACCATCAATTTCATAAGGTCTGCCAGATTATATGGCCCCACTAATAGGAACGTTTGCACCAGACCTTGGAAGTACTCCAGAAGCCTATCCTGCTTTAAAAGTAGGAAACTTTCTGTTATGCCTAGTATGTGGCCAGAGCATATTGTTAGGTATGAAATTTGCTGTCTTCAGAACCTGGCAAAATCCAGTAGGAATTGTGCTTTCTTCTTTCTGGTAGGCAGTGCAACGTGCAATAATTTGTCTTTTACAAATTATGTTTGGCATGTCCCAGAGAACAATACCTTTAAAAATGTTATGGCTATGACAGACCCTTGGGTAATACAGAATTAATATCCTGGTCTCTGGAGTGCATATGTCTTACCAAGATCTCCAGTCTGTCCAATTATTGTTCAGCAAACCCAATCAACACAGTTTCATCAGTTTAAGATCAATTTGATATTCTGCAAGCTATTCAGACAATTCCAGGTGATTTCATAAAACATTATGGCAAATGGCAGGAAATTAACATAGTTTTGAAGAAAAAAAAAGAAAATGTATATTGTTGTCTGTTTCATGTGAATGCTAAAATATCTGCTTTTGCTTAATTTTTCTAATCATGATGGAAAAGAGTTTAGTTGTCAAATCAATGGCTAATACTATGCATTTGAGGTTTCTTAATCTGCTGTAGCAAAACTATCCCATCTAGCATGTGGGCTGTGGTCAGGGGAACAACTATTTGAACTTACAATAATCAACAATCATTCTTGAAAGTCCATCTGGTCTCTGCAGGAATTGCACTGGTGAATTAAATGAAGATATGACACAGACTAGTGCCCCTAATTCTTTTGGATCCTTTAGAGTGGCACTAATTTCTGTTTAGTATCTTGGATGGATATCATTAATTGCAAAGACTTGCACTTGACTTTACCTATTATGATAGCCTGTGTTCTACCAAATAAGAACCCAATGTGGGAATTGTACCAATTTCTAATTATGTATTTAAGGACTAAGAAAATGACACCAGTTGTCTTTGCAAAATTACATTGTAGGCCAGACTTTGGTCAAGACTCCATTGTTGCCCCATTCCCATATATATCCACTCTAAAGGTGCCACAATAATGCTTCATGTCTCTCTGGCTATCAATATCCTCTCACATCTAGTATCCACTAGTCTTCACACTGATGAGCATCCCACTTTACTCAATGCACAATTATCTGGGTAAATGGCCATATATACCTTTGGATAATTACTGGAAGAAGCATTATGTTGTATACTTGCCATCTTGTGGTAGGATCATTCCTCCTGAATACCTGGCAACATCTTCAGCTGATGGATTTTAAAGTGACCAAATGGATCAATTTTAGACACCAGATATTGATTCACCATTTTTTATTGAAGACACAACCCTCAGACATCCAGTCATTCATCCTTAATTTTTCTTGCTTAATATTAACTATCTTTGCCAGCCAGGCTTCTGTTTTGCCTCAAGGACACTATTTTTTTAAATAATACTCAAAAATATCTGGCTGCCACTTTGACTTTGTAGGTTGTTGCAATAATTATGACTAGCTCCCCCCACAACTCCAAACTTTTGGAAGTTAAATGCTTCCATTTGGCCTCTATTGTTTCTGGGGTGCAGCATCCCTGTGTAATCTTTAAGCTAAGTATCTAATATCAACTTGGGTGAACAATACCTCAAACTCTTGGGTTTACCAGAACTGAGGGGTTTCCTGGAATATAGAATTTTCAGTGTTAAAGCAAGGAGAATTGGTCATCCTACATACCACTAGCCCTGGACTACAAAATAGAGGCATCACTGAACTTCTAATTAAGGTTGATGACTCCCCAGCAAAACATTTCTCATAACCTTGGTAAATAATTATGAGGCCTCTGGCTCTTCCTGGGGAATCATGATCAATCTAGTTTCTCTGATTATACATAGTGTATGATTTACAGCATACTTCAGTCTCTAAAGTTTTCATCCCATCACTTAGTATTTACTATGGAAATTCTGGCATTTCATTTCACTCAGTGAAATTTAGTGTTATTTTTTCATGCATCTAAGTAATGAATGAATGAATTAATACCATTTTCTGGTGTGTTTTTTTATATTTTATTATTTTATTTTATTTTATTTTATTTTATTTTATTTTATTTTATTTTATTGTCAAGACATTATATATTATCTTTTGGGAGTGTCCCATGTCAAAAAAGTATTTCCCATCCAGTTATATGATTGACACCCTCTGCCTTCTGCCCTCCCACTAGAAGAGATACATTGTGCAAACATAAGACTCTGGCTTTCACACTTACAATTGCTTTTTAGTTTCCTCTCACTCACCCTTAGTTTTTCATTGTCTTTCAGTAGCATACCAACACTACCTAGCCAGAGCCATCCAATCCGTTATCCTTATAGCCACTATATTTTCAATACGTTTTTAATGTGTAACATATCACATGGGATAGTGCACTCTATTCCACACAAAGAGCTTCACAATTTATCATGGATGAAGTTTCTTTATTGTTTAAAATATTACAAATAGTAGTATATATGTCTCCTTTTTTACCCATTGACCTCCCCCTGGCCTCAACAGCATGGATGGAACTGGAAGTTTTAAAAATTGGACTGCCAAACTGGGGCGTATTCCATCCATCACCAGTCATAGGATCCTCATTGCTAGCCAGGTAGTGAGTGAATCATCCAACTCCAAAACCCCATCACTTGATCTCTTGAACCACTCCTGGTGCAAAATATTGCAAGTTAGATTATTTGGAAGCAGATATCAAGGTGGAGTTTAAAGTATAAGATTGTTAACAACCATGGAAGGCAGGGGGAAGAAATATTATTGGGCAGAGGAAGAATGTAACCTGCACTTCAGGCCCAAACAAACACTTGATCTCTTGTTAGCAGCACATTAGTTTGTCCTGCATCAACTGAAAATGTCTTAAAACTTACATGACTTCTCTCAGTCACTAGATCTGAGCTATTCTGGCAATGGATCTCTACAGAAATCCCTGAGGTATATCACAGCTGGAAGATATGTGCTGACTGCTTCCCTCAATTGCGAAGCAGGTCCTTCCTTGAAAAAAGATCTACAGGCTCCTCTCCCTGTACACAAAAACCTCATTCTCTGGTGTCATGATAGCAGAGACAAAGGAAGCTCACATTTTAAAAAATAATTTTTCTTCCCTATTAGTCATAGCTAAAATTTGAATATTTGTAAACTTAAATGTAATCTGACCAATTTAATAGTAATTATAATTATACATCAATCTGATACTCTCATCCTGGTAAAATTAATAACTATATAAGTTATGTGAAGAAAAAGTATTGAATAAAATTGCAGGTTTACAGAATTATAGCAAAAGTAGAGATGAATTAGAATAGAGTTCAGTTGCCTGTAATAAAAACCTGGCAAAAAAGGCCAACAATGGTATAAATGGGCAATTAGGTTTGTCTTTCCCTTGTTACAGGTAATTAGAAGATAGGTCTTATAGGGCTGGAATTGAAGCTCAAAGTTTCAGCTTCCTTTTATCTTACTTCTCCATGTCTTTTATCCCCTTGGTTATAAGATGGTAACTATACTACAGGCATGAGATTATATATCAGACACAAAGAGGAAAAGCTAAATGGTAAACATAATTGATGATTCTTCTCCTTTTATCAGGAAAAAATATATAGCCTTCCCAGAAGCTTTACTCAGAAGAGAGATTTGTGCCTATATCTTCATGTTTAGAACCTTGTCACACGGTCACCACTTCCTGAAAGATTTTGTAGGTACAGTCCCCTACTTAAGCACATCAGTACTCAAAGCTACATCAACCTTCTGTTATTAAAGAAGAGCATGATGTAACTTGCAGTGTTTGCCACAGGGAATATTTAATTTTTAAACTGCTTGAAATTGCTGACTTTTAATTCTATTACTAGTGAAATAAACATTATAGAAATATTTAGTATTTTAGCATTATGCATTGTATACACTATTACACACTATGTTCAATTTCTTTCTAGATTGAGCCCCATTTTAAGAAATCATTTTGTCATGAAACTGTCTTACAGATAGTTAACAATATAAAAGCACATATATCTAATATTAAGTTCTTCCAAATATAAAGAAATTCTCAAAATAAAAAGAATGAACTTGTTTTTCAGTTATCTGTTATAAAAGCATATTAACTTTTTAGTCCAGATGCTATTGAAATGTGCTTTAAATCTCTTCCATCGTTTCATCATATAGCAGTAATAGAAAATTATTTTTCAAAAGGCAAAAATAATATCTAAGACCACATTCCAAAATAAGTTGAACATCCTAGTGGGACAGCAATATCACAGAAACTCAACAAGGTAGAACCAATGCCCCAGGCCTGCTGGGTGACTCTTTTCGAATCAGAAAAGAGTGGCCAGGAGTTCATTTTCCATCATATAATTAGAAGTAAACTGTCTCTTTTGAGATTATGATGATTAAAACCAATACTACTTTTTGAAGGTAGGAGTTAGAGCATGATCTTCTCTCCATGCAAGAAGGATGAAAACAGCTGAGGCACTTTCTGTCAAGCTATCTACTGATGGTGTCAAGAGGATACAGGCAGTCTCAAAGCCAAGTAGCCTGCTAACTTTGTTACCACCTATAATATCCCAATATGACTATGGGGTTGGGGCCCAGAGCATCTCTGCTTCCACACTAGGGAAACCACAGCTAATATGGTGGTAACAAGAAAATTACTGCACAGAGAGATGAGTGCAAAGTTTTCCACAACCCCAGTCATTCCTAAAGAGTCACTTCAGTTTGCTTGGAAACTTCCATCTTTCTTTGTTCCTTTTCAGTTGTTTAAATCCATGTTTTGAAAAATACTGATCTCAGGACCTCTAATACCTTAATCAAGTCTCTTTTAATGTTACTTAGAGATACTTTCTTTTTAAAATCTTTAATGTTAATATGTCATTCTGTCACGCTCTATAAAAAATATATATGCACTGTCTGCCCCCATGACAAGACTAATAAAATCAGTTACACAGCCTCAGACTCGATTCTATATACTTGATATATAGATATCAAATTAATATCACCTAAAAAGTATATTAAAAAAAGATGGCTTTTCTACTTATCAGTGAGATGCAAAATTTGGTTTAATAATGTGAGAGAAGCATTAAATTAGGCAGGATTCCAACAGCAACTGAGGTAGCAGAAACAGTGAATATAGGGAGTTCCCCAAAAATGTGTACACACAATTTAAATAATAAAAAGACAATATTTATTAAAATACATTTAATTTTCAAAATTGATCTATAAGCCATTAAAGTGTATAGACATTGTTGGGGGGATACCCTGTATGCTGTTGAGGGCAGAGAACTGATTAAACTCAGACAGAGACTCATCTTTCACATGAATGGAACTCTCTAAATGTTATCTTCTTAAGAATCTAGTCTAAGAGTCCAGGAATCATCTTTTTGTAACTTTTCTATAAAATTCTGCACAAATTGAAATATATATATATCTTTCTGTGAAAGAAAACCACATAATTTCTAATATAGATACTGCCATTTTCCACATAAACCTTACTTATTTAGCCCTACATTTTGGGGTTACTTTTAATAAATATGAGTTAACAATGAGACTTCCTCTGATTTGTTTTCCTATGAAACAAATAATGCCTTAAGTTTAAAGAATTATTTTTAGACAGGCAAATACATGTCCCTAAGATTTGGGGACAAGATAGAAAACGAATTTCACTTCTACTCTGGCTCCCAAAATAGACTTCAGTAAAATGCACAGATTATTTGCTTTGTTTTTATAACACACACAGTCATAACATAAGAGATAAGATGGTAATATTTTATATGTATCAGCATAGGTTTAATTTTTTTTCTAAGAGAATCGAAACTGATGAAAAATGTGTGTACATGTAGACACACGTATGCACACTCATTCACACACACACACACAATTAATATAAAACATTGTTGGTGGATCTAATATCCAATCCTATCCTTCCCAAAAGCTGAGATAGCTCCTACAAAACACTTCAACAGACAATCATGTTTAGATTTGATCTTAGATTAAATAAATTTTACTGTCACATATCTGACAGAATTGCAACATGATCCATTGACAGGCTGGTATAGAAAATGGGCCATCATGAATGCTGCAATCAAATTTTCATTTTTTCTTAGCAGGTACAGCACTGAACATATTTTTAGAACCTGTGAAGTTTACTTCTAGTGCTCTCTCCTTATGAATATTTCTCTCTTTTTGTCAGACTAATTCTTCTTTGCCTAATCTGACCCAAACTTTTCTATCAGTCTTCCCAATTCATGAGAATTGCATCATATTCTATTCTATATTAAAAAAAAGGCCAATATGCAAATTGACTGGACAGCAGAACGGCCAGTCACCAGGGGGCAGACGATCAGTGCACTCCAACAGGGGAAGTGCCGCTCAGCCAGAATCTCTGAGCCTGGCTCACAGTTGTTGAGCACAGTAGCAGTGGCAGGAGTGGGTATCAGGCCTAAACCATCAGTTGTACATTCCTCAGTAGCTCCTGGACTGAGAGAGGGCATAGGCTGGGCTGAGGGATCCTCTGAGTGCATGACTCATGCACTGGGCCTCTAGTTGCTGTATAAAGGAGTTCATAACTGTTTGCTCTAAGCCTTATGGCAGCCCTTATGGCTGGTGGTTGTACTATAGAAATATACCCCCAAAAATCAGCAACGGATATCACCAGAATTATAGTTTTTCTTAGAAGCAATTAGAAGCTTTCTATGTGGCAATTTGGAAGCTAACCCTCAGGAGAAGTCAGGTGGTCCCCAGTTCAGAGTATCCTCCAGACTCCTCTATGACTCTTAGACTCATGCTGTTTCTCTTATTTACAGCAGTAGCATGGCTCCAGGAGGATTTTGAGTTTGTGATCCCTATTCTATAACTTTTTCAACTGTCAATGAAATACAATTAACATGCTTATTGATAAGACAATATGTTCCACTGGCATAGATTAATAAGAAATACTTGAAAAACTTCAACACTTAAACCTTTCATTTAAAAAAAAAGTGGTTAAATGAAGCATCTGTTTATAGGAAATGTTATCTCTAGACATAGTCCTTCCTGAAAAAAAAATTAAATATAGGATGTCAATCTTTCATCCTTTGTCCATATGATCCTCTTACCCTACCTTTTCAAACCTTTATATTTGTGAAGAATGTAAGAAATAAAAATAAATTGATACTAAAATATAATTTTCTGATCTCACAATCTCTACTCCCATGATGATTTCTCCTATTTATCTCTCACTCTCCCTTAGTTTTAAAACTAAGATTTATTATTTTCTTCTGGAGGATATGTTCTGGTTCCCTTCTTATTTAGCTAGAACTCTCCATATTTTCATCTATTGTATGCATATCTTTATTATAACCATTGAGTTATACTGTTTTGGTTTTCATATATAATTAGGATGGATTATATTCTGTGATATGTATGTAACAGTAATAATTGTTTATTTATTTATTTATTTAATTTTGATCTTTAAGCCAGATCATGTGTTCTAAGGCCTCAACTTCTTGTCCAGGGAGAAATGCAACTCACTCTTCTGAAAAAAAGTTTTTATTTTTATTTATTTATTTTTTTAGAGGGAGATGGAGAAAGAGAAAGAGATAGAAAGATTGATGAGAGAGATGCTGCCTCCTGCCTGCAATTGAAGATGTGCCCTTCTTACAGGGAATCAAACCTGTGACCTCTGTGCACAGGAGGATGCTTAATCCTTTGAGCAACACTGGCCAGGTCCAATTTACTCTTGTGAAGAAGAACACCCTCAAGTACCAGTCAGCAGTGGTCACTGCTGATATTCTAATTGACTGAGGCACTGCTGCTCTCGGCCTGTGTTGGACAGGAGTGTTTTAGCTGAGGCTATAAGCCTAATGCCTAAAATACAGTCTCCTTTCATAACTCATTCAGCTTTGATTATCTGAGAGCTTATATAGGCCACTTCCAAGCAATTACTAAAACCTCCCTTTTCTATCCTAAAGAAAAAAATTATTCCAAACTTATTTTTATTCAAAATGACAACAGCATTAATTTCTAAACATGAACGATATTGCTTTCAAGGACCTTTGAATTTCATTTGCTCTAGGACTCTGGGTAGGGATAAATCTTAAATGCTTGCCAAATTTTACTCTGTTCCTCAAACACTGTTAACCTCCTGGAAAAATAAAATAAAATATTTTAACAACCTTATTAGGATGGAAGTGTTGCAGGCTAAATTTGATTCCTGTCACTTGGTGTGGACACTTGTATAACTCCCTCCTTTTGAGAGTCAGTTTCCCCCTGACTGATTTAATTAGATTAGACCTTTTAAAAGGGGTCTAGAGGTCAGCGTCAGGGGAAATAAAAGAAATTTAAAGCTGTGTCAGATGCTCTTCGGCTGACCTTAAATGAGCAACTTGCCATGCTATGGAGAGGGCTATGTGGCTGATAAATGCAGGTGGTCCCTGGGATCTGAGAGGGACCCTCATCTACTATTAGCAAGAAAATAGTGGCTTCAATCACATAGCTTCATGGGAATAAATTCTGAAAGTGCCACTGAGTCTGGAAAAGGTCCCTGAGATACAGATGAGAATACAGCTTGGTTGACTCTGTTCTTAGCCTTGTGAAATTCTGATCAGAAAACATAGTTACCTTGCAGCCAGATTTTTGACCTACAGCAATTTTGAGGTTATACATGAGTATTTTTAAAGTTACAGAGTTGGTAATATGATATGCATCATAGAAAGCTAATATGGATATTTCTTATGACAACCAGGAGAGAAGGGGATTAATATCTCAAGGAGCTACTATAGTATTTCTGAGTCATTCTTACTTAATTTTAATTTAATTAAAGGTAGAGATTTTATCTTATTTGTCCTTGTATCCTCAGAATTAGCCTACTAACTGAATGATAATGAGACATAAATTTTTGGGTACATTTATGGATTATATAAAGTGATAAACATTTTTAATAGATTTAATTATTAAAGAGGGAAATACTTGGGGATGATTTGAGGAAATATCAGAATTGAGCCTAAGACTTCACCAGAGTATATATTTCTACCAAATTTATTAGTTTAAGCAAAGAAGAGTAAAATAAAACAGATAAAAGGGCAAGTATGGTAAATTAACATGACTTTATTACCACATAGTGAGATAAGAACAGTTGCCTAATTGCCATTTTAATTTTGGAAAGAACACCTGAGTGCATGAGAAAACTTCTATATCTTAGAATCATCTATATAATAAAAATCTAAGTGACCATTTTGAAAGAACAACAGGTTTCTATGATGCCCATTGGCCACCAGGGGGCAGATGCTCAATGCAGTAGCTGCCCCCTGATGGTCAGCATGCTCCCACAGCGGGAAGGCTGCTCAGCTGGAAGCCAGTGTAGCAGCTTTGGCAGGAGCCTCTCTAAGGAGCAGAAGGCAGGCAGTAAGGAGCAAGGGGTTCCGGACTGTGAGGGGCTGTAGGCTGGGCTGAGGGACACCCTATGCACAAATTTTGTGCACCAGGCCTCTAGTTTATATATAACAAAATAAATACACATTAACCTTTAACAATATGCACACATATACGTAAGATGAATTAACTGAAAATTAGTGTCCCTGAAAATCCTATGTTTCAAGTAAGGAATGTGTGAACACGAAAGATATGGGAGGCACTACAATGTAATGTTATGCAGCAACAAAATCTAATGCAATTTTTGACTTCATACAGAGAGCAATCACATCAGGGAGTATGAAGGCAATAGTTCTTCTTTACTAAGTTCTTGAAGAACATTGGTAATACATGCACATTCAATCCTGGACTCTAAACAGAAAAAATAAAAAATCATCAGCTACCTG
The DNA here is from genome assembly GCA_011751065.1 of Lasiurus cinereus. NCBI lineage: Eukaryota > Metazoa > Chordata > Mammalia > Chiroptera > Vespertilionidae > Lasiurus > Lasiurus cinereus. Next base: position 37,125,008 of record JAAGEH010000286.1, on the reverse strand, counting down.
AGAGAAGAGGAACAGAAGGTGGGGTGTTAGAAGAATTGAGGCATTTGGAAAAAATAAGAAAATAACATTTAATTCACCCAAATCATCTGGAGTAGGTAAAATTTTCTTCTGTTACATGGAGAGTGTAGTCACAGAGGACACTGATGAAATTATGAGAGCAGTGCTTCCCAAAGGTTACCTTGAAAACAATATTTTTAGGGATCTTAGTGGTCTCTGAAAGGCAATTCAAACTTAAAATCTTCTCCCCAATGGTCTTTCTTATCACTTCCTACACTTTATCATATTATTTAACATGATTGTTCTGTTCAGGGCTTTAACTTTAATTTTGATAAAAACTATAAGCTACTTTATACAGAAGTTTATCCAAATTTTTATTATTATTGGTATTACTGTTATTATTATTAACAAGAATGGAAAGATTTATGAGCATACATTTCAGAAAAGTAAGCAATGCATATGCTCTTTATTAGCAGATGATAAATTGTTAATTTGATTTATACAAGTAAAACATAAAAATGTTATGACATATTGCATATCTTTATTGCATTTACAGTTGCTATAGGGAAATCTGGTAAATGGTAGGATCTGGTTCCTTAATACTTACAAATTTCCCAATTCTAACATCAATAAACTAAGCCATTGTTAGGTTTGGATGGTCTTTGGCCTCATGTTTTACAGCCATAGACTCAGACAGCAGTGTTTTTCCTGGGGTTAGATTTCTTTTTTACCCCTTTAAATTTTTACCTTTATTAGAATAACCAATGGATTGAATGGGTCTTTATTAAAGTATTTTTTTTAATTCTTAAAACTACATTTTTTTAAAATGTTGATTATTTCCTTCATGCTGTTTGCATTTAACACTTGTGTGCACTAGTTCGATTTTTTGCAATCTTCAGCAATAATGAGTTCTGGATTAGGTCCAAAAGAAGTAAGTTTATTCATGTGTCCTGATGAGGCTCTTTCAGGTCCCTGTGAGATGGATTTCTTGCATTCCAGTTTAGTGATAGAGCAGTGTATGGCTCCTTCCTCCTCCTCCCCACCTCCTTTTACAGCTTATTCTTTGGAAGGGGAAACTGTCCAAAGATGTAACTTTCTTTCTTTAGGTCTTTAGAGCTAGGTGCTACTATTTTGTCTACAGTAATTAATGTAAGAAAAGTGTATGAAATTGCAAGCTTTCAAAAGCAGCAGAATTTGGCTGCCACAAGATGGGTAAATGGTACTGCTCAAGTCATCTTAGAAGCAATTGTATTTCTGCTCAATATGCAGGTAAAGTTTGTTTAAACTGCATTTTTGGTAATAACTTATTTTCTTTTAATTCAGTTCATTTTTATTAGAAGGAACTCAACAGTATATCTTAAGATCATTGTACAATACATGTTTATGCTATTTATAACAGTTGTGAAAACTCATAAATGCAGTGGGTTGCAGTTGGGATGAGTAAAGACAATACTTAATAATCCACATCTTAGTAAATATTTTGCTTTATTTTTTTCATAAATTCTACTGCCTGTACAATCTCAAATCCCCTTTGGTGGCTAATGTTTTATCTTAGTAAAATTACAGTTAAAGGTAAGTTGGATTTGAAATTTAGTGCAGTCAATTCAATTTCAATCTGATATTCATCTTTTAAACCATCTCTATTATCCCATCATTGGTAAAACTCAAAGCTCTAAGTTTAACATATGAAGTTGTTTATTCTCTCTCAATTTTTTTCTGTTTTCCCAGAGCTTACTCCTTATCTAATAGCAAGGGGAGAGGAATTAATTAAAGATTTCTTATGCCACTATCCTTGGTGAGTAGGTTATCTTCTATGTTAGTAATAAATGCTATTTATTTTGTGAGTAATTATGAAGCTGTAAAGGCATAATTGCTGACTCCTCCTATTGGTCCCAATAGTGATGTAGTTCACGGTTCAGCTTGTGGTGAGGTATGATGTGTTAAGGTCCTAGCAAGCCTTGCTGGTGAGCATTTCCATAGACTTTGGTAGTTTCTTTAGAGATATAAGTATATTTTCTGACTATTTCTGAGATAGTGACATTCCTCAGATGAGCCTGATCCCCATCAATTACATAGTCCCTGAGCTCAAGCATTTGTCAAATTTCCAATTCAGAAGATAGTATGTCATCATGTTTTAAGATTTTTTAATGCAGCAATGGGTAACAATTATGGATAGATATTAATAATATATCATTGCTAATTCTTGATTTTGATAATTGTACTCTAGCTATGTAGGACAATTCCTTGTTGCTTTTTGTTAGTTTGATTTTAAAGCACACAAATGTTTTGGAGTGTAATGGGGTATCAGGTTGGAACTTTACTTTCCAGTGATTTAAAAGAAACATATTTGTAACACTTCCAATTTTTGTTATTTTTTAAAAGTTTTCATAGGCAGCACAATTTAAAATAGCTAAGATTTGGAAATAGCCTAAGAGCCCATCAGCAGATGGGTGGATTAGAAAACTGTGGTACATCTACACAATTGAATACTACACTGCTATAAAAAAGAAGTAATTTTTAGAATTTGCACCTGCATGGATGGAACTGGAAGCATTATGCTAAGTGAAATAAGCTAGTCAGAGAAAGATAAATATCACTTGATCTCACTCATTTGTGGAAAATAATTAACAGCATAAAATGATGAATAAAAATAGAACTAGAGACAAAGAAGCATTGAACAGATTGTCCAACCTATGAAGGAAGGCAGGGGTGGAGGTAAGAGATAAACCAAAGAACCTATATGCATGCATATGAGCAAATCCAATGGACAGAGACAGTAGTGGGGTGAAGGCATGTGTGGGAGGGTGAGAGCAGCTGGGGAGAGGTCAATGGGGGAAAAAGGGAGACTCATGTAATACTTTCAACAATAAATAATTTAAGTTAAAAATAAAATAGAAATAAAAGGTTCGAAATTAAAAATCTAATAAAATATGCATGCATACATTTTTCTTAACATTTTATTTCTGCCTGAAAACACTATTATTTTCTTAGGTTTGCTTTTGGTCATCTATCAAGAAAATAATGTTTGCTTCTTTGGAAAACACACTCTTTCCCATAGTTTAAGTGAGGGGAGATCAATTATCAAAGCAGATGAAGAACAATTTATGAATTCAGTACCTAGTCCCAATATCTATTTTCTTTTTACTTCTGGGTGAACATTTGATGATGTGGAAAATACCTACCAGAATATGTACCAATTATGTATTCTGTATAAATGTGTTTCTTCACTAGTTTATCCATGGATGATTAAGAGTTAACTGCGGAGGAGGAAAAATGGCGGTCGAATAGACAGATGCATCTGGAGCTTTGTCGCTGGGCAGAGGGAGAGAGAACAGCTGAGAGTCTCACTTGGAGTGTTTGTTGGCAAGTTAAGAGTCAGTTATCCTCCAGGAGAAGGTGGGGGACTGTTGGACGGGGCTCTCCTGACCAGGTAGCCCCACTGCCAAAGGGTTTTTGTCTGCCAGAGACACCAGCACGAACACGGAGACTGCACCAACTTACAGAGGGAGGTGGATGTCTGCGGCAATCTAAAAGCTGCAGGTGAAGCACCCACCAAACAGCTGGGGGACCCAGAACACCATTCTCCAATCTGCACAGACACAGACTCAGAGGAGCTCCACACGGCACATGGAAAGGTCAGATTTCGCCTGGGACAAATGCCTTGTGTGTTGTACCTGGTTGTGTTGTAGTTTGTGCCTTTGAACCACGTAGGAGAGAGAACTACATAACCAGACACCCAGAGAAGAAAGACCATGGGCAGAAGAAGAAACAGCCTGCATACAAAAGAAAGGCATGTATCACCAGAAAAGGAAGTAAACGAAATAGAAGCAGAAATAAGCCTGTCAGAGAAAGAGTTCAGAGAAATGATCATAAAGTAGATGAAAAGAATGAAAGACAAAATTGACAATGTGAGTAAGAGCCAAGAGGAAATGAAGAAGACCTAAGAGGAAATGAAGAAGAAGAAATGCAAAATACTCAAGAAGAAATGAAAAATGACAACACTGCTATAAAAACTCAATAGAAAGCATCAAAAGTAGACTAGAAGAAGAGAGGACCGCATCAGTGAGCTAGAAGACTCAGTAGGGAAAAAACCCAAGTACATCAGCTTCTAGAAAAAAAAAAATTAAAAAGCAAGAAGAGAGCCTAAGGAAATTTTGGGATAACACAAAATAAAATAACATCCGCATAATTGGGGTTCCAGAAAGAGTGGAAACTGAGCAAGGATAGAGAACCTGTTTCAAGAAATAATGACAGAAAATTTCCCCAATATAGGAAAGAAAAAACCCACACAAATCCAAGAAGCTCACAGAGTCCCAAGCAAAATGAACCCCAACAAACCGACACCAAGGCGCATTATAATTAAATTGGTAAACACCAATGACAAAGCAAGAATCTTAAATGCGGCCAGAGAGAAACAGAAAGTTACCTACAAAGGAACCCCCATAAGATATAGCTACTGATTTCTCAACAGAAATTCATCAGAGCAGAAGGGAATGGAATGAAATATACAAAGTCATGCAAGGAAGGGTCTCAATCCAAGAATACTGTACCCTGAAAGGCTTTCAATCAAAATTGAAGGTGAAATCAGGAGCTTCACAGACAAAAAAGGACTAAGGAAATATATTACCACCAAACCAGCAATGCAAGAAATGTTAAAGGGTCTGCTATAACAAAAAGAAATAGGAAGCGAAGAAGGAACTGTGGGATAAAAACTAAAAATGGTGACAGATAAGAACCTATCAATAATAACTTTAAATGTAAGTGAATTAAGTGCTCCAATCAAAAGACATAGGGTAACCGATTGGATAAGAAAAGAAAACATGATCCATATATCTGCTGTGTACAAGAAACCCACCTCAGGGAAAGAGATGCACAGAGATTGAGGGTGAAGGGATGGAAGATGGTATTTCAGGCAAATGGAAATGAAATAAAGCTGGGGTTGCAATACTTATATGAGACAAATTAGATCTCAAAGTGAAGAGATCTAATGATCCTATGAGATGTCCTACGAGAGGACATAAGAAGAGATAAAGAAGGCCACTTCATAATACTAAAGGGAACAATTCCACAAGAAGAAATAACTCTGGCAAACATATACACACCCAATATAGGAGCACCTAAATACATAAAAAAAAAACTCCTGGAGGATATTAAGGGAGAGATCGACAGCAATACAATTATATTAGGAGACTTTAATACCCCACTGTCACCAGTGGACAAATCCTCTAAACAAAAAATCAGCAAAGAAACATCAATCCTAAATGACTCACTAGACCAGATGAAATTAATTGACATCTTCACAACATTTTACCCCAAACCCACAGAATATACATTCTTCTCCACTGCACATGGGTCGTTTTCAAAGATAGACCATATGTTGGGTCATAAGAAAAGTCTCTTCAAATTCAAGAAGATAGAAATCTTAAGCATTTTCTCAGACCACAGTGACATAAAACTGGAAATCAACTATAATAAAAGCAATAGAAAGAAATCAAACACGTTGGGACTAAACAGCATGCTATTAAATAACAACTGGGTAACCAAAGAGATCAAGGAAGAAATAAAAAAACATCATGACAACAAATGACAATGACAACACAACAATACAAAATTTATGGGACAGAGTGAAAGCAGTCTTGAAAGGGAAGTTCATAGCCCTACAAGCCTACTGCCAAAACAGGAAACAATGGTAATAAATTACCTAACCCTACAACTCCAAGAGCTAGAAAGAGATCAACAAGAAAAGTCCAGTGTAACCAGAAGGAAGGAAATAGTAAAGATCAGAGCAGAGATAAACAATATGGAGACCAAAGAAACAATTCAAAAGATCAACAGAACCAAGAGCTGGTTCTTTGAAAGGATAAACAAGATTGATGGACCTCTAGCCAGGCTCACCAAGAAGCAAAGAGAGAAGACCCAAATAAACAAAATCAGAAATAAAAGAGGAGAAATAACAACAGATCACTCTGAAATACAAAAGATTGTTAAAAAATACTATGAACAACTCTATTCCAACAAATTGGACAACCTGTAAGACATGGACATATTCCAAGAAAAAATATAGCCTTCCAAAACTGAACCATGAAGAATCTAAACATCTCAATAGTCCAATAAGTATGGAAGAAATTGAAGCAGTCATCAAAAAGCTTCCAACAAATAAAAGCCTGTGGCCAGATGGCTACACAGGAGAGTTTTACTAATCATTCAAGGAAGAATTAAAACCTATCCTCCTCAGAATATTCAAAAATATTCAAGAAGAAGGAACACTTCCAAACACCTTCTATGAAGCCAGCATCACCCTAATACCAAAACTACATAAGAACAACACAATGAAAGAGAATTATAGGCCAATATCTCTCATGAACATAGATGCCAAAATCCTCAACAAAATTCTGGCAAATCGGATCCAGTAGTACATCAGAAAGATCATACACCATGACCAAGTAGGATTCATCACAGGAATGCTGGGATGGTACAATATCCACAAATCAATAAATGTGATACATCACATAAACAAATTGAGAGATAAAAATCACATAGTCATATCAATTGATGCAGAAAGCATTTGACAAAACCCAACACCCTTTCTTGATAAAAACTCTCAGCAAAGTGGGAATAGAAGGATCATACCTCAACATCATAAAAGCCACATACGATAAACTCACAGCTAACATCATACTCAATGGGAAAAAACTAAAACCATTTCCCCTAAGAACAGGAACAAGACAGGGATGCCCACTCTCACCTCTCCTGTTCAACATAGTACTGGAAGTATTAGCCATTGCAATTATACAAGAAGAAGAAATAAAAGGCATCTAAATTGGAAAAGATGAAGTAAAGCTGTCCTTATTTGCAGATGACATGATACTGTACATAAAAATCCCGAAGGACTCCATCCCAAAACTAATTGACTTAATAAATGAATTCGAAAATGTAGTAGGATACAAAATAAATGCCAATAAATCTGTGACATTTCTATACATAATATTGAAATTACAGAAAGAGAGACTAAAAATTCAATCCCATTTACCATGGCACCAATAAAACAAAGATACCTAGGAATAAAGCTAACTAAAATGGTAAAAGAACTATATGTAGAAAACTACAGGACACTGAAAAAATAGATAGAGGAAGATGTTAACAGATGGAAGAGCATACCATGATAATGGATTGGGAAAATCAACATCATTAAAATATCCATACAACCAAAGCAGTCTATAGATTCAATGCCCTTCCCATTAAAATACCAATAACATACTTCACAGACCTAAAAAAAATTCTTCATAGATCCATGTGGAACAAAAAAAGACTATGAAAAGCCACAGCAATTCTGAGAAAGAAGAATAAAGTAGGTGGGATCTCAATACTAGATTTCAAGCTATATTACAAAGCAACTGTTATCAAAACAGCCTGATACTGGCACAAGAACAGACATATAGACCAATGTAATAGAATAGAGAACCAAGTTATCCATCTAAACCACTATGCTCAACTAATATTTGACAAAGGAGGCATGAACATACAATGGAGCCACGAAAGCCTCTTCAATAAATGGTGTTGGGAAAATTGGACAGATACATGCAAAAAGGTGAAAATGGACCACCAACTTACACCAAATACAAAAATAAACTCAAAATGGATACAGGACTTAAACATTAGAAGGGAAACCATAAAAATACTAGAGGAATCCACAGGCAGCACAATCTCAGACATATGCCAAAAGAACTTCTTACTGATACTGCTCCAAAGGCAATGGAATCTAAAGAAAAAATAAACAAATGGGACTACAACAAAATAAAAAGCTTTTGCACAGCAAAAGAAACCATCAACAAAACAACAAGAAAGACCACTGTATGGGAGAACATATTTGCAAATGTTATCACTGATAAAGGTTTAATCTCCAACATCTACAGCCAACTTATACAACTTAATAAAAGGAAGATAAATGATCCAATAAAAAAATGGGCAATGGACCTAAATAGAACCTTTTTGAAAGACGACAGAAGGAAGGCCAAGAGACACAGGAAAACATTTTCAAAGTCACTAATTATCTGAGAGATGCAAATCAAAACGACAATGCGATGCCATCTTACACCTGTCATCATCAACAATTCAACAAATCAACAAATGACAAGTGTTGGGGAGGATGTGGAGAAAAAGGAACCCTTGTGCACTGTTGGTGGGAATGCAGACTGGTGCAGCCACTGTGGAGAACAGTATGGAGTTTCCTCAAAAAACTAAAAATGGATCTCCCATTTGACTCAGCATTCCCACTCTTAGGAATTTATCTTAAGAAATCACAAATACCAATCAGAAAGGATTTATACACCCCTATGTTCATAGCAGCACAATTTACAATAGCTACAATTTGTAAACAGCCTAGGTGCCCATCAGCAGATGAGTGGATCAGAATACTGTGGTACATCTACCCAATGGAATTCTATGCTGCCATTAAAAAGAAGAAATTCTTACAGTAACCTGGATGTAACTGGCGAGCTTTATGTTTAGTGAAATAAGCCAGTCAATGAAGGAGAAGCACCACATGATCTCACTCATTTGTGGATAGTAAAGAACATTGTAAAGTGATGAACAAAAGGATAGATACAGAGGCAGTAAAGCATCTAACAGACTGTCAAATTATAGGAGGAAGATTAAGGAGATTTGGGGTAGATAAGAGATCAATGAAAGGACTTGTATGCATGCATATAAGCTTAACCAATGAACATAGACACTGGGGGGTTGGGGTATGTGTGGGTGGGACGGGGGGCAATGGGGAGATATGTATACATGTAACACAATAAAAAAAAAGTTAACTGAGTATAAATAAGCTGCATATTTGGAGGTGAGAAGAGAGTGTTGTGACCGGGAAGGCATGCTTATTTCTTTTCTATTTGCACAATAAACATTATTATTTGAGTGCAGACATTTTATATTAATATTTATCATTAATCTTCACATTTAATATTTTGAAATTTTGTGTAGAATTACGTTTTGACCTATGCATTTAGTTTCTCCTTATTTAGATTTTTTACTTAAGAAAGTGTTCATTGGATTGTCTATTATAATGTCAACCTTCCTATATAATAAATGCCTAATATGACAAGTGTATAGTCATTCGTCCTCTGTTCAACCAATCAAAGTGTAATATGCTAATAATATGCTAAGGCCGCTCAACCACTCACTCTGATGTTCACTGACCACCAGGGATCAGACACTCTGTCTGGTAGATGAGCTTGCTGCTAGGGTCCAGTAAATCCAGACAGAGCAAGAAGGGCTGGACATGCCCTGGAGCCCTCCCTCAGTCCTTTCCTTGCTGGCCAACCTCCCACAACCTTCCTGGGCCCCGATTGTGCACTGATGGCTTGTGCACCAGTGGGGTCCTTTGGCTTGGCCTGTGCCCTCTCGCAATCCCGGACCCCTCATGGGATATCAGAGGGCCTGTTTCGGCCCAGTTCCACAGGCCAGGTTGTGGGACCCCATTGGTGCATGAATGTGTGCACTAGGCCTCTAGTTAAATTATAAAAAAATGAAAGAAGTGTATTTGTTAATGTCCAGTTAACTATACTTATGGTATTTTTATTCCTAAGTTCATAATAGCTATTTTGAAAGTATTTATACAACCAAATATTTCATGGCAAGGTTTTCTTTCTTTGATTAATTCTTTTAAAAATTTATTAGGAGGTAGATAATTCCTTAGAACCTTCTGAGTTATCTACCATTTGAGATAAATATTTGTAGTTTATATCCATGAATAATCAATGGGACTCTTTGTGGTTGGCAGAAATCCTATATTATCTATAAATTACAGGAACATTCCGATAATATAGGCCAGGCATGAACAACATATAGTTCTTGTAATTTTAAAGGGAACAGAAGTCAGTCTTGGGGTCAATATGCCTTTAAACCATGTACCCTTATTTATTTATTTTTTCTTTTCTTTTCTACCATTTTCCCCCATGCCCTGCTTTCCTCATTCATCACACTCACTTATATCTCTTCTGTTTATTTTATTTTATTTTTTTTTCCTTCTGAGGCTTTCTATCTCTGCCTTTTCTTCATGTATTTCAACATGGTTCTACAGAGATAGATCCAGGTCAGATGTTTATGTTTTTTTCAAGATCACTTTACTGAATGATATTTGAATATTTTTATGGACTATATGATTTAAAAAATAATTAAAGAGCACCAACTCCAAGGACAACTGTAATGTAAGATTTTTGTAGATGCTTCTGTGATACCTGTTATTGCCTTTATTTTTTAACCCAATGTTATGATCAAGGTCACTTCTCCTGATATCTGGGCTACATGATGGAGCAGCAAGAGACAAGCCACATTAAATAATGACAATGCTTATCAGCCCTCATTTCAGTGAAACAGAAAATCCAATCACCTTGCTGTTCTCTAGAAGCACAGAGTGATATTAGATACATGCAACTTTTTATTAGAACCTCAGTCCTGAGAAATACTTCTTAAAGCTTTGAAAGTCTAGTTGGCTTTTAGTAAACATTCCAATATTAGGAAATTTGGCAGAATATTTAATGACCAGAAGGAGATCATACTATTATCAAATTTGGAATTTCTATCATTACAAATAAATGATGGTAGGCAAATTGAGGATTTAATTACTTCTTTCAGGGCAACATTCTGTTTGTTTTCTCTTCTGAAATCATTCCTAAATAAAGACAGTGCAATAACATCTGGAAGAAAGTACTGATAAATCTGTTTTAATTTGTCCCATCCCTTTTATGATTCTACTCCTATTAAAAATAAATGGCTTGTGGATAAGAAAGCCATCCTGGATTATGGCAGAGTCAGTCTCCCCAAGCGACTGACGTGTAGCTCGCCCAGTGAAAGATATTTGCCTCAGATGCTATTCATTTTGCTGACTCTTATATACTTTAAACTCCAGAGTTGAATCCACTTTTACAAGAATAAAATGGTCAGAAAACTCTAAGAAAACTTATTAATTTTGTAGAGAAGTTAAAATCTTGCCAAAGGTTTTGTTCACTAAAGCTACTGCTTTGAGCAAATCAGAGGGGATTTCTTTTTATGTGCTGAACAGAGCCGAGGCAAGGCTATTCTGTTTTGCTGAGCATTAAATGACAGATATAAAAAAGAAGGATATCTTAGGGAAGTTTGTCTATATCAATTGGTTTTTTTGAGATACATATGCATATACACATATATATATGTATATACATATATGCATATATGTATACAACAGTACAAATATCAATGACCAGAAAGTATCAATGTGCAAGTTGAGGGAAATGGTGTTTATGCCTGTGATGAACACCTACTTAACCTTAGCTATCATTAGAAGGTACAGAAATTCCACAAATTTTTATTTATGAAAAATTTTATATAATTTAGGTTTAAGTATAGGAGTCAATAAGTGAATTCCTATTAGATAATAATAGTGGTAAGAAATATTGTCTTGAATATCTGAAAGTAATGTATAATGCAAACATTCCTATAGCAATTATCCCACATTTTTATGCCTTATGCCCAGCTCCACCTCTTTGGTTAAAGGGATTTTAAGTCATAAATCTGTGGACTTATATATCAGGATTTCTTGTTTTATTTTTAGTATAAATATTTCTATTCAGAATTGACCCCTTATGAAAATTAGATATTAAAGCTAGTTTAAATGTGACTTGTTCCAGTTTCTTTTTATGGGTCTTTTACTTATTTTGGCTCAAGACTTTATGATGCTCCAAGTCTTCTCTGTTCATTCATTTAGTTGCAAATATAAGGGTTTTATTATGAGTTAGACACTTACCCAATTGCTAAGTACACTTTGGATAAAAAAAAATTGAAAAGCAAAATTCTTGCCTTTTTAGGAGGTGGAAACCTGGACCCCATACTTAGTCAATTTCTACTTATAATATTTATATCTATTAGGATAAAGGAGTTAGTTTTTGAAAATTTCTAATAAATAATTTAGTTATAATGGCATTGATACAGCTTTATATGTTTTGATGGAAGTTTTCTAGAGAGACAGTACTTAATTTTCAAAGTAAAAGCAGTATCTATTTAATAAAAGCTTAAGAACAAATATGGTGGAATGACCAGGACAACCAATTGCTATGATATGCATTGACCATCAGGGGGTAGAAGCTCAATACAGGAGCTTCCCCCTGGTGGTCAGTGCACTCCCACAGAGGGAGTACCATTCAGATGGAAGCTGAGATCACAGCTGGTGAGCACAGTGGTGGTGCAGGAGCCTCTCCCATCTCTGCAGCAGCACTAAGGAGCAATTAGCCCAGTGGTCAGGAGCAGTGAGCAGGCAGGTGATAAGGAACAAGGGGTCCATGACTGTGAGCGGGATGTCCACTTGCTGGATGAGGGATCCCGCCCCAATCCACCAGCGCACAGATTTTGTGCACCAGGTCTCTAATGTTATTTTTGTGTCCATAGATAAAAACAATAAATAGGATATATATCATCTTAAGTATACTAATTTAGGGGGCCCAGAATAGAAAATTTGCTTCAACCAATGGATTTTATCAGAAATATTTTAAACAGAGCCTTCAAATATAAGTATTTTATTCAAGAAACATAACCATTTTTCCCTCTAAAAAGTAGGTACAAGTCAACATTTTCTGTATTATTTTTTCTAAGATTCTCTATCTACAGGAGGCTTTTCAAATTCTATTTGAAAAAAAAATTTCCATCATATATACTGTCCTTTGTGGTTCAATCTATACATCTTTCTTAGTTAGAATTGACAAAAGAAATACTGTAAATATATTTTACTCACAGTTTGCTACTTTATTCTTTGATAGAAAATAAGGTGATATATATTTAAATACAAAATAAATCCTGACATGTAATACATATTATTTATTTAAAATTTTCTCTTAGACATATTTTATAATGTAATTTTCTTTTGATTAAAACACTTTGTAGTCCTCTCATGTAGTTTCTCAATAACCAAATGCCAATATTTAAGTATTTTGAATGTTTTTAATGAAGCATAGATTATTTTTCAGAAGATTATCAGATTCCCTGGTTACAGAAAATGGTAATCAATAACAGAGCATGAATTTTAAAATATAAAACTTAATTAAGAATATAAAATAAAGAATAAAAATAAATAAGGTAAAACCAGTTTGGCTCAGTGGATAGAGCATTGGCTTGCAGACTGAAAGGTCCCAGGTTCTATTCAAGTCAAGGGCATATACCTTTGTCCCTGGCAAATCCCCAGTAGGAGGTGCGCAACAGGCAGCTGATTTATGTTTTTCTCTCATTGATGTTTCTTACTCTCTATCCCTCTCCATTCCTCTCTGTAAAAAATCAATAAAATATATTTTAAAAAATAATAATAAATAAATAAGAAAAAAGAGAACAAATTAAAAAATAGTTTATGAGTAAGAGTGTTTGTTGATTGGTTGATTGGTTGATTGGTTGGCTTTTTGGTTTGAAATCAGGAAACAACATACAAAGCAAACCATAAAGACTGATCTTGAATTTTTCAAAGAAAATATTCTAAAATTATATTAATACCTTTGAATTAATCAGTATGCAGAACATGAATAATTTTAAAGTGATGTAGTTAAAATTATAGAAAGGTCATTACATTAAAAAATATTTGGGATTATTTCTCAATTCTTTTGGAAATTACGGGAATAAGAATAAGGATGTTTGCTTTATACTCAAGATATTTTTATTGATTTCAGAGATGAAGGGAGAGGGAGAGATAGAGAGAAACATCAATGATGAGAGAGAATCATTGATCAGCTATCTCCTGCACACCTCCTACTGGGGATCGATCCCACAAACCAGACATGTGCCCTTGACCAGAATTGAACCCTGGACCCTTCAATCCCCAGGCCAGTGCTCTATCCACTGAACCAAACTAGCTAGAGCTAATTCCCTTTTAATGTGCATGAATTTCGTGCACCAGGCTACTAGAATATAATAAATATATAGTAATTCAGATGGTGACAAATGTTAAGTATAACCATAAGGCAGGAATAGGCTATAGGGGTTAAAATGTATGCTAATTATGAAATTTATCATTGAGAAGATGCCTGTTTAATGAGACCTGGGGGAAATGAGGGACTGGCTCTGTAAATATGGGAAAATTATATTCCAGTTAGAGAGACAGTTAGGGAATGGGCTCTGAGTGATTGGGATGTGTTTGAGGAAGAATAGAAGGCAATTCTTATATGTGGGAAAGTGCAGGGAGCAGTGACATGAATTTCAAGCCAAATCATGTAGTACCTCCTAGGTAATAAGCAAAACAAAACAAAAAACCACAAGCTTTTACCCTGGGTGAAAAGAAGTATGAGGATCATGATAGAATTTATGTTTTAATTGTATCTCTCTCTTGATTGTAGTGATGGTTTCATAGGTTTATACATTTACTAAATCTTATAAAATTGAATACTTTGAATACAAATGGTTTTTAAATGTCAAATATATTTTAATAAAAGCTGTTTTAAAAAAATCAATCTGGCTGTAGTGTTGAGAAGAGTGTCCTGAGAGTAAGGCAAATGCAGGGAGACAAGTCTGAGTCTAATTCAATAATGGAACTGCAAGATCACAGTGCCTTGAACCAAAAGGATAGCAGTAAGGGTAGGAAGATATGAACACATGCTGAATATATTTTGAAGTAAAATACCAAGATTATTTGACCTAAACAACTATGATAATTGATTTTCTATTAACTGAGATGCAAAAGGTTAAAAGAAGAATATTTGCATATGGACTAATAGGAGCTCAGTTTCAGAAGTGTTAATATTGATATTTTTATTAGGAATCTAAGTGAAGCATTAAAATAGGCAGTTGGAAAATGATGTCAAGTTCAGCAGAGTAATCTGTGCTAGACACATCAATTTAGAGCTATCTACCATCTATTTATCTATATTATATCTATACTAGAGGCCTGGTGTACAAAACCGTGCATGGGTGAGATCCTAGGTTTGGCTGGCAATCAGGGCCTATCAGGGCTGTCTTTCCCAGTTCCAATTGAGGCTGGATCAGCCAGGGCCTGCTGGCTACTGGCTGGGGCCTTCTGGTTGCCAGATGGGGCCTGCTAGATGGGGGAAGGGACTGTGGGAGTTGGCTGGCCAAGGGAGGTTGGCTGTGGGAGTGCACTGACCACCAGGGGAAGATCCTCCATTGAGAATTTGTGCCCTGGTGGTCAGTGTGCATCAGAACAACTGGTTGACTGGTTGTTCCAGTTGTTCCTGTTGTTGGTTGTAATGGTCACAATGGTTGCTTAGGCTTTTATATATATATAGATATGTTCATATATCCATATATGAGATTTATAAGTATAAAGCTATGTGTTATTATGTAGCAAGAATATAGACAGTCAAAGGAAACCAAAATCACTGAGTTGTCTTGGATTTCCAACTAGAGAGATAATAAAGGGTCAGTAAAGGAAATCCACAGAGAAAAGCCAGAAAAAAAAAAAAAAGGAGGAAATCAGAGTGATTATCATGTAAATTATCCCAATATACTCATAGTAAGAAATACTATGAGTAAGAAATACTAATAGTAAGAAATACAATGTTTAACAACATTGCAGTAATATCTGGGCATTTGGGAGTGAAAACCAATCAAAGGGAAGTGAGGGCCTCTGTAATACTTTAAACAATAAATATAACTACCTACCCACCTAACTAACTAGATAAATAAGAGGAACAAGGGGAGAAATATTGGAGACAGTGAATCATGACAGCTCTCTCCCAGTTTTTCTCCAAAGATATCAAGAGTATTATCACATAAGTTGGAAAAAAAAAACATGGGCCAAATAATTTAAGGTGGGAGCAAAGAGCATATTTCTTTGCTACTATGAATAAATTTCTAGGCTGGAAAGTATTGAAGTAACAAGATATAAAAGAGAATTGCTGAAATTATGTTGTTAAGTCAACAAGAAGGATTGTGTTCCAGGGGACAAATAAAGAAAAAGTTCTTAACTAAAGTTTGAACAACTCACCAAAAGAAAAGGTGGGACTTAAGCCTATAAATGCCAACAGGTGAACACCTGTGCCTGCAGCTTGTAAAAAACCCTTATTTGATTTTTTGGTCTTTTTTCTTTTTTCATCTTTTTTTTTTTTTTAAAGAAAATAGGATGAAAGATATTTAACAGAGAAATGAGGTTGGAATAAGGAAGGTAGTGAGTTTGAGGAAATAGAAAGTTTTAGACATTTAGGAAAGTACAACAGTGGGATCTAGAATATAATTGTCTTGCAACATGAGAGCCTACTTGAAGCCTATTTTAATAAATTAAATGCATATGAACAAAGACCAGTCAGCACAATATCATCATTTTTTATTGCAGCTATGTTCAGTCACATATATGAAGTTATCCTATGGGATAGGAGGAAAGTTAGATGTAACTAAAATTGTGGCTTAGTCTAAATGAAAGTGATGCATGAATCAGAGATCTAGATCTAATTTCTGTAACTTTATTATTAATTAATTCTGCTTAATTATTCTACTAAGTTCTTCAAACAGCAGACAGACAGATTCTGAGGAAAGAAGTACAGTCATGTTCTAGAGGCTTAGAAGATCTAAAAGTACTTAACAGAAATTATAAAAATGAATTATAACCAGGATTCTACTTTTTTATTAGATTTATGGTACTACATTGGTAAATATGTTTAAAGTTCCTTTCAGTCCTATTAGAGGAAAGTAGATAAACACTTAAAAAGAATCTACCAGACTTTTTAGCACATGGGAAAATATATTTTAACCATGTTTTATTCAATAATTTAAAAAAATATGTAAGTAGAAAAAATAATTACTTTTAAAGTTTGGTTTATTCTGAAAAAGGATTAATGATATTGATGTTTATATGTGTGAAATAAAATTCCTAGTGAAAGTTCACAAAGGTATTTTAGTTTTTACATATTGTGTTTATTTCAGATTAATAATATTTGATATAGATATCTATTAATTAAATGCTTAAAATTAAATATTTAAATTTTAATGAATATTATGATAAAGGTGTATTTTATATTGAATATTAAAAGTCAGCCTGAAACTTATTATAAGAAATGAAAACTTAGCAATTAGATATGGCTATTCGCATTTATTGAACTTTTATATTCAAGCTGTTGTTGAATGCTTTATAAAAGTATTCTCTCTTGAAGTGCTAACATTATTCCCATTTTACAATTTAAAGCATAAAATTATTCCAATTTTACAGATTAAAGCATAGGGAGTTTTAATAAATTCATATACTGTGCATGTCAAGAGTTCATGCACAAAATTAGCTACATTAATCACCATGCATTACTTTATACACAATATTGAAAGTATAATTTGAAAAACCAGCTTGTAGACATTTGAAAATTTGGCATTTTTTATTAAAATAAATATTCCAATTTAATTCAGTTCTAAACTTCTTATTTTATGGACATTCAGATTGTGATCCCACAGAGAGGGTAGGAGGAAAAAGAGGTATAAGCACTCAGAAATATTAGATGGCATATGAATAAATATATGGTAAAAAAAGGCAACATGGCAAATTTTTGTAGAGTTCCTTTATAAACTGACATTAAAATCATCTATGAGAAGACATATATATATATATATATATATATATATATATATACACACTCACTCACACACACACACACACACACACACATATATATATGCACATATATCTACACTAATAAAATAGAAATATGCAAATTAACCATACCTCCATGACATCCACCAGCCAATCAAGAATGGCATGCAAATTAACCCAACAAAGCTGGCAGAATAATTTGCATACACAGGCACAGAGGGGCTGAGGGCAGGGTAACATTTGCATGCACATCAGTGCCAAGCAGCCTGTGTCCTGGGGAGAAGCATCCTAGAAAGCCAGGATGTTCTGAGCCAGTAGGCCCATGTGTAAGCCCAGAGCAGTTGGAGTCCTGGAACAACCCCCAGCCACTCCAGGCCTACACACTCAGGTGCGGAGCAGCAAGTGGGGGAGGCAGGAATGTCCCCCACAGCAAGTAAACAGACAGCAGGGCCCTGGTGGCCCCTGGCTGTGGCAGTAAGGGGCAAGAAGTCCTCTACAGGGCACCCACAGAGAGCAGACAGTAAGGCCCTGCTTGCTTCTGGCTCTAGTAGGTAAGGGAAATCATGTCCCACAGAGAGCAGACACCAAGACCTCTGGTAGCATCAAACAGGCAGGTCTGCAAAGAGCAGAGAACCACGGGGAGCAGGCATAAATCATTAGTAAGACATCCCCTAAGGGCTTTCAGATTGGAAAGGGTGCAGGTCAGGCTGAGGGACCCATCCCCCTACCGTGCATGAATTTCGTGCACCAAGTCCCTAGTATACACATAACTAATATATGTTTGATGTGTATGTACACACATGCATTTAGGTTTCTGTGTATACATACACTGCCTATATATAACACATTGTAGGAAGATGTATATTCAAAATAATAAATTAAATAGGTTGTGTGTGTATATATATATATATATATATTAAGTTTATATAATATATTGTAGCAACTACATATTAATTTAATAAATAAGTAAAGAAATTATAATGTTCAGTGAACTATAATGTCTTACTACAGAAAATATATTTCTCTTATCACTATGGTGTTTGAAATATTTTCTTCAGTTTTTTAATTGTTGAATTATAGCAGAAAAAAAATTGATGTTTATATTCCTCCCAAGAAATAAAGTTAAAATGCTTAGGCATATTGCAAACTTTCTAGCAAAGGCCACTCTTTTGAAAATGATGTTAAAAGGAAAGAACAAATAAGTTGACATATAATTATTAAGAGAAAATATAGGTGTAGGCTAACATAAGAGCTAGTCATTCACATAATTAAAAGAAAAGTTAGTGTGATATTTTGAAGACAATGTAAAACCTTAATTTGACAATTATCAAATAGTTATTTTACTATATTGCCTTTGTTTAAGATACTTAATGTTAGAGGCAATCAGGACATCCTTCTAGGGGTCACAGATTGGAGAGGATGCAGGCTGGGCTGAGGGACACTTCACTGGGCCTCTAGTTTATTATGCTAGTTATTTTTCTGCATACTGTGTCTTCTGCTCACAAGATATTAAGCTACACAAGGCAGATTTTTTTTTGCTGTTTCAATATTCATGCATGACAAATGACAAAAATAGTATCTAGCATACACTGAGTGGCCAGATTATTATGATCTCTAAATGCATAATAATCTGGCCACTCAGTGGATAATGAGTGCTCAATAGATATTTATTGAAAATAAAGCATAATAGAATGTTATGTTCAAAAAGGTATAGATGAGTGAACATGTGGAAACTTCAAGTGGTTTAGAACTACTGGCATATCTGAGATTGAATGTCAACATTGAAGACAGAAAACTCTAAATAAATCATGGAAAGTCAACTTTGATCCCATAGATCAAATAAAAATAATATATATATTTATAGTAAATAAAATGGAAAAATCTAGATTCATGTTATACATGAAAAATGTATGTCAGAAGACAAACATTAGCACTTTTTAAATTGCAAGCATTACTCAAAGATACTAAACTGCCACATGTACATATAACCTCAGCTTCTTTAACACGGGTCAAAGACAAATATTTAAAATTTGAACTCCTTCTCACACAAAAAACTAATCAAGATAATTAAATGTCTGGTCTAATACAGAAGTATTTATAAAATAGGCATTTCTTCTCCTTGGAGCCCTTGCAAATAGCTAAGTATATTTCTGTAAAATAAGTCTATTATATCCCCACAGGACTCAAGTTAATTGTAATAACAAGCTATGTATGATTTTATAATAGAGAAAATTGCTTGTTTTCTGGAGGCAAAAGACAAATAGTCAAAGAAGCTTCTCTTAAAAATTCTTTCTCTCTTATTCTCCCTCTCTCTTTCTATCTCTTTCTCTTGTTCTCTTTTTCTATTATAAATTAAAAATAAAGTTTAAATCACTTAGAATATTATTTTTTATACCCAAAATGCCAGGCAGAAGTATAATCTATTCTGAAATTCATGAGAAAATCTTTGAAAATGTCAGACAACAGTTAAAACATTCTATGATTAGGGCATATTTTAATTTTCTTAATGTCAAAACTCTGCTTTGGGAGAAGCTTATGCACATTATTGATATTCACATGAGTTGATATTAAAATAAAACCACACTCCTAGAAGTATCATTATTAGGGATTGAGTATATATTTTAAAAGAGACCATTCTGACCTTCAGAAAATACAGTGCAATATAAGATGAACCAGAAATAAAATCATTTAAAAACAATAAATAGCATAATATCATTTAAGATAAGCTAGGAGAGGATAGAAAAAAATTTCTCCTGTATAGTTCTCATTAATCAAGCACATTTGCATTTGAAAATCAGGACTTACCTGGGACAAGTATATGTGAAGGCTATATACAATAAATATGCTTCTATGCTTTCAAATAAAACATGTGGGACAATGGAAGGGGCAAGTGAATGTTCCTTGACATCAATAAAGGCTAACAAACTTATTGCAATCAATATTCTGTTAATATTGCTTAAGAACATGCCATGTGCCCACTGTTAACCATTAGGGAATGTCTTCCTTCATTGAGGATAAGTTTTAGGAATATATTTTTCTTGGGCACTTTGTTATATACTGTCAGTACATGAGTGAACACAGATAGACAGACCCTGTCCTCAGGGGTTACAGTGTAGTGAAAAGAACAATAAAACATAAATTTAATATTCAATTTAATATCAAGTAGTGAAGAATGATTTAAAGAAAAATTAAAAAGCAAAATACATGGATAATGTATGAAAGGGGTCTTTTGACAGCAGTCAAGAATATTTTCTAAGAAGAAAGGGCATTGGAGCTGTGACCCAAAATGTTGGAGACATGCCAAGTAAATATATAAAAGAACATTTGTGGAAGAGAGAATCGCAAGGCCAAAAACCTTAAGGTAGAAAGATGCTTTGCATATTTATGAAAAATTACAAGCCTAGTATAACTGGAGCAGACAGAGAAAGGTATCAGAGTGGTATTGTGTGAGGTAAGTTTGAAAGACATAGCTTCATGGCACAAGGAACCTCATAAGCTACTGCCAAGGGCTTTAGACATTATAATAATTGTGAAAAAGCCATTTGAAAAAGCCAAAGGGTTTTGAACATGGCAGAAGGGGAGTGATATTATCTGATTCACATTTCAAAGAGCTGCAAAGAGTAAAAATGTTTTCCTGTATATATATATATATATATATATATATATATATGCTTTGACTATGAGGAAATAGCAGCAACAAAACAGCAAGCTGTATATTATCTCATACACTATACTTGACATGACCAAGATCCAAATCTGTTTATATGAAATATAAAAGGTCATAGTTGGTCAGGGAAAATACAGTGTCTTTTGAACATACTGCTTTCAGTCTAAAGCTAGTGGCCATGGACTTAAGACAAAGAAACCCAAAGATATCACACTTGGCATGAAAAGTGTGAGGTTGGGCAAGAATAGTGAAGATCTTACATATTCATCACTTATAAACATCTGTCAAAATGTTAAAATGGAGCATATAAAAATATAACAAGGAGATCAAAAGCACACACACACACACACACACACACGCACCACTAATATTATTCCTAACAATAAGTTTAATATAAATGTAACAGAACTAGAGTACCATGGACAACTTAAAATAATGTCTGCATAGCCTAACTCCTTCCTCTGAATCACCTACCTCACTATGATACATCATTGACTTCTAAATTTTTAACTTCAGCCAGGTCACTCAGACATATTGCCACTTATTTGTTTCATGGGCATCTCTAATTCACTATGGCTAAATCAGAGTATTTGACTTCCCCGCCTGCCCAAAATGTTACTCTTCTAGTCTTTATTATGTTGGGGCTCAAACCAGAAATTAGAAGTCTGTTTTTATCCTTTATATCCTCATCTTATATATTCAAAATGTGAGCAGGTCTTGTTGGCAATTTTCTATTAAACCTTGGAACTATATATGTTTTATATTTTAACTGTATCCACCATACCATCTGTCTTTTCAATCACCTTAATACATCTTTAACTCACTTCTCATTTATGTTCTTACTTCCCCACTGAAGGAAACCAGAATCTCGCCAAAATACTAGTATGCTTCTTTATTATTATTATTATTATTATTATTATTATTTTATTGTTTAAAGTATTACAAATAGTAGTACATATCTCTCCTTTTTCTACCCCCTATTGACACATCCTCCCCCCACTTTCTAGGATGCTTCTTTAGCATATAAACTGATTTGAGCTGAAGACAACTAAGAAGCAGTAAATGCAGGGAAAACACAAAACAAAACAACTCCCCTTCTTTCAGTCTAAATGCAGGAGATAAATTCTTCATTTAGAGATAACAAACTCTTTAGCCCAGAGAAGTCATCAAAGAAATCTGCAAACAAACATTATTAAACTAGTTCTTATTTTCCCAATAAATTAAATTAAAAACAAAAAAAGACATAAGGACTATCTACCCCTAAACAAACTATCCATAGCCTAAACTGCTTTGTCTTCACAAATATATTATTTCTTTGTTTAAAAAGATATAAAAGCTTCTACCCTGATCATTTCTTTGGGTCATTATTTTCTTGTTAAGTCCCTCTGGAAGATGGAAAATTTCATTGAAGTGTTTTTGCTTTTTTCCAGTTAATCTTTCTTTGTCAGTTTAAATTTTAGACCTATCCAAAGAGCCTGAGAATGTTGAGGAAAACTTGTTTCTCCATTACAGACTTTAAAGTATTTTCTATATCGTAGTCAGAATGGCCTTTTAACTGTGAACACTGAATATTTAAGGTATATAATTTGGTGTTTGGACATGAAACCTTACCACAATTAGGATAACAAACATATCCATTGGCCCACAGAGAGTTCCTTTTGCAATTTCTTCCCCCTGTTCTGCTACCCCCACCCCAGCTTCTTCCTTCATCCCCAGGTGCTACTGACTGTTTTCTGTCTCTAAGAGTCATTCATCAAATTCTAAATGGGATTGAATATTATTTATTTTTACATTGTCATTCACACAGCATAATTATTTTGAGATTGCTCCAAGTTGGTGCACAGATCAATAGTTGAGGATTTTTTTTTTAAGGAACACTATTACTTTTCTGCTTAAAGACTTCCATTATTTTCCTGTTTGTAACTGATATTATCCCTATTTATGGTTACAAAATGTGTTTGAACACCATTAGGGTGTCTGTAGAATTCTCCATATTATAAGTTGTATTTTTCCCCCTATTGTTGCTATAACACATTACCTCAAATAGAGTGGCTTAAAGCAACACAAATTTATTCTGCTAGTATTTTGGAGGTTAGAAGTCCAAAATGGATTCACAGGTCTGCATTCCTATTGGAGGCTCTAGGAGATAATCTATTTCCTCTTTTTTCTAGCTCTAGAAGTCCCCTATATTTTTTGGCTTGAGACCGCTTCTTCTATTTTTAAGGCAACAATAATGTAGCATCTTCTTTCTGAATTCTCCTCCAACTATCTTCCCTCCCCTGACCCACAACTATACAGAGTCCTTTGCCATAAAATGGAACATACCCAGAGATTCTAAGAATTAGAATATAAATATATTTGATGGACCATTATTCAGCCTACTACACAAGTCCTTTAACCTTAAGGCAAAATTAAAATTCATTCATCCAGGCTTTCTTATGGCTAGAATATAGGCATACATTCTAGATTCACAAAATAAAATCATTCATAAAACATTAATGTTTGTAGAGAAGAACATGAGAAAGCAGGGGAAATTTTATCTTTTGTCACACATGATAGGATATGTTTTAAAACCTCCAGGAAACAGTGATGTGACTGCTAGATCTAAGTCCAGAAGGACCTAAGTGCCACTTCCTTGCCTATAGAAATTGAACTGCTGGTGTCAAAAGGTGGCTGCAATAAAATTTTTGTTAAAGTAAATCCATGTTAACAAGGGAGAGGTCCTCATCTTCCCCGGTTGCTGGTGTGGCTGGATTTATTGCAATACCCAAAGAAAAATAATTTTCTGAGACTCTCAGAGGAGGATGTGATATTGTAGAAAACTTTATTTCTGTGGAATCAAACCCCTGAGTTTCCAAGGTTCATGTCCCTCAGTCCCACCAAGGAAGAAGTCCCATTTTGCCTTTAGCAGGGCTAAAATCAGATTGAGTGTCCAGAATTTCCTTTTCATGTCTGTATAGGCCAATACAGCATCAGACTAGCTTAATATGTGTTTCCCCATTGCACTCCATCAGTCCATTGCATGTGGGCTTCACAGGTCCACACGGCTATGGAGGAAACACTGGAATATAAGGAAGCTAAGAGCACAAAAGAGAAATTTCTTTGTTTCCAGGATTATGCATTTCAAAGTTTTCATGGGCTTGCAGTGGCCTTACCCACTCTGGCAAATCATTTCTGTCCCCAGGTTTGACTGACAGACAAGGTCATCCCAATCTTACTGGGAATATATCTATTTTCCCTGTTGGATCCCTTCTTCTAGTGTTTGCATGGAAGAGGCTGGTTGTTTCCTGAGGAGTACAAAAGTTGTAGTTTCCTGGCGAAGCTGCCCCTATGATATACTTATCCTGTCTGAATTCCTCCTTTGCTTCTTTCCTATCTATCTATAGTAAACCTGAATATGCAAATAGACTGAACAATGGAACAACCAAATAACTGAACAACCAGTTGCTATGACATGTGCTGACCACCAGGAGGCATGCACAGACCCAGGCATCAGCAGCAGGTGGAAGAGCCTGGAACATGGTGGGCTTTGGCTGCAGCAGAATGGTGGAGCAGGTGAGCAGGCACACCAGACTAAGTCAGGGCATCCGTCACTGTCATTGGGGCAATCCTCTGATGGTTACTGAAAATTCTTTGCTCCCATGCACCATGATGCTGTCCAGTGCTCACACCTGCTGCAGCCACTACTCACAGCCACTGCTGGCACCGGCCCTGATCACTCAATGCCATCAGTGGGTGTTAGAGGGGGCTCCCAGCCCCAATCACAACTGAGGACTTCTTCACCTCTCCCTACCCCTGAGAGGTGATTGGGGCAGTAACCACTACTCACACCTGCTGATGGCACCAGCCCTGCTCCCACCCACTGTTGGTGCTGGCCTCAATTATTCCAAGCCATCAGTGGGTAGGAGCAGTGGCAAGAGGAGCAGAGCTGCCAGACAACAGGGCAAGAGGGGCAGGAAGGGACATTGAGGCTGAGCTAAGACATGCCTCTGTGCCCACTGCAGCCTTGCAGCCTCCAGTTCCTTTCAAGGTACATGAATTCATGCATAGGAGGGGTCTAGTTGGACTGCCCTGATTGGGGTTAGGAGGGCTGATTTGAGGTGGAACTGGCTGGGGGAAGAGGCTGCAGGTGGTTGGCTGTCTGGCCCCACCCCTGATTGGGGTGGAGGGGCTGATCAGCGGTGGGGCTTGCTGGGGGAAGAGGCCACAGGCAGTTAGCCAGCTGGCCTCACCCCCTTGTGGAATTCCTAGTCAAGGGAACAATTTGCATATTAGCCTTTTATTAGGACGTGAGGCCCGGTGCATGACAATTTGTGCACTGGAGGGGTCCCTCAGTAGCCTGCCCCCTCTCATAGTCTAGGAGCCCTCAGGGGATGTCCTACTGACCGCTTAGGCCCGCACCCCTCTCGAGAGGCAACGAGGCTGATCAGGGAAGGCGCTACCTCCATCACCCTGCTGCTGCTGCCATTCCTGGCCACAGCAGCTGCAAGATCTTGTCCCAGGCCTCACAACCCTGGGGGTAAAGGCTGCCTAAGCCCACTGCTGCCTGAGCCCAGGCATCACAAACACTGTGGCTTTGTCCAGATGGACATCCAGAAGACATCTGCCCTAATTAGTATTTACCCTTTTATTAGTTTAGACTAGCTAATTACAATGGTATCACATATGTTGTGATTTGTTATTTTTTCTAAGGAGCTCTTTGTTCTACCGAGTTATTCTATAAGCAATCAGGAAACTTATAATTCATTATTCCCCGGAGTGAATACTAATCTACTGGTAATATAGATGTTTTTCAACCCAAAACGCTTAATGATATGAAAATTAGTATTTAAAGGGCTTTCTAATGAAAGGTCTTCAGAAAAATGAAAATCTCAAATTGATTTTCCTGAAGTCTTTTTGGGTCCAAGAGGAGTGAATGTTGGGTACAATTAGAGAATTGGACATTTGTCAGCCCATAGCATGAGGTGATACAATAGTTACAGTATATCCTGGCTTATCTGGAAAAAAAGATTTGGGAGCAGTATGATCAGTATGAGGATTACAAAGACCATGATAGTGTGTGTATAACTTAAAACTGAGAATTATGACCTCCAAATCTAAAATCTTAGCCAAAGGATCTGTTATAGAGTAGGGAATTTCTAAGATTAGTATTTAAAAAATCAAACTAAAATTGAAAAGATGAGGTCAAAAGTCAACATGAAAATGTTTCATGTTTGTTTATTTTTTAAATGTCTTTATTGATTAAGGCATTACATCTGTCATTATCACCCATTAACCCTCCTACCCCCCCACTCATGCCCTCACTCCCAGTTTTTTGTGTCCATTTGTTAGGCTTCAATGCATACATACAAGTCCTTTGGTTGATTTCTCCCCCTCACCCAGTCCGCCCCTACCTTCCCTCTGAGGTTTGATAGTCTGATCGTTGTTTCTCTGTCCCTGGATTTGTTTTTGTTCATCAATTTATGTTGTTCATTATATTCCATAAATGAGTGAGATTATGTGATATTTATCTTTCTCTGACTGGCTTATTTCACTTAGCATAATACTCTCCAGTTCCATCCATGCTGTTGCAAATGGTAGGAACTCATTTTTTTAACGCATTATTCCATTGTATGGATGTACTAAAATTTTTTAATCAACTCATCTGCTGATGGGCACTTAGGTTGCTTTCAGAACTTAGCTATGGTGAATTATGCTGCTTTGAACATAGAGGTGCATATATCGTTTCTGATTGGCTTTTCTAGTTTCTGGGATATATTCCTAGAAGTGGGATAACTGGGTCAGATGGGAGTTCCATTTTTAGTTTTTTGAGGAAAATCCATACTGTACTCCTCAGTGGTAGCACCAGTCTGCATTCCTACTAGCAGTGCATGAGGGTTCCTTTTTCTCTGAATCCTTGTCATTTGTTCATTTCTTGATGATAGCCATTCTGACAGGTGTGAGATGATACCACATTGTCTTTTTGATTTGCATCTCTCCAATAAATAGTGACTTTGAGCAGATTTTCATATCTTTCTTGGCCTTCCTTCTGTCTTCTTTGGAAAAGTATCTATTTAGGCCCATAGCCCATTTTTTAATTGGGTTATCTTCTTTTTGTGAAGTTGTATGAGATTCCTGCAAATGGAGATTAAACCGTTATTGGTTATATCATTGGCAAATATGTTCTCCCAGGCAGTGGGCTTTCTTGTTGTTTTGTTGATGATTTATTTTGCTGTGCAAAAGCCTTTTACTTTGATGTAGTCCCAGTTGTTTATTTTCTCTTTAGTTTCCATTGCCCTAGGAGCAGCATCATTGAAGAAATTCCTTTGGCATATGTCTGAGATTTTGCTGCCTGTGAATTCCTCTAGTATTTTTACGGTTTCCCATCTTATGTTTAAGTCCTTTATCCATTTTGAGTTTATTTTTGTGTATGGTGTAAGTTGGTGGTCTCCCTCCCTCCCTCTCTCTCTCTCTCTCTCTCTCTCTCTCTTTCTTTATTTATTTCTTTTTGCATGTATCTGTCCAATTTTCCCAACACCATTTATTGGAGAGACTGTCTTGACTCTATTGTATGTTCATGCCTTCTTTGTTGAATATTAATGGAATTTAGTGATTTGGGTCCATTTCTATTTTATTCCATTGATCTATTTGTCTGTTCTTGTGCCAGTGCTAGGCTGTTTTGAGAGCTTGATATCTAGTATTGAGATCCCACCTATTTTGTTCTTCTTTCTCAGGATTGCTGCAGATATTCAGGGTCTTTTTTTATTCCAGATGAATTTTGGGGGAGTTTGTTCTAGGTCTGTGAAATATGCTATTGGTATTTTAATGGGGAATGCATTGGATCTATAAATTGCTTTGGATAGTATGGACATTTTCATGATGTTGATTCTACTAATATATGAACCCAATTTGTTTTTCCATCTGTTTATCACTTTTTTCAGTGTCCTGTAATTTTCCATGTATAGGTCTTTTACCTCCATAGTTAAGTTTATTCCTAGTTATCTTTTTTTTTTTTGATATGATGATAAATGGGATTGCTTTTTTAGTCTCTCTCTCTTTGATTTCCTTATTGGTGTATAGAAATGCCATAGATTTCTTGGCATTAATTTTGTATCCTACTACATTGCCAAATTTATTTATTATGTCTAATAACTTTTTAATGGAGTCTTTAGGGTATTCTACGTACAGTATCATGCCATCTGTGAATAAGGACAGTATTGCTTTTTAATTAGAACTTTAGTTGAATTCAAACTGTCACAAAATCTCTTTTTACTTTTTTAAAAGAGCAAAGGTATATTCCCCTGATTTGTAGTGGACATATGGGAATGTTCGGTTTACCCAGAGTACTCTAAGTCCTAAGATCGCCTTGATTCTTCTTTGTCAAAAAACGCAGTGCCTCTTCTCTTGGCCGATGACATTGATTATCCTTTGCCTAATAACCTGTTATGCCATCCTGTGATATAATGACTCTGCTTAGAAAGCCACTTCTCACCCCAATGCCTTTAACCTTATAGCTAGAGATTAGTTGCCTACCTAAACCAGGAGGCAAATTATAAAGTTAAATCTTGGAGTAAACCCATAGAAAAGATTATAATATTTTACAACAAACAGAAAATATGTGCCTATGAATGGATTCTGAGGTCCAGAGAAAAAATAATTTAATTTTGATTCAAGCTAAATTTTTCCACATAGATACATTTATTAGGTATTCTAATGCCAATGTGTGTATTAAGCAGTCTTAGTAGGATTTTTCTTTTAGAATATTTAACTTAGACCTATAAAACATAAATTTAATGTATTACAAATTTCATGACATAATGCTGATGAAGAAATGTAAAGATTTTGGAAAAAGTGATATTGAATGGACTTATTTTATGCAATCTCCCCAACTCCAACTCTAATCACAATAGAAGCTCAGATGATCCTTTATCAAGGTGTTGAGACATATGTCATTGGAATAAGATGCAGCATTCTAGAAACCATAATGCCTATATTCAAGACAAGCTGATGTGATACTTTGCTACTGTAATGAACTTTCAATGTGGCAATAACCATGCTGCAGCACTCATAAAACAAAGCAGTCTTCACATGGCTCTACAGTAGAAAGCAAGGTTACAATGTTAATATACACATACAATTTCTACCATTTTTGTATCTGAAAATCAAAATCACTGCTCTATGAAATATATTAGAATAGTGCTTCAGAAAAGTATATGTATATGCTTTACCCTCTTATTTATATTCTAAGGCAATAAATTCAAAAGGACATTGTAATTAACCAAATCAATTGTATTAAAAATAATAATGAACATATTTTTGCTCTAGCATTGATCTATGCATTCTTAATAGAACATCAACAGATACTATGGACATAATTTTCATTAAGTTTGACACACTAATAAATTTGTTCATATTACCATTTCATTAATATTTATTAGTTTGAGGAGATGGTAAAAAGAAAAATATAAATTTAAGATAAATTTTTGAATCATAAGCCCCACAGGTAATGTTGAAAGGATAATGAAAGGCAAGTATTTTTATGAGTTCAGAATAATAAGAACAAGTTTGAAACTAGTTAATTTGGGGAAGTAATACTACAAGAAAAGAGTGAGATACTATGAAGAATGAAGGAAGCAGGTAGGGAAAACCAATACAAAAACATGTGAAAGAACTGGTTACTGCTGGAGTCAATGGGTTCAATCTCATTCAGACCTTCTGAAGAGACTTACCATGAACCTCCAAGTTGTCTGCACAAGGAACAGAAGATGTACCTATAAATTATTATCCTCTTTTACTCAGGAGTTTCTTATGAGTATTAATTCCTTATACATCCTGGTTTGTGCATGCAGAAGGGCATACGTGGTTTCAGGAGTACCACTTCCAAGAAAGATGCTGATCTCTACTCTTGTTTCAATGTAGACTTCCCAACACTCAGATTTCGTGATTTCATACTTCAGGATAGTGGTCTGGGAGAAAAGGGTACTGATTTCTGTCTTTGCTTCAGTCTTAGAAATGCTCTTAAAATTATGCAAAATTCACCAGGCTGATTTTTCTTGAGTGAAAAATTAATCTCAATGCCATTAGAGTAAAATATACTTGGAAATTGCATTTCAGTTTGAATACAAAACTGGTAATTAGAGAATTGTGCATATAAAGAAACACAAAAAACTCTTCACCTGAAATAACCCAAGGCTTACTGTGCATTTGCAAATCCTCACTTTCGTAGTTAGATTCAAGCAGTCAGAATATGTTAATAGCTTCACCCATTTTATATCCTAATACAGAAAATCCAGTAGCTCAATGATAGGCATATATGTGCTTTACAGAGAATCTCTTAAATTGCTTGGCAAAGGAAACATATTTCTTGCAACTCTGCATATGTTCTCAGGAAGCCCTTTTAGGAGCTTCAGTAACTGGTCCATCAGCACCCGTTTTATGCTGTAGAAATGGCATCTTTCTACCACAGGCACTATGTAATCTGAATTTTAATCACCTCCTTTTCTTATCATCTCATCCTTCCCCATCTATTCTCAAACAGCTGATCAACTTAGTTATACACAGAAAGAAATCTGTTACATAAATTCTGTTCTGATACAGGAGACAAATTCTGTGACAGCTAATGAATGTTCTTGGTCCAAATTAGAAATAGAAATTTGAAACAGTTAATTAAAACTGTAAATAACCTCATATAACTCTCTGCTATTATACTAAATTTCTATTTAGTACAGGAATACTCAAAATATTGTTCAAAATAAAGTTTTCCAACACCTACACCCAAAATGTCAATTTACTTGGTTCAGATGTGTTCTGTATTTCAATGTTTTTAACAATCACATAGGTGATTCTGATGCAGCTTTGATAATCTACTTTAGGCTGTATAACAACAAAAAAATATATGGCTGCTATAACATTTATGTCAATAGTACAGAGGAGTTATTAGCATATTTCATATAATAACTAAGTCACATACTCTATTTTCCAAAGACTGCCTTCTCCCCAGTTCCCAAACAGATGTAGCCATGATGACATTATAATTGCAGTTGTAAATTGGAACATTGTATCTCAACTACAAAGTATCAGCATAATACCTGCATGTTTATTTGGGGTAGTATTTCATAAAATCAGTGAATGAAATTTCTAATTGGACCAGAAGGGAATAATGTCAAACAGTTAAGATCAGCTTTAGATATATAATTATCCCAAGTGTAAAAACTTAGTGTATATGTTCACATTACATAATACTTGGTGGTACTTGTTTCATTTGCTTATTAATTTTTGCATCTACAGTTCCTAGTTGAAAGTATTCAATCAATGTTACCAGCTGAGTAAATGCATGTAAATATATTTCTGTAAACTAAAATATTGACCCAAATAACTCAAATGGTATTTCTCTTTATTTTATTTCTTTATTTTATCCTAGTGGCCTGGTGCATGAAATTCGTGCAGGGGGATGGGGATGTTGCTCAGCCCGGCCTATACTCTATCACAATCCAGGACCCCTCAGGGGATGTCCAAATCCTGGTTTCACAGTTGGACATCCCTCATGCAATCTGTGAGTGCTGGCTCCTAACCACTTGCTTGCCTACTTGCTTGCCTGCCTGATCACCCCTAAACACCTCTGCCTGCCTGCTGATCAACCTTAACTACCTCTGCTTCAGCTCCCTCTCACCTCCCCCCCTCCCCACTGTGCCTTTGTCTAGAAAGTTGTTTAGCTACTGCAGCTAATTAGCAAATTATGCTTTTATTATTATAGATAAAATAGCCATCTGTATTAGAAGCCAATTTTGATGTGACTGGTGGCATCATTTCAAACTGAAGATTCTTGCTCAGTGAGATAGTTTTAACACCTCGTTTCTTGAACCATATTTTGGAAAACTTCCCAGCTCTATGTTAAAAGCAGATGAAACTGGAAAAAAAATGCATCTGTTCACAGGGCTCTATTGCTCCTTCAGTTTATGTCAAGTAGTCCACTGGCACATTTACCTTCTTTTCTTAGCTATACAATATCCAAGCATTCAACTCTTGGCTGATAAACTGGTCTCTGTCAGTGCATGCAGCAGTCCACACAGAATACACATGTCTCAGCTGCCTACACTTCAGCGAACCACACTGCAGTTGTGCTGTATTAGAACAAAAAGATCATCTAAAAGGGTCAAACTTTGCCAAGTGAAAATAAAATGAGCATCTATTGTGTTCAAATCCATAATTTAGAATCAAGTTAACTTTAAAAAAATGTTTCACCACTATCTGATTGAAGTTGGTTTGATGATTGTAAATATAAACCTGGCACATAATGACCAATATGCCAAATACACAGAAGTCACTATTAGACTAAATAATTTTATTCAGATGGTTAAATGGGCTACATTTTACACATCCACCTTTCAGCATGGAATTAATATAACTTTCCTATGGCCCAGCCAGTATGGCTCAGCTGTTCAGTGTAGACCCAGGAACCAAGAGGTCACAGGTTCAATTTCTGTTCCCGAGTACATGCCCCAGTATTGTAAATCAAGTGTGCAGGAGGCAGCCAATCAGTGATGTTCCTCTTTCATCAATGTTTCTCTCTATCCCTCTCCCTTCTCCTCTCCAAAATTCAATAAAAACCTTTTTTTTAAAAAAAGCTCTTCTATGATAGGAAACTTCAGAAATAAAATAAATGCTATATGCTGTATTTCAGTGTGTTAATGCTGTTTTAATGAAAACACTTATTATTTTCATTAAATTGTTTACAACAATTAAATAAAATATTTAACTTTGATAGCTTGAAAATAATTAAAGTGCAACTTGGGAAAGTGTTTCTTAGTGATTTTTAAACGTACTTTTATTTACATTTTGATTTACTATTTTTGCTACTTGTTTTATATTTATTATAGATTTATTTTATTGTATATGTTTCATGAAGATAAAAACAAAATAAAGAATTAAAATGAATTGTAAGCATCGACTCTTACTGATTTTGCTTTTATTAAAAAAAATCAATGTTTATAAGGTATACAGAAATTACTTTTTAAAAAGCTAATTCAAAAAATCCTTTTTCAGTATTAAACCAGTTTCTGAATATATACTGAAAATTTTAGAAAATAAAAAACAACATCAATAAAATTGTGTTTCCAAATGGATTTATAAATATCTTATATAATTTAAATTAACTTTAGTAATATTTATTTGCCATAAATCACACATGTTAAAGGTTTCAATAACTTCAAGACAAATGGCTAAATCTTACAAAATTATTCTTCAGCTTTAATTAAAATTAACTGAAAAAATTTTCCTCATTTCAACATAATCTGTGAAATAAAGAGAAAAGGAAATAAATTTTATAAGAAAACCTCCATTTAAATTTGTATTAAAAATAATATTTTACCAGTCAATACTTTTATAATGCTGAGATATGAGCCTTTTTCTCTAAAAGAAGGCAGGTACTTCTGAATTAATTCATGTATTTCAGTGGAAATTTTTCTGTAGGTGAAATAAATTTTTTCATACACGTTATAAGGCAGAAATATATATATTTTAAAACTTTATACAATTTAATAAACTATTAGAAGAGCTAATGGTTTAAAGAAGAGAGCAAGAACCACTCTCATAATTAGGTATACCAGCTGAGTTATTTTTATCCTATAAAACTGTCATTTAATAAATTGTATTTAAGTAAAAATAAAATAATTAAAATATGTTTACAAAAGAATTAATATCTATTGAATAAAATATAACAAAATATTAGAACTACTCAAATTAGAAGCTATTTTACACATTAATTCTAATATAATTAGCATTGTCCAAGAACCAACAGATTTTAAGTATCAATTAGCATATGAAAGGCTACTCAAAAATTTGTAATACAGTTGGACAGACAAGATAAGAAAATGAAACAAACATTAAAATTGTGTATTTAAGTAACTATTGATACAAGGCAATGGTATATTAGTGATGTCTTTGTAATAAGTTGGTTGTTCTGTAACAGGAAAGCAGTAAAATGGAGACAATAAAATATAGGCATGCCATTTATATAGCTTTGCCAAAAAACTGTGTTTAACACTCTGCAAACTGTTCCCTGCTGATCCAGGGGGAAGAGTCCAGACAAAGGCAGTTTAAACACAAACTCAATAAAGTTAAGTGATGTAGGGAGGTGCTTATCTGTCAATCAATCACACCTGGAAGCAGGTCAGTGGCCCAAATAGGCATGACCACTGCAAGCGCTTAAAGCCTGAACTTTTTAATAATTGCAAATATATTTATTATAATTTACAGATTAGTTAAATTATGTATACATAGATTTTTTTCTATAAAAATCCCAACAAACTGGTTATATTGTACTCTGTAGAAACCAATTTAGAAGTCTTCTAATCCCCGAAATTTACCTTCCTTAAAAAATATATATATATAAAAAATTGAGAGTTTTGATTTCAAGTTAAAGATGAAGATAGACTATTATTACATTTTGACACTCAAAAAGGGAAATTTTACCTATCTGTACAAAGCCGTCCATATGCTAATTAATAATTAAAACACCATTGCAAGACTTTAAATGCATAAAATGTTCTATTGGAATTTTTAAGTATTTTCTTTTTAAGATGGTGGTCCTAACAACTAGGATTGGAATGAAACTAAGAAGAATTGTTTGTTTTTCTCCTTCAATCCATCTTAAACATGATCCCATCTGTCCTTCTTAGCACCCTCTGATCACTCTTTTTAAAGTTTGGTAGTAAATGGGAGGATTGTTAACCAAGTTGTTACTCATTTGGTAGTGAGGTTGAGGTTGCAATTCCAAGAGAAAAATTTTCCACAATTCAGTTAATGTAAAATATCCTTCTTTCCAAATAGGCAGAGGTACTATATTTCAGAAACAAAACACAACCTAAATCTCTGATACAAAATAGCATACTTCCTTCTAGTTTTAAAAGAATGCTTATACATTTTCAACAAGCTTTTTACAAGAAAAATGATCTCTTCTTTCCACCTGACACAGCTGGTGCTTGGAACCAGTCGCTTTCATGGTGCTATACATTCCCTATGATTACCTAAGGTAGAGGAGCAAAAAACACTTTGACCAAGGGCTCTGCAAAAATCTGACTAACTTTTTATGTTGTTGCACTATCAAAACTTT
Source organism: Lasiurus cinereus (assembly GCA_011751065.1). Taxonomy (NCBI): domain Eukaryota; kingdom Metazoa; phylum Chordata; class Mammalia; order Chiroptera; family Vespertilionidae; genus Lasiurus; species Lasiurus cinereus. Next base: position 37,089,719 of record JAAGEH010000286.1, on the reverse strand, counting down.
TATGTGTGAATATGTATATTAACACTAGAGGCAGTTCTTAGAGCAAATCAGATAGAAATAACATAAAACCAGTACATTATTAACTGAGGTAGTAACCCTGCAAGCACTTCTGATGAAAAATTATCCCTACACTGAAACAAGTTCAAAATTAAGAGGTCATATAGTCTACTTATGTTTTCTTTTTTTTTATTTTTTCTTTTTTTCTTTTTTTTATTAATTTTTTATACATATCTCCC
>JAAGEH010000286.1:37068557-37089383 GCA_011751065.1 Lasiurus cinereus | reverse complement strand
TCTTATCTACCTCACCTAACTTTAATCTTCCTGCTGTAATTTCACAGTCTGTTTGAAGCTTTACTGTCTCTGTATCTATCCTTTTGTTCAACAGTTTATGATGTTCTTTATTATCCCCCAATGAGTGCAATCATGTGATGCTTCTCCTTCATTGACTGGCTTATTTCACTAAGCATAAGGCTCTCCAGTTCCAACCAGGTTGCTGCAAATGGTAAGAATTCCTTCTTTTTAATGGCAGCATAGAATTCCATTGTGTAGATGTACCACAGTTTTCTGATCCTAGGTGCTGACGGGCACCTAGGCTGTTTCCAAATTGTGGCTATTGTAAATTGTGCTGCTATGAACATAGGGGTGCATAAATCCTTTCTGACTGGTGTATGTAATTTCTTAGGATAAATTCCTAAGAGTGGTATTACAGGGTCAAATGGGAGATCCATTTTTAGTTTTTTGAGGAAACTCCATACTGTTCTCCACAGTGGCTGCACCAGTCTGCATTCCCACCAACAGTGCACAAGGGTTCCTTTTTCTCCACATCCTCGCCAACACTTGTCGTTTGTTGATTTGTTGATGATTGCCATTCTGACAGGTGTAAGATGGTATCGCATTGTCGTTTTGATTTGCATTTCTCAGATGATTAATGACTTTGAACCTGTTTTCATGTGTCTCTTGGCCTTCCTTCTGTCGTCTTTTGAAAAGGTTCTATTTAGGTCCGTTGCCCATTTTTTTATTGGATCCTTCATCTTCCTTTTATTAAGTTGTATAAGTTGGTTGTAGATTTTGGAGATTAAACCTTTATCAGTGATAGCATTTGAAAATATGTTCTCCCATGCATTGATCTTTCTTGTTGTTTTGTTGATGGTTTCTTTTGCTGTGCAAAAGCTTTTTATTTTGATGTGGTCCCATTTGTTTATTTTTTCTTTAGCTTTAATTGCCTTTGGAGCAGTATCAGTGAAGAAGTTCTTTTGGCATATATCTGAGATTGTGCTGCCTGTGGATTCCTCTAGTATTTTTATGGTTTCCCTTCTAATGTTCAAGTCCTGTATCCATTTTGAGTTTATTTTTGAATTTGTTCTAAGTTGGTGGTCCAGTTTCAATTTTTTGCATGTATCTGTCCAATTTTCCCAACACCATTTATTGAAGAGGCTATCTTGGCTCCATTGAATGTTCATGCCTCCTTTGTCAAATATTAATTGAGCATAGTGGTTTGGGTGGATATCTGGGTTCTCTATTCTATTCCATTGATCTATATGTCTGTTCTTGTGCCAGTACCAGGCTGTTTATGTTTTCTATTACCTGTGACAGGAAGCACCTGAAGTAAAAATTGACCATTGAGGAGGTGGTTAACATTCCTTCACCCTAACAAATGCGCACCAACTAGAGCTACCTAAATTATCAAGCACAACCCAAAAGAAAAGGTGACACAAGATACCTTAAGTTGGTAGCATATACAAGATTATTCTCTATAGAAAGGCCCACTCGCTGAAATAAGGTAATATAGAGAAAACATAAAAGCTCATTAATTTTAGAATGTTGAAGGAAAAAGCCCTGGCTGGTGTGACACAGTGGTGGTTGAAATTTTAAATTCTCTCTGAATATTTAAACTCTCTCTCTCTCTCTCTCTCTCTCTCTCTCTCTCTCTCTCTCTCTCTCTCTCTTTCTCTCTCTCCACCCCAGTCCCATTCTCTCTCTCCTTTCTCTTTGGCGTGCTGGGTTTCTGGCTCTCCTACGGCAGTTTGTGCTCCCCTGCATTCACATGGTTCATAGACTAAAGGACTTTAATTAACTTGGATGCTGAACCACATCCAGCTGCAACACAAGCAGATGTTCTGGCCACTGGCCACACTTTTGGCTCTGCTGGAACCCCAGATGCACCTCTTTTAGGACTGGCTTAAAGGGCAGGGAGACTTTGGAACCTGAGGAATGCAACTGCATGCAAATAAAGCCTTTTTTCCACATCTCATTCTCCTGTGGGGGCTTCTGAAAATCTCATTTCAGCAGTACCCCAAAAACTTTCTCTTGTGAGCAACAAAGAAGTTTGATTCTCTGGTAACATTAGTATACTATTCTCTACTATTACATATTAATTGCTATAGACTACTACTCACTGAAAGGTAGGACTATAACAGAATGAAATGCTTGGTCTCTCTAACTCCACTTTGTCTAAGCCTCCATTGTTCTCATGGCCTCCAGGCTATTACTCCTGCTTTATACATACCAACCTTTAGAGAAATTCTGCTTGGGGCATGAGTTTTTATAAAAAACCCTCCCTTTCATTTTTCTTCCCCTTAACATAAAAGAAGCCTGAAATGTTTTGCCTCTTAAGATGGATCTGAAGTACTATCAGGGCACCAATCTACTATTTTGGTGATTTCTGTAATAAATCTTTCCTTAGTCTAAACAATAACATTTTGATATTTGGTCTCTTGCATCAGGAACACAGACTTTGAACTATATAAGACCTCTAAGTAAAAGATCACTCAGTGAATAATAGGAACACTGAGTATTGGTTTCAAAGAGTAAATAGGTATTTCAGTATTAACTATGGTTAGTTTAGTTAGCCTTAATCTATAAGGAGGTAGATGATCCTGAATTAATTCATGTATATCACTGAAAATTTGGTCTTTAGATAAAAATTATTTTTTTCATACATGGCAGAAATATGAGAAAACAAACAAAAAACTATGTGATTATATAAAGATAAAATTCAAAGGCATTTCAGAGACAAGTTAGAGTGCAAATGTGTGAAAAAAATTAATATAATTATTAAGATGAGGAGCTGATATGACTATATGTATCTAACATGTTTCTTTATTCTAAGTCTTTTTTAAAGATATGATATAAAATTACTTGGAAAGAAACCAATAAATATAAACTTTATGAACTGAGAAAACAGAGATGTCACACAAAGTAGTTCAGAAATGTGAAGGTGAATTCCTTCACTTTGTTTCATGAACTATCAGTTTGGAATGTTGCCAAATTTGCTGTAAGAATTCTTTTCATTGGTGATGGCTAGGGATTGGCAAAAATGGAGGCCGAATAGGCAGACATGTTCTGTGCAGAGTGGATAAAAGGAATAAATCGAATAACATTCACCCAGAGTAAGTGAACTAGACACAGCTGGTGAGATAATCCTTAGCTGGAAATGGCAGAGGATGACTGAAGAATGGTAGGATTGGGGATATGGGTTGGGGAGAGAGAGATGCGCGATCACCAGGGTGAAATGGTAAGAAGGAACCTGTGCTGAACGTAGTTTAGGACCCTTGGGGACATGTGTAATACCCAAGTGTGGAAGGGAGGTCCACAGGGCTGCTGAGGCCAGGAAATCTAGATCTAAGTCCATAGCCATGAGAGGCTGCTACCAGAAAGGCAACCTGAAGAGCTGTCCAAGTCACATGGTGCTGGCAGGAGAGAAACTCACAGTAACATGGTTGTTTTCCCTCTGTTTTGTCTTTCTTTTACTCACTAAACACAGTTCATAGGACCTGTCAATTATAAACGCTCACAAAGGCAGTTTTCTGGAGGCTGGGGAGAGGCTGTGGAGGGGAACAGGACAGGGAGAGGTGACTGGGAATCCAGCATCGAGAGATCATGTCCTCCAAACTTAAGCAGCTATTTTTCTTCTGAAGAGCCAGCTCTTCCCAGCACCAGCAGGCAACTGGTGCAGCCCCATGGAGCCTCCAGCTATGCAGAGGAAATAAAGATTCTGTATAGCCCCAGGAAGCCCTTTGTTGAGGGGCCATTCAACCCCAGAAACAAATATAGCAACACCCTTACCTAAAGCTCTTGCCAGAAACAGACTCTTAAGTGATTAAGACAGACACCTAGCTGAGACCGGTTTGGCTCAGGGGATAGAGCGTTGGCTCTATCCTAAGTTTAAATGTCCTAAACTTAAAGGTCCTAAGTTTGATTCCGGTTGGGGGCATGTACCTTGCTTGCAGGCACATCTCTACTATGGGGCGTGCAGGAGGCGGCTGATCAATGTCTCTCTCTCATCGGTGTTTCTGACTTTCTATCTCTCTTCCTTTCTCTCTGTAAAAAATCAATAAAATATATTAAAAAAAAAAGACAGACACCTAGTAGAAAGGCAAAAGCTGGCAATTGCTCCCACCTGCTTGCAACCAAGGACGTAGGGAGAGACACAGAGGAGAGATGGATTACTTGGAGCTTCAACAATGTGCTGACTACCTAATACAAAACTGAGAAGTGGCAAACAGAACAATAAAGTGGGTCTTATACCAGCCCCTATGGGACACTGAGACTTGGCTGAAGTGAATGACACTTCATTTTTTAATTTATATTTTATTTATTTATTTTTCTTTTTTTGTATTTTTTATCTTTTATGTTTCCTAATTCTATTTTTATTATTTTTATCATTATTTTATTTTATCTATTTTCTTTTCATTTTTTTCTATCCTTTTCTCCCTCAATTCTCTCTTTTTCATCCTGCATATCTTCTCCTGTCCCTGCTTCGGTTTTTCTCTCCCCTTTCTCTTTACCCCTTGTTAAAAATGTATCTTCTTCCAAAACTGGTTTCACTCAGTGGATAGAGCATTGGCCTGTGGACTGAAAGGTCCCAGGTTCGATTCAGGTCAAGGGCATGTATCAGTAGAGGGTGTGCAGGAGGCAGCTGATCGATGTTTCTCTCTCATCAATGTTTCTAACTCTCTATCCCTATCCCTTTCTCTCTGTAAAAAATCAACTATATATATATATATATATATATATATATATATTAAAAATGTATCTTCCTTATCCAGTTATTGATGTGTTATTATTATTGTAGTCTCTGGTGGCTTACTCATATATCTCATTTCATCTCCCCTGTTTCAAGTCCCTGCACCCTTCTCTTTTCTCTTTCTTTCTAGTCAATCGTTTTTTTTTTATAAGGATTTTGCCAGTTCCCTTTGTAATTACTTTCTTTTTTAAAAAAATACATTTTATTATTTTTTTACAAAGAGGAAGAGAGAGGGATAGAGAGTTAGAAACATCAATGAGAGAGAGGTATCGATCAGCTGCCTCCTGTACACCCCCTATTGGGGATGTGCCCACAACCAAGATACATGCCCTTGACCGGAATCGAAGCTGATACCTTTCAGTCCGCAGACCGACCCTCTATCCACTGAGCCAAATGAGTTTTCGGCCTTAGTCAATTTTTTATGCTTTTGTTTTTTCTTTCCTCTTTTGCTCTCTTCTTTTCCTAATTGTTTAATTAGTTGTTTTACTCACTAAACTCAGGCCTATCTGCTCACTCCTTTATTCTCCTCTTCCAAAAATAAATAGATTTTTTGAGTGACATAGAAGTTTGATCTAATACAGAGAAAAAACAGAGGAACAGAAAATGAGGAGACAAAGAAACAGCTACCATACAAAAGAAAAGGATGAATCACCAGAAAAGAAAGTAAATGAAATGGAGGCAAGTGATTTGCCAGAAAAATAATTCAGATAATGGTAATAAGGACGATGAAAATTATGGAAGTCTTTTTCAAAAATAAGTGTTGGACTCAAGAGGAAATGAAGAAAAATCAGAAGGAAACAAAGAATGACACAGCTACAATATAAACCCAATGAAAAATTTAACAGTAGACTAAAAGAAGCTGAGTACTACATCAGTGAGCTGGAAGAGTGGAACTGGAGCTGGAAGAGAAGCAACAGGAAAAAAACACACACAACAAAAATAAACAAACAAACAAAAGACTTACAAGCAGGAGGAGAGTCTAAGGGACTTTTGGGACAACACAAAATGAAACAACATCCATACAATAGGGGTGCAAGAAGAAGAGGAATCTGAGGAATAAATAGAAAAACTGTTTGAAGAACTAATGACAGAAAACTTCCCTGCTTTTGGGAAGAAAAATCTCACACAAGTTCAAGAAACACGCAGAGTTCCAAACAAGGTGAACCCCAAAAGACTGACACCAAGACACATCATAATTAAATTGGCAAATGTCAATGACAAAGTAAGAATCTTAAAGGCTGCCAGAGAGAGATAGAAAGTTACCTATAAGAGATCTCCCATTAGACTATCAACTTATTTCACAACAGAAACACATAGGCAAAAACGAAACTGAATGAAATATGCAAAATGATGCAAAGCCAAGGAATGAATCCAAGAATATTATAACCAGCAAAGCTATCATTCAAAACGGAATGTGAAAACAGGAGCTTGGCAAATAAAAAAAGGCTAAAGGAGTTTATTAACAGCAAGCCAGCAACACAAGAAATGATAAAGGGATTGATGTAAAAAGAAGTGTTAGAAAGGGAAGAAGGAACACAGACATAAAAAATAAAAATGGCAACAAAAAATACCTATCAATAATAACCTTTAATATAAATGGATTAAATGCTATAATCAAAAGAAATAGGGTAGCTGACTGAATAAGAAAACATGACCCATTTTTTGCTATCTACAAGAGACCCACGTCAGAACAATCAGAACAAAGGACCTACACAGAGTAATAATGAAGGGATGGAAATTTATTTTCAGGCGAATGGAAATGAAAAAAGAAAAATGCTGGGTAGCAATACTTAACACTTACATCTGACAAAGTAGATCTCAAATGAAGGCTATAACAAGAGATAAGGAGGGTCATTTCATAATAGTAAAAAGAGCAATTCAACAAGAGGATATAACTTTGTTAAACACCTATGCACCCGATATAGGAGCACCAAAATACATAAAAAAAGAACTTTTGGCCGAAACCAGTTTGGCTCAGTGGACAGAGAGTCGGCCTGCAGACTGAAAGGTCCCAGGTTCAATTCTGGTCAAGAGTATGTATCCTGGTTGCGGGCACATCCCCGGTAGAGAGTGTGCAGGAGGCGGCTGATCGATGTCTCTTTCCCATCGATGTTTCTGACTCTCTATCCCTCTCCCTTCCTCTCTGTAAAAATTCAATAATATATATATATGTATATATATATATATATATATATATATATATTTTTTTTTTTTTTTTTAATAACTTTTGGAAGATATCAAAGGAGAGATTAACAGCAACACATATATTGTAGGGCACTTTAATACCCAATTGATACCATTGTATAAATCCTTCAAACAATAAAATCAGCAAAGAAACAGCAGTCCTAAGTGACTCACTAGATCAGATGGACTTAACTGACATCTTCAAATCATTTTACCCCAAAGCTACAAAATATATATTTTTTTCAAGTGCACATGGGACATTTTCAAGGATAGACCACACATTGGGACACAGGGAAAGTCTCTTCAAAATCAAGAAGATTGAAATCATATTAAGCCTTTTCTCAGATCACAGTGGCATAAAATTAGAAATAAACTACAATAAAAACAATAAAGAGTATCAAACACTTGGATGCTAAATAGTATGCTACTAAACAGTTATTGGATTTACTAAAGAAATCAAAGAAGTAAAAATCATCCTGGAAACAAATGACAATGAAAACACAACAATCCAAAATCTATGGGACTCCGTGAAAGCAATCCTAAGAGGGGAATTCATTCCTCTACAAGCCTATCTAAAAAAAACAAGAAAAATAATAATAAATCATCTAACCATACAACTTAAAAATAATTACAAAGAGAGCAATAAGAAAAGCCCAGAGTAAGCAGAGGCAGGAAATAAAAAAGACCAGAGAAGAAATAAATGATATAGAGACAAAAAGAAAATACAGAAGATCAATAAAACCAAGTGGTGGTTCTTTGAAAGGATAAACAAGATAGATAGAATAGATGAACCTTTACCATGCTCACCAAGAAGCAGAGAGAAGACCCAAATAAACAAAATCAGAAATGAAATAGGTTAAGTAACAACTGACCCCTTATACAAACAAAGGATTGTAAAACATACTACAAACAACTCTATTCCCAACAAATTGGACAACCTAGATGAAATGGACATTTTTAAAGAAATTACAAGATTCCAAAACATAATGAGGGAGAATTAGAGAAACCCTGAATAGATCAATAATGACCAATGAAATTGAAGTATTAAAAAAAAATATTTCCATCAAACAGAAGTCCTAGTAGGGATGGCTTCACAGGGAGTTTTACCAACATTCAAAGAAGATATAAAACCTACCCTCTTTAGTCTATTCTGAAAAATTCAAGAGGAAGGAACACTTCCTAGCTCTTTCTATGAAGGCAGCATTAACATAAGCCCTAAACTAGATAAAGGAACAATAAAGAAAGAGAATTACAGGGATTACAGGCCAATACCTCTAATGAACATAGATTCTAAAATCCTCAACAAAATTCTAACAAATTAGATCCAACAATACATTAGAAAGATCATACACCATGAACAAATGGGATTTAGTCTGAAGATGCAAGCTGCTACAATATCCACAAGTCAATAACCATAATACATCACATAAAAAAATTAAGAGACAAAAATCACATAACCATATCAATTAATGCAAAAAAAAGCATTTGACAAAATTCAACTCCCATTGCTGATAAAGAAAAAAAAATTCTCAGAAAAGTGAGTATAGAAGGATGATACCTCAACATAATAAAGCCTTATATGACAACCCTACAGCCAGTATCATACTCAATGGGAAAAAAAAAACTAAAGGAACCCTCTTGCACTGCTGGTGGAATTGCAGACTATTGCAGCCACCATGGAAAACAGTATGGAGTTTCCTCAAAAAATTAAAAATGGGTCTTTCATTTGATACAGTAATTGTAATTCTAGGAATATATCTCAAGAAATTAGAAACAACAATCAGAATGGATATATTCCTCCCTAAATTAATAGTAGCACAATTTACAATAGCTAAGATTTGGAAATAGCCTAAGTGCCCATCAGCAGATGAGTGGATTAAAAAGCTATGGTACATCTGCATAATGGAATATAACTCTGCACTCTTACCATTTGCAGCAGCATGGATAGAACTGGAGAGTATTATGCTAAGCAAAATAATCCAGTCAAAGATAGATAAATATCACAAATATCACATGATCTCTCTCATTTGTGGAATATAATGAGCAACATAAACTGGTGAACAAATATAGATCCAGAGACAGAAACATTGAACATACATTCCAACCTTAGAGGGAAGGCAGGGAAGAGGGATGGGTAAGAGATCAATCAAAGAATTTGTATATATGCATATAAGCATAATACATGGACACAGACAGAGGGAGTTGAGGGCATTTGCTGGGGGTGGGGGCTGGAAATGGCCAGGGAGAAGTTAATTGGGGAAAAAGGAGACATATGTAATACTTCAGACAATAAGGAGTTTTTAAACAATTACTTCTTATCATTAATTAGAAAAAGCACCAATAATCCAAAATTGTTAGGTAGGAAATTATACATGAGTGGCTGGGGTGGATTCTGGGTGGGTCCTATCCTGGGCTTCTCAGAGAGACCAGACTGATATTACCTTCAGACAGTTCTTTATTGGAAGCCTAGCAACCATCAGACCACCAAAAGGCAGGTTCAGAACCAACTGGTTTCTAGAGCAATGCAGAGGAAAACATCTCCATGTGACCTTAATAGGGCCCAGGCTAATTATAATGAACTAGAGGCCCAGTGCACAAGAATAGTGCACTCAGGGGTCCCTCAGCCAGGCTTGCACCCTCTTGCAGTCTGGGAGCTTAGGCTAGCTCCCCATCAGTTGGACATCCTTAGAGCTGCCATGACGTCAGCTTCTAGCTGAGCAGAGCTCCCCCTGTGGGAGTGCACTGACCATCAGGGGGCAGCTAAAATGCTGAGTGTCTGCCCCCTGGTGGTCAGTGTGCACCATAGTGACCAGGCTTTCCGATGTTCAGTTAATTTGCATATTACCTTTTCATTATGTAGGATCTTGCATTGCGATTTTTACACACCCCAACCCCCCATAAGTTTTTCTGTCTGTATTATGGGTAAGATCATGCACAGAAGAAATATAATTATATTGCCATTTTCTGTCAATCATCCTTGCCTGTATATGAAAATCTCCACCCAGAAAATACGCCATTTAAACTAAATAACTCAGGGAATTTGGGTCCATCATTCATCATAACTGGCTCACTCCTTTTTGGAGTTTATTTTCAATGAATCCCAGTTGGCTTTATTTCTATTTTCTTGGATTTAAAATCTTTTCTGTGTAGATGAGAAGAACCAAGGTCCTAGCCATTAACCCCCGTCAGTAACAAAATTACTGTCAATTTTGCCTTCTGAACGTACTACACACTTTTAAATGTTTCTTTCTTCCAGCCAAAGTCAGAAATAAAAGACAAAAGCATAACAACTAAAAGGAGTATCTTCTGTTTCCTTCTTCTAGTCCATTTTTGTGCAGCAGACTATATGCTTAAGCTTCCAAATTTAAAGCCATTTTATCTCCATATATAAAGCTATAAATGAAATAAAACACTCCCTTATTTTATGTAGATAATTTTCTTCCTTACTGATTTATCTTCATACATATATTAACTAGAAGTCCAGTGCACAAAAATTTGCACAGAGGGGTGGGGGTGGGGGGTTCATTTAACCTGGCGTATCCTCTCTCAAAATCTGGGAATGCTCAGGAGATTGCCTACTGATGGCTTAGGCCCACTCCCCATGAGAAGATCCCACCCCCATCACCCCATCACTGCTGCTGCCTCCGCTTCCACCTCCCTCTGTAGGAGACGAGAGGGCCAATCAGGGGAAGGCACTGCCCTCATCACCCTGCCTCTGCTTCTGCTGATGGCCACCATGGCTGCATGCCCTCGGCCCTCATAGCCACCACAAATTTGTCCAGAAGGATGTCCAGAAGGATGTTTAGCTGTCTGGGGCTAATTAGCTATTATGCTTTTATTATTATAGATTTTTATTTTCCTATTTAAAAGTATTAAAAAAGTTAGATTCCTCAAAACGTCACTTTATGATGAGAGTTAGTGTTGAGAATCATAAAGTAAGAGAGTGCAAAATATAAACAAAAACATTTAGGAAAGTGAATTTGACTTTTTGCTGTTCATTTTAATAAAAAGTCAGAACCTTTAACTGTAGCAAACCATGTTATTCTTAAATGTAGCAATTAAATTTGAGAAATAGTTCTAAGGGGGAAAAATTCTTCTTTTCCCTATTGGTTGCTATGCCAGATCCAACAATTAAAATGACTGAAGTAGATTAAGAGGAGAAAATCATATGTAATTATGTATACATGGGAAATTCACAATAGCTTGAAGAATTCCAAGGACAGTAATAGAAAATGAAGTACACATGTTGTCTTGATTATAGAAAAATATATCAGGGTCTGGGATTTCTAAGGGAAGTAATGCAATCCACAAGGAGATCAAAATGGTTAATATTTAATAAATGTTTTTTTGACTATCAAGAAAGAATGAGATACAGAGAAGACAGATCACATAGAAGATAGATAACATTGGGCTTGCTAGGTTTCTACATGTCTGCCACACTAGTTTATATATTATACTACAGATATCTATGGTAATAGTTCTTCCTGGAGCAGGCCTTCTATCTTAAATTCTTGTAGGCAATTTGGAGAAAGGTCAAAGGTGTTTCCTGGGCTTTCTGGACCTTGATTATTTTCAACTCAAAATAATCTGCCTGCCAGAGTGGCACACCTGGGACAGCCTGCCCAGAGTCCCTGAGAGTTTAATGACAAAATAAGAGAGAGCCAAAGAAGAGTGATAAAGAGAAAAATCTTAGTTAAAGTCTTGTTTTATATTCTTCTAATACTTAAGTGAAACACATAGTAATTCTGTCTGTTTTGCTTAAATACAGAAAACAGTTTTCTAAAATTGCAACAGGAAAGGGTAGTGAGATATCCCATATTAATAATATATCAGTAACAGTCTCTGGTCCTCTATTGAACAAAAGTTAAATAAAAATGATCAGACTTCTAGAGCTGGAAGAAATATAAAAGATGGTCAGTCTTAAATTACAGAAAAAAAGAAGACAAAGCCTAGAGGATTTGTAACTTTTCCAAGAACACACATGAAATATAAAGCTTAAAATTAAAAACAAAAATAGTATTAAAAATAATATTGTAAAAAAGTAATAATATTATTGTATTATCTATATAACCAATAGATCATAAAACGTATATGACCTGTATATTGTAGGTAATAGACTTTTGTCTCTGACCTAGAAATTTCACATCTTTCACCATCATCTCTGATACTCTGGCAGGGTAACTTGTTAGTTTGGAAGTGTAATACCAGGCCATTCACAGCTTCTGATCCAGGGTAGTTCTCTTTTGAGGAAGGTTTCAATGAGAATCTTGTGGAGATGCAGTGGGAATATTAGATAAGTTGTCTTTGTCCCTTTTTTAAATAAAAGGGAGTTAATTTAATCTGTAGTCCATTATTTCACCTGGTGAGCGATGTAATAAATGGTAGACTCTTCATTTCTTCCTTCCTTTCTTCCTTTCTTCCTTTCTTTCTTTCTTTCTTTCTTTCTTTCTTTCTTTCTTTTTCTTTCTTTCTTTCTTTCTTTCTTCATTTATTTATTTATTTAAAATTATTTATTATTTAAAGTATTACATAAGTCTTCTTTTATCCCCATTGACCTCTCCCTGGCCATCCCCACTCCCCAGCATGTGACCTCTTCTTCTACCCGCTATGTTGTGTCCATTGGTTTTGTTCAGATGCATGCATACAAGTCCTTTGGTTGATATTTTAACCCCTCTCTTCCATTAAAACTAAAGCATATTTCTAATGAGCATGCAATGATTTTTTAAGTTCCTGGGGTTGGGGACAGAGCTTTGATCTCCTTGTCAATCTGTGTCCACTCATTAGCACTAAAGTTATTCTAGAATCTAACATCCAGTTTAGAGAAATTGGTAACTGGTTCCATTGAACCTGTTCTCATCCATATACCTGCTTTTTACAGCAAGGTTGCAAAGATTAGATTATTGGTGAAATGCACAGTGAGATAAAGAATCTGGGATACTGGTTTATTTTTTTTTCATGCCACAAAAATTATAAAATACATGCTGAAAAGATAATATACTGTATAGCTGGGTCAATCTTCCAGGCCAAAATGGAATGTCAGTGTCAGTTATGATAATTATAAGATACATTATGATTAAAATGGACTTCCATCTGGACCTCTGGCAGAAGAATTATGCCTTGAGAAATTATGACTAAAGAGCTATAACTCAAAGGTCTGATGGCACTTGGTACTGTGTAACCCCAAAATTCATTCAGTTGGCTACAGAGCAGAATTCAGATTGATGGTTATTGACCAAATATGGCACTCTGCTGAGCTATTGCTATGATAGATGTATCTTAATCAACTGTTAAAAAATGTAATAGTGCCTTCAATGCTGAGACCGGTTTGGCTCAGTGGATAGAGCGTCAGCTTGTGGACTGAAAGGTCCCAGGTTCGATTACAGTTGGGGGCATGTACCTTGCTTGCGGGCACATTTCCACTGTGGGGCATGCAGGAGGCGGCTGATCAATGTCTCTGACTTTCTATCTCTCTCCCTTCCTCTCTGTAAAAAATCAATAAAATATATTTTTTTAAAAATGTAATAGTGCCTTCCAGATGATGCTAATAACTAATAGAATTTAAAACTTAGGGCATGTCTTTTAAATTTACTGTTTAACTTAGTCCTAAACAAATTAACTTTCTACTCCCTCAATTAGAATCATCATCTCCCATCACTCCCCCAACAAAAAATAAGCAGATATTACATTTATTTATAAATAAACTCAAAGAATATTAGCAGCCCTTTTAAATAAAATATTCATTTTCTTGTATTGATATGATACTGATGTGATTGATGATCTTGACTCTTCTAATGACTTAATATAATCTTAAATTTTTACTCAAAGTTTGTGACAATTTTCAAAAATTTAATGTGTGATTTCATTTAGTCAATAATTTTACTCTACACATACCAGTTCCAAAATATTTTATAGAATATGATACAAAAGAAAGAACTTTTATGGGTATTGAAATGCATGTTGGGACTATATATGTATTTGAAAAGAAGAAATTAAATGTTTAAAGAATGAGATATTTGGGGATTATAATACTAGTTTGGAAAAGTTTAGAAGTGTGCAAGGGTTGCACATTTCAAATCATAATATTCAATATATACTGAATGTATCTTTAATAGTTAATTGACAAGTACATAATAATGATAAGAAAATAGTAACAGTGAAATGATGACCAAAATATAAACCTTAAAAACATAGTCATTATTTTCTTCTCTGAACTACTGAGACATATATATGTATGTATGTATATATATATTTTTCCTGTATAGAAGGCTTTATCTAGATATAACTTTAATATAAAAAGTAATTATATTAAATGAAGGCCTGTGTATAAAATTTTAGAAGTCACCGGACTTATCCATTTTGTTGGAGATAAATCTATTTTTGTATATTAATTCCTACCCTGCTCATTAAAACTTGTGTTAAGAAAAGGTCAATATGCTCTGGTGCAACTCAGAGGAAAGCATGCTTCATTTGTATAATTTGCCACATTTTTTTTTTCTGTCTGAGTGTGAGATGCATATTTTATCCAAGTCTCTGTATTTCAAATAAACTTATGTAAAATCTTTCTGTAATTAAACTACAACCTATTATATCTCATCAGAGGAACTTAAAATCTCACTTCTGAGTTTTATCTATACGTATACTAGAGGTCCAGTGAACAGGATTCGTGCACTGTTGGGGAGGCATGGTATGTGGGGAACTGCCCCCTGTGGGAGTGCCACTCATCCTGGTCAGCTGAGTGGCTCTGGGCCCACCCTCTGAGCTGTTGCTCCCTGGTCTGGCATTTTCCTTTCCGTGGAGCTGGAACACCTGTCTCTCCAGGGGATCCAGTTGGGACTAGGCCCAGGGACAATAGCACTGAGAGGTGGCAGAGTAGGCCTCAGTCCCACAGCAGCCATGAACTCACCTCCTAGTCTCTGTGGTCAGCTCTGCAAGCACTGCAGCAGCACAATGCAGCCTGGGGGCATTAGAAGGAGGCAGCAGGGAGTGAGGAGAAGAAGCCTGGGGTGAGATGCTGATGATCACAGCTCGGGTTCCTGCCCATCAGCCTGGGGTTTGCAGCAGAAGCAGCCACTCATCCTGGTCAGCTGAGTGATGCTCCTACTGTGGTAGCATACTGACCATCAGGGTAGTTAGTGAACATCTACCCCCTGGTAGTCAGTGAATGTCATAGCAACTGGTCAACTGGTCATTCTGGTCATTCCACTGTTTGATCACTGGACTTTTATTATATAGTATATTAAAGCCTAAAGGACTGCAATAATGGAAAGACTGGAATGACCAGAACGACCAGAATAACTTCAGGGGATAGGAGCTGTCCCTACATCACAGGCCCCAATTGCCCAATTAGGGTGGGGCCCCCAGGCTGGGATGGGGATCCAGGGGTTGGTGGTGGCTGATGTGGCCCCTTTCCTAGGGTAGATGAAGACCAGCTTCCTCCTTGGGGCTGGCAGCCAACCTCCTGGGTCCCTCCCCTGCTCCTCCCCTCAGCCAGCAGACCTGCTCACCTGATCAGGGCCATCTGGCCAACCTCCCGGTATGTCCCCCTGGCCGGAAGGTCCTGATTACCTGATAGGGACTGGGCCCTGGGCTGAATGGGAACCAGTGGTGGGTGGTGGTGGACAAGGGAGCAAGAGAAGGAGGAGGGGGGAACACAGGGAACCACATGGGCAGTAAGAGAAGGAGGATGCTGAGAGATGGGGAGGCAGGGAGCCTGATTGGCCCTGATCACCTGCCAGGCCTAGGGACCCCACCCATGCTTGAATTTTGTGCTTCTCTAGTTGAAGTTTATTTGACAAAGTTGTAAGATATTTAAATTGTATATCATGATAATTTGGTATTTAGCTTGCATTGTGAAATTGTTCTCCCATCTATCTAACAAATCCATCAAGTCATATATAGATAAATATATGAGTGTGTGTGTGTGAACATTGAAATGTTACTCTTAGCAAATTTTAATGATACAATACAATGTTATCAGCTATGGTCAACATGTTATACATTAGATCTGATAAAACTTACAGCTGAAAGTGTGTGCCCTTTTACCAAACTCTCCTAACTCTCATCCCCAGCCTTGGGCAATTACTTTTATATTCTCTGTAACTATGAGTTTGATTATTTTTTAGATTCTACATAGAAGTGATACCACACAGTATTTATATTTCATGGTCTGACTTATTTCATGTTCCATAATGCCCTTATCATTCATCTATGTTGTCCCAAATGGCAGAATTTTCTTCTTTCTTATGTCTGAATAAAATTTAATTGTATCTATGTATCTCACATTTTTATTCATTCATCTATTGACAGACATTTAGGTTGTTTCCATACCTAGGTTATTGTAAATGATGCTGCAACAAACATGGGGGATCAGGTATATCTTCAAGCTAATTATTTTATTTTCTTCAGATAAACAAATACCCTGGTGTGGGATGATGGATTATAAAAATTTCATTTTTAATATTTTGAGGAACATCCGTACTCTTTTCATAATGGCTGTTTTAATGTGCATTCCTTTGTTTTCACATCCTTGCCAATACTTTCTATCTCTTGACTTTTTGATGATAGCCATTCCAACATTTATGATATGTGATTTTAAATAGCATAACATATCATTTTATAAGTTAATATCCATGACTAATGTTCTTTCTAGATGTTACTTTTTTTACTGTTCAGTTCCTAAGTATTTAAAATAGAGATTTATGTTTAATCTGTACTAATTGTGCCATTTATTTTTTCTTTTGGCTTATCGTATTCTATTTGAACAAGGTGGCATATCCACAGACAGATGAGAATTATATAAACTTTATCAAGAGATTGGCATACAGGCATAGTTTTTAATAATTCTTAAGCATCCTTTCCCCACCATCGCCACTGTTTTCTTTGCATATATACTGTTTTCTCTACATATACATTTATTTTTCAGACATATTTCTGCTATCCTTTATTTTACTAGTAATTTCTCAACTTGTTTTGAAATTAGCTTTCTTTTCTTTGCTGATTTTCAAAGGGTGTAAAAAGTGCTGGCAATATGAAAATGATGTCTGGCAGCGGGGGTGGTGAGATCTCCTGCTACTGAAAGAGATATAAAATAGATAAGGCCATGAAACAAAATGTCCTTCTGGGTATTGGCAATTTAACTGCAACTTTTATTGCAGTTAAAATAGTTTAGCCTCTAAGTACAAAGACTGTGTTGTGGTTTCTGCAGCTGTTCCAACAGACTGTCAGCTTCAGTGAAGTTCAAGAATAGATAAGAAGTGGATATTTGTAAATAAAATCTGAATTTAATTATTTCTTAATTAAGAAAATGTTGTTTCATGATACCAAAAGACTGCAAGAAATTAGAATCAAATGGCTAAAGAGATTTAAAACTGAAAAGCAACAACATATAAAACAAAGTGTAGAAAGTACATGCCAGTGCAGATAAGAGCAATGAGAGATATAAGGAGAAATCTGATGGAAGATCAGTTATATCAGGTGCAAAATTCATTATTTTGTTTTATTGCTTTTCTGATATTAATTATAAATGACAGGTGACCTATCAGCCTAGTGAGTTCATAGAGACTAGGATAAAGTTTTAGATCTTCTAGAAACTCAGCTAGGAACAAAGCACAAAATTTCAAAATAATTTTAGTAAGACTAAATTGTAAAAAAAAAATGGTGTTAGCACTAATCAGCTATTAAAATATTTTACAAACATTTGCTAATTAATCCTTGAACTGTTGATAAATAATGCTTTTATTCACCAAGGTACAGAAAGAAACGAGTTGTGTATTACTAAATCTCTATGTTTCTAAAATGTAGCTAATACTAAATCTTCTCTTTCTATTCTTTACATCTTCATTCATAAGCAACACACATATACTTCTACTTCCAAAAATATAGTCCCACAATAAATAATTGGTGGTATTTTATTACAAAATAATTACTTTAAAGACTCACTATAGGTATAAGGAGCAACATCAACATCATTATCCCATATTTTTTTTTTACTACCTAATCCTTATCTCCTGGCCTTCTCAAATACACATTAAATTGCTTCTTATTCAATTTTTTTGCACCTCTATCATTCCCTCCCTAGAATTTATATCAATTTGTAATTTTGTTCTTATTTGAGATTATTTGATTTTATATCTCCTCTTTCAGAAAGACAATCTGTGAAAGAAAGGACATTTTAATTTTGTTCACCACATAGTAGACATTTCTTTTAAAAAGCATTTATTACTTACTTATTTTCCCCATCACCATTTATCCCCTCTATGACCCTTCCACCTCCACTCATCTCGTGCTCCCTTCCACAATCACCATGTTGTTACCCATGAGTTCTCTATTTTTTTTCAATCCCCCTTTTCCCAACAACCCCTCCACAAGCAGAGCTATCTGCCTGCTCTCAATCTATGAGTCTATTTCTACCTTGCTTGGTAGTTCATTTTGTTCACTAAAATCCATATATGAGTAAAATCCAAATATGTAACTTTTATTAATATTGGAGCAATTATGCATATATACATACTTTTCAGAATCAATATGAGTAGAATAAAAACAAAATTCTTTAAAATATTTTTACTCCATTGTATATTTCTGGTTCCTTTGTAGAAAATTATCTGCTCATATGCACGTGCTCTTATTTATTTATTATTTATTTATTTATTTATTTATTTATTTATTTTTATTTTAAATCTTTATTGTTGAAAGTATTACATAGGTCCTTCCCCCCACAAACATGTGTTTTTGTATCTGAGTTCTCAATTTTGTTCCATGGACATGTGTGTCTTTTTCTGCCAATACCTTTCAGTTTTTATTATCATAGCTCTGTGACGTTATTTGAAGTCAGGTAGTGTGATATCTCTGGTTTAGTATTTTTCCCCCCAGGATTTATTTGGCTTTTAGTGGTCTTTTGTGGTTCCATACAAATCTGATGGTTTTTTTCTAATTCTTTAAAAAGTGACATTGGGAATTTCATGGGGATTGCATTAATTCTGCATATTGCTTTGGGTAAATGTCCATTCCATCCATGTTGATTCTTCCAATCTATGAACATGTTATATTTTTCTATTTTATTGTTTCTTTTTCAATCAATTTTGTTAATGCTTTGTAGTTTTCAGTACATAGATCTTTTATATTCTTTAAGTTTATTCCTAAGGTTTTAATTCTCTTGGTTGCAATTACAAAATAAATTTAATATTTTTTCTAAAGTTTCATTGTTTAGTATACAGGAAGGCAGTGGGTTTTTGCACACTGATTTTTTATCTTTCAACTTTACTGTAGTTGAGTAAAAAATCCTCTTCGATAAATAGAGCTGGCAAAATTGGAAAGCTGTATGGAAACTAGATTAAAGTTTGTCCCCATGTACAAAATTTAATTCACAATGGATCAAAGATCTAAGTATAATATCTGAAACAATATGTTATATAGCAGAAAACATAGGTACTAAGCTTAGTCATAAAGAACATTTTGTTAACTTGACACCAAAGGCAAGGGAAGTAAATGCATAAGTAAATTATTAGGACTAACTATATCAACCTAGAAAGCTTCTTCAGAGCAAAAGAAACTGACAACAAAATAAAAAGTCACATGACTGAATGGGAAATTATATTTGTAATAGCTCCAACAAAGTTTTAATACCCAAAATGTATGAAGAACTCATACAACTCATACAACCAAACAACCTAACAGCCTGATTAAGAAATAGGCAGAAGATCTAAATAGACACCTCTTCCAATAATATATATCAGCAGCCAATAGATATATAAAAATATGTTCAATCTCACTAGCAACTAGGGAAATGCAAATCAAAAATAAATGATATATCACCTCATACCTGTTAGAGTGGCCATAATCAAAAAAACAAATAATAAGTGTTGGAGAGGTTGTAGAGAAAAGGGAACCCTCCTTCACTGCTGCTGGGAATACAGATTGGTGCAGTCACTATGGAAAACAGTATGGAAGATTCTAAAAAAAACTTAAGACAACCATCATATGATCCAGCAATTCATCTCCTGGGTATATATCCAAAAAACTAGGGTACGTGTATTTTCAAAAATATATGCACCTCTAAGTTCATTGCAACATTATTCATGGTGGAAGCAGTCAAAATGTCCTGAGATAGAGGACTGGATAAAGAAGATGTGGTTCATATGTACAGTGGAATACAACTTAGCCATAAAAAAGAACTATTGCCATTTGTGACAATATGGATGGACCTTGAGAATGTTTTCCTAAACATGATAAGAACCATATGATTTCAAGCATATATGGGATATAAAATTGAAACTCATTAACACAAAAAGTAGTGTGGTGGTTTCCAGAAGGAAGTAGTTGGGGAAGTGTGGTGTTAAGGAGGCCTAATATATGGTGATGGAAGATAATTTGACTTTGGGTAGTGGGTACATAGTGCAATATATAGATCTTATAACATAGAACCCACACCTAAAACCTATATGATCCTATTAATCAATGTCACCCCAATAAATCCTATATAATAAAAGCATAGTGTGCAAATTGTCCCTTCAACCAGGAGGGAGTTGTCTGGGAGTTCGACCTGGAAGCAAGGCCGGCTGGGGGAAAGGAGGGAGGTCCTTGCCTGTGGCAGCAGCAGGTGGCCAGGGGAAGAGAGGGAGCTCCCAGCTGGCAACCAGCAGCCATTAGGGACTCTACCAGTGCATGCTGAATCTCTAGTGTAATAATAAGCACCCCCTGACCACCCCCCAAAAAATCTTAAAGCCTTTATCTATGTCCTGATTCTAAATCAAATCATTTCAACCAAACTAAATCCATTTATTTTGTTCCTTGATCCTCACCTGTGGAAGAGGGTGTTGGATATCTATCTATATCTATATCTATATCTATATCTATATCTATATCTATATCTATATCTATATCTATATCTATATCTATATCTATATCTATAT